>OY288248.1:31016067-31203759 GCA_958450325.1 Agrostemma githago
TATTAATATAAATTTAGTATGTCGAAAGACTTTGTTTTAGTAGGATAAATTTAGGTTGGCCTCTACTAGGATATCGAAAGACTTTCTAATACGCGCGTTAGTTGAATGGGAAAATGTTATGCAAACATTGTTTTCCCTAAGCATGCGAGAAATTGAAAGGGTTTCTATGTCAATTTAATGCAACTAATTCTAACGTCGAAGTTAAATTTAGTATGTGAGTTTATTTTAGTACAATAAAATAAACAAAAATAAATTGACAAGAAAATAACAAACTTGTTAGTAACGGTATAACGATAATAACAGTTTGCGAATAATGTAGTATGATGCATGGTTTTGAGAAGAATAGTAGGTCACGTGATGGATTAACACGTGTTGCCCGAGGTCAAGGAAAAAAATATATCGAGATCTAAAAAAAATGTTTTGTCTAAAAAAAATGATGTTCGAAGAATAATAATAAAAAAGAGCGAAATTGCTTTCTTCGGAAAATTGATGATTTTATTAAATCGTGTACAAATATTGCGTAAATTGCACTCGACTTGATATTTTTGATATTCGTCGTATTCAATATTTGATTATGAAATCGATATTAAATACTTGGAATAATTTATACTCAATTTTAATTTTGACGCTCGTCATATCCCATATCCGATTATTGAATCGGTATGAAATGCTAGAGCGAAAACTTGAAGAAAATAATATAAATCTTTTTAAATTAACTAGTACGATATAAATTTTCTCCGCGTTTATTAATGTCGTAATTAATTCAATTGAATTAGAGGACATCTATATTAGCATCAACGAAAATCGTGTTAATTAATTTATTTCACTAAATCATTAAATTCGACATCCAATTATGGAATTGGTATCGAATCTAATAGATCGACACCTTAAAAAAAATCGCCTTGATTCCCTCCGCATCCCGACATCATAATTAATTCTTGCGAATTGTTTGATGTCGGATCCGCATCAACGGGTTTCGACCCTTATTAAAAGATGCTCGATAATTTTGTATTTGACGAAATATGCGATTGAATGAAAGCTACGCGAACGGAAATAAAAATTATTATTGAAGTTGACTCGTTTCAATAATCAAGTGCTAGGGTGTCAGGATAAGCGACCGGCAACGCTGTGTGCAGTACACTTGTATATTCGGGTTTCCTTATTCCGACATCCTTCGCACTCGACACAAATCTACGGGTATTTTAATGTCTTTTGATACTAACGATATTAACGGTATTATGACGCGAATAAAAAAACAAAGAAAAACGACAATAACGAGAAAAGATGCGAGGAAGACGAGAAGGGAGAAGAAAAGGGGTTTTGCAGCCTCAACCTACATGTTTCTTACGCTCGGACGGGACTCGTAGTAGCGGCTTGCACGGGAGTATCGAGTATGTAGGCTAAGTTGTGGTGGTTTGGGGTTTTGAATTCCTAAAGCTAGGTTTAGGGTTTGATTAGGGTTGAAATTAGGGTTTGAGTTTGATGTTTATTAAGGTTGTAAAAAAGTGTCCAGTTGATTGTGCATGGGGATGTTTATATAGGCATTGCCATGTACTTTGGTGTCTAGGGTTTTGTGCCCTGACGGACTTGACCTGATGGCCCGTCTGAAGGTGGACTGTTGGTTTTGCTTCTTGAGTTGGACTTTTTGTATTTGAGTGGCTGCTTTAATGTGTCTCGGAAATGACTTTGACCAGGGTTGACCCAATCGCTAAAAGTCGATTTTATTTCCGGTGTCGGTTTTGGCCCAAATTAGTCTTGTTTGACTCGGAACGGACCGCTGGGCCTAATTTTGTGGTCAGTTTTGTGAGATTTGTACTCCGTAAGTGCTTAAGCCTACAATTAATGGATTTGAGCCCATATCCGAGCGCGTAGAAACACGTTAGCGTCCGATCATCATCGGGTGTTTTTTGGAGCCCCCACTCTGACTGAGGCTTGGACAAGGCGAAAGTCAGAGTAGCCACCAGGCCAATCGAGGATTGAAACCTGGCAGACTTCTGGTCGGGTCGTTTATAGTCCATTAGACTCGCGTGAAGGGCTCGCCAGCCATAAGCTAGAAGTCATACCTGAGTTGATGATGATAACTCTGTGGGGAATCGAACTTGTCGCATAAGTCCTGGTTGTGCCTGTGTGTAGGCCCATCCCGTGCTATTCCGGAGAAAATGCCGCCTCGGGCTATCTGCTGGGGAATTGGACTCGTCGTATAAGTCCCAGGTGCGCCTGTATATGGGCCCATCCCATGCCACCTTGGGTTTCCGCTGGGGAGATTTAGCGGGTTGTATGTCCTGCTTGAGTCGTATCTATATAAGTCACATAAAGTGCATGCAACACGTAGGTAGTAAAATGACTCGCGCTGGGGAAAAATGATTTTTGAATTTTTGAAAGTTTGGATTTTTGAAATTTTGAAATTTCAAAATTTTGAAATTTTTGACTCCTAAAGAATTTTAGGAAAGAAATTTGCAGTTTAAATAGACCGAAACTTGACCTTGTCGAAAAGGATTTTCTCAAATGGCTAAGTTTTGCAAATTTCAAAGTGGAATTTGAAGAGAGAGGCCTACCGACATACTCGACTCTGGACGTGACAGGACGAGTTGACAGACATGACTGGACTCTCGAGGGGTTGGACCGTGACTCGGTAGGGGGGTGGGCCACCTAACAAAACTCTTGAGTTGCACTATCCTGTAGCCTAGGCGAGTGGCAACATGGGAATGATCTGTTATAGGGGGACTGCAGTAGTCTGTAATGAGACTATTTTAGTCTGGTGCCCTTCTGGATTTTTAATTTTAGGGTACAGTCCAAAATGGGTATTGCTTCGAGTCCTGACATATTCTCGTCTTCGACTGAGCCGAGTACTAGGACACACTGTAGAAAGAAGGCTAGATTTTTTTTGATTTTGTGAGCGGATGGAGGTTTCCCGCCTAAGAGAAGCCCCCAGGACGACAAAGCTAGCTGTTGAGAACATGATGGTGTCGTGACCGGAATGATGGCGCTTTTTGAATGTGTGTCAATTTGAGTGGTTGTGCCTCTGTTGAAAGGCTGCCTACGTATTCACGTGTAGTGAAATCAAACCAAGCCGTAGTTCAGTGTTGGAAGATGTATTATGGTGCCTAGTCTAATAGGACTTTGTGTGTAACTAGCCATAGCGATGGTGTAGGCTAGGTGCATTCCCAATGACGTTTTGGTCAAAGGGCTAGAATGATTAGGATCTTGATCCTGTGACTGTGAGCGTTCTCCGGGGTAGCCCCCAGAGGTGGTGTGAACTATCTGGGCATGTTCTATGCCGACCGCAGGTTGAGTTTCCGTGTTTGGGGTTGGTAACTGGTTTAGATGTTTTTGGAAATGTGGTGCTAGGTCGTAAGTGGCTTTGATGTTTTGACATCTTGAGCTCGATTTTGTGGAGCTAAGGCTTCGAGGGTAAGGTATTGTAATGTGGCAGGAAAGGGGGAAGTCGAGTAAAAATGACTCGGACTTCGATCGGGGTAGGTTAGATAATACGGGATCTGATTTCCATGTCTGGCCCTAATGGTTAGGGTGTGTCCTATGGAGCTTGAATCCTCAATATTGCGGGCTGTCTCTAGCCTAGGTCTCGAGAAGGTCTTGAGGGTTGTAATGTGGGAAGGCTGAGTGTGGCGTTAGCTGACCAACTGGATTGTTTCTCCCCTATTGGATGGTATGAGTATTGATAATTTTGAATTTGACCGTTTTCACTACAGTCATGGGTTCTTGAATATTTTTT
Organism: Agrostemma githago; assembly: GCA_958450325.1. NCBI lineage: Eukaryota > Viridiplantae > Streptophyta > Magnoliopsida > Caryophyllales > Caryophyllaceae > Agrostemma > Agrostemma githago. The sequence goes on from OY288248.1 coordinate 31,019,801, forward strand.
GGTTGACCTCTTAGCCCCGGTCATGGTTTTTGAATTTTTTGTTGGTTAACCTCTCAGCCCCGGTCATGGGTTTTTGAATGTTGGTTGACCTCTCAGCCCCGGTCATGGGTTTTTTGAATTTTTTGTTGACCTCTCAGCCCCGGTCATGGGTTTTTTGAATTTTGGTTGACCTCTTAGCCCCGGTCATGGGTTTTTTGAATTTTTTTCATCCAGTTTTTTGTTGGTCAGACTAACACCAAAGGTAGGGGTTGGTTGATCTTATTGGATGGGTGTTTTATTGTGGGAAATGGGCTTGCCTCTCGTCTTGAACCCAAACTATGAGACTACCCAGATTTGTCATAGGATTTGACATCGCTCCTACTACGGGTAGTTATGTGGCTTTTCTATACCAGACATGGAATAGGTGAAAGGAAAACGCGGGCTCGGTCTCCTGCAGTCACTACAGATGTGCCTATAATAGTCACGTGCATGTGCTCACAGTGTACGATGGTGTTCATCACGTTCTCGGAAACACATAAGGAAAGTATATATGAAAAAGAATATTGAAAGCTGATTTTATTGAATTTTGAAAAAGAGGACAGAATACAACTGACTCTGACTCTGACTTTGACTTTGAAATAGAACATCCTAGATCCAGACTCAGACTCGAACTTAAATCAAATCTGGACTCTCGGATGATGTTGTCATTAGTCGTCGGCTTCTAAGGACTCGAGTTGATGTCCAGTATAGCCTTCAGTAGAAGCTTCACCCAGATCTTCATTATGTCGAAGATCGTCTTCAATCCTAATGCCCATTTCGGTAAGCACGGCAAAGTTTGAAATGCCGGCATACCTAAGATGGACGCGGTAAGAAGGTAGGAGGTTGTTGATGAACGCCTCCACTAGTGTCTTCTCGTTGGGCTTGTCTACCAACTTTACACTCTCGGCCCTCCATCTTTGAAGATATTTAGTGAACCCTTCTTTGGGCTCTTGGGTCATCACTTCCAGAGTAAGCATTGTAGTCTGGATCTCGATATTATCAGCATAATTCCGAGCGAACTCTGTTGCCATGTCATCCCAAGTCGGGTATTTCTTGGAATCGAGCCTGTAGTACCTGGCTTTGGGGTGCTTTTCGAGGGAAGAAGCGAACAAGTGTCTGAACATGGTGGACTTCACCCCCTTGACAGCCATAAATTCTTTGAAAGCCCGGATGTGGTGGACCGGGTCTTCGGTACCCTCAAACATTGGTATGCCCGTAAGGTCGAAGTTGTCGGTCAGTTCATCATTCAGGGGTGAATAGGTACGGGCATTTTCCGTGTGGATCGAGTTATTCGTTGACAAATGGACCTGCTCTTCAAGTTTACGATCAACGCTGATTAGTTCAGCTATGGGCCCAGTGGGCTCAGATCCAGCAACAGGAGTCCCTTTCTCCACGGCACTTAGACGGGTGGCCAAGGTCGCTTGGTCAGTCTGGATGGTAGTCAATTGAGTTTCCATCTTGGCCAGCGCGGCCTTCAGTTCGTCCAAAGTTCCTTGCATCTTTTGATGTCTGGTTTGCGGTGGCCTGTCTGTAAGAATACCGTGTAATCAGTAAAGTTGCTTCGGAACTCAAATTCACCAAGGCATAGGAAATAGCGCGGGAGGAGAGACGACTCTGGTTTGACTTGGGTTAGACTCCCCTAAGACAAATGTGTAGGGTACGATTCTCGGAGTGACTGTGATTAATCACTCCGTCGGAGAATAGCCCCCAATGTGAGACTAAGGACATAGATGGCGTCGCATCTTAAGTTACTCGAAAATGGGGTACGTGAGACACGTGTAAGACATGACCCTTAGGGCAACCGTGATTGATCGCCCTGCTAAAGGGTAGCCCCCGAGTGGGATTGAAGATTTTGTTAATACTCGAGTGTTGGACGAGTGACCCTTAGACGTAAGGACCACAAACCTTTTGTCATAGGGCTATGCCTTGTAAAACGTAGACTCAGAAAAGACACATAGACGGGTGACTTGCGAAAGGTGGGCCTTCCTTAGGATTCGACTATGTGGGCCGAGTCCTGTTCGAAGGAAGGTCCACGTGAGATATTTCTCAGACTTTGGACTCGATTGTGTAGACGGGCCCTCCTTTGTAGGGGTATGTCCTACGTAGGTGGGCCGGGCCTTAGTCTAATAAGGCGGACTGGGATGGGGAAGAAACTCGCGATGTAGGATTGGCGGAGTTTCGATGCTAAAGACTTCGACGACTTAAGACACGACCCGACACTGCTAAATACGGGAAGTCCGAAGAAGAGGAAGGTTTTGAAAATGGATTATTTTGGAAAACCCGAGAAAACTCGGGGAAAGGCCCGACTTTTCGAGAAAATCGGAAAGTGTATCGGGCCTCAAATTTGAAAGTTCGAAAATATTTTCGAGTTTTGAAATGGGCAGAATACCGGCTAAAAATAGGATGTTTTGAGTAAAATCATAAGTCCTAAATTCGGTATACGTCCCGGGTTTTGAAATTGGATATCTTGAAAATTGAAAATTTGAGTGTCGGAAAAAAGGAATTTCCAACGATTTGAAAATTGAAGATAAGATCCCGAAGATTTGAAAATCGAAAACGGCATCTCGAAGATTTGAAAATTGAAATTGAATTATTGAAAATTCGAAAATCGAATGGTGGATCGGAAGTTCGAATTTTGAAATGGGCGGCATGCCGGCTAGAAAATAGGCTTGTTTTGAGTCAAATCATAAGTCCTAAATTTCGGCAGCTTTTCGAGTTTTTGAAAGTTGAATATTTTTGAAAAGATGCATTTTTGAAAAAGTTGACGGTTTTTGAAAACGACACAGAAACCAAATAGCACGTAGTCACACAAGCATTATAACGACGCCATGTATGCTCTACACTAAGTCTCGGTCGGTCTAAAGAGGGTCTATACCAGTGTACATAGTCTAGACGTTGATCGGGACGGACTTTCTAAGTCGAGTTGAGCTTAGAACGTGCCGCGAAACCCACTCGAATCGACTATGGACACCTTTTGACATATCCATATTGGAGTAAATCAACGGTATAGTGGGACGTCGGTCACGAGTACCGGCCCGGGAAAATATGGGTTATGCATGAACCGTAAAACTAAGACGCGTATTGTACTAGTCAAACGATTTCTATTCGAGTCTCACCCTGAGGATGCCGATGGTAAGTCACGCATCAGTTAATCCCCAGCGGAGTCGCCAAATTGTGGACATGACATAGGTCCACCCCGACGCGGCCACGCGCGGGTTTGGGCAGGCGAATGAATCTCCATATGAAAACGGATCGAATGGAAATTTAAATCGAAGTGGAGTCGCCACCGTACTCTGTGGGAGTACGGGCCCGTTCGAACCCACTCTATGTCGTAGTGGACAATGTACAAAATACGGCCCATTTCCGATGTCAGAGTTTATTGGGCTCGTCCCTTTACACTTGATACCGATACTGACATTATCGGATATCGTGTATTGAATGACTCTCGTGCGCCAACGGTTTCGGGCATCCGGAAACCGAGGTTCTGAGTAAGGGGTGAGGGTACGTGTTGGGAAGCCCACAAAGGACACCCAACCCCGCCCGCACATTAGCGGCCTCTACTAGGATATCGAAAGACTTTCTAATACGCGCGTTAGTTGAACGGGAAAATGTTATGCAAACATTGTTTTCCCTAAGCATGCGAGAAATTGAAAGGGTTTCTATGTCAATTTAATGCAACTAATTCTAACGTCGAAGTTAAATTTAGCATGTGAGTTCATTTTAGTACAATAAAATAAACAAAAATAAATTGACAAGAAAATAACAAACTTGTTAGTAACGGTATAACGATAATAACAGTTTGCGAATAATGTAGTATGATGCATGGTTTTGAAAAGAATAGTAGGTCACGTGATGGATTAACACGTTTTGACCGAGGTCAAGGAAAAAAATATATCGAGATCTAAAAAAAATGTTTTGTCTAAAAAAAATGATGTTCGAAAAATAATAATAAAAAAGAGCGAAATTGCTTTCTTCGGAAAATTGATGATTTTATTAACTCGCGTACAAATATTGCGTAATTTACACTCGACTTAATATTTTCGATATTCGTCGTATTCAATATTCGATTATGAAATCGATATTAAATACTTGGAATAATTTATACTCAATTTTAATTTTGACGCTCGTCATATCCCATATCCGATTATTGAATCGGTATGAAATGCTAGAGCGAAAACTTGAAGAAAATAATATAAGTCGTTTTAAATTAACTAGTACGATATAAATTTTCTCTGCGTTTATTAATGTCGTAATTAATTCAATTGAATTAGAGGACATCTATATTAGCATCAACGAAAATCGTGTTAATTAATTTATTTGACTAAATCATTAGATTCGACATCCAATTATGGAATTGGTATCGAATCTAATAGATCGACACCTTAAAAAAACTCGCCTTGATTCCCTCCGCATCCCGACATCATAATTAATTCTTGCGAATTGTTTGATGTCGGATCCGCATCAACGGGTTTCGACCATTATTAAAAGATGCTCGATAATTTTGTATTTGACAAAATATGCGATTGAACGAAAGCTACGCGAACGGAAATAAAAATTATTATTGAAGTTGACTCGTTTCAATAATCAAGTGCTAGGGTGTCAGGATAAGCGACCGGCAACGCTGTGTGCAGTACACTTGTATATTCGGGTTTCCTTATTCCGACATCCTTCGCACTCGACACAAATCTACGAGTATTTTAATGTCTTTTGATACTAACGATATTAACGGTATTGTGACGCGAATAAAAAAAAAAAAAAAGACAATAACGAGAAAAGACGCGAGGAAGACGAGAAGGAAGAAGAAAAGGGGTTTTTGCAGCCTCAACCTACATGTTTCTTACGCTCGGACGGGACTCGTAGTGGCGGCTTGCACGGGAGTATCGAGTATGTAGGCTAAGTTGTGGTGGTTTGGGGTTTTGAATTCCTAAAGCTAGGTTTAGGGTTTGATTAGGGTTGAAATTAGGGTTTGAGTTAGATGTTTAATAGGGTTGTAAAAAAGTGTCCAGTTGCTTGTGCATGGGGATTATATAGGCATTGCCATGTACTTTGGTGTCTAGGGTTTTGTGCCCTGACGGACTTGACCTGATGGCCCGTCTGAAGGTGGGCTGTTGGTTTTGATTCTTGAGTTGCACTTTTTGTATTTGAGTGGCTGCTTTGATGTGTCTCGGAAACGACTTTGACCAGGGTTGACCCAATCGCTAAAAGTCGGTTTTATTTCCGGTGTCGGTTTTGGCCCAAATTAGTCTTGTTTGACTCAGAACGGTCCGCTGTGCCTGATTTTGAGGTCAGTTTTGTGAGATTTGTACTCTGTAAGTGCTTAAGCCAACGACTAATGGATTTGAGCCCATATCCGAGCGCGTAGAAACACGTTAGCGTCCGATGATCATCGGGTGTTTTTTGGAAACTGCTATAGACACCTGGCAGTCAAAATGCGGGTGTCTACAAGGTTGCAAAGTGAGGGAAGACCGATCATTACCGCTATCATCCTTCCTAGGGACTCGGTCCTTTGTTAGGCTCTTTACGGTAACGATCGGAAAAGGCTTATTTTGAGAGGGGGAAAATTCTTTTTGTGAGGTGATTTTCCTTGGCATTTTCATTCTTTTGCATTTGGCTTTTGATTTTCTATGCCATTTTTTTTTCTTCTTTTGTATTTTGTTTTTCTTTTGTTGTGCCTTTTTCTTTTTCTTCTTTCTTTTCTTTCTTTTTTTCTTTCTTTTTCTTTCATTTTCTTTCTTTCCTTGGCTTGCCTTTTTGATATGTTTTGTTTTGTAGGCATTTCTTTGAACCAAGACAATTTGCAACTTATTGCTAGGAAATGTGTAGAAGGTAGGGAAATGGGTAAGTCGGAAGTCGCGATTTCCCTTCAAACCCACAAAAAGAGGGAGAACTTGGACTAATCACACAATTTTGAACATGGTCACCTAAGGGACGGGACTCGACAACCAAGACCTTTTCACTCCGTGTGTGGTCACAATGGTCAAAATGCAAATCCCGTAGTAAATCCCTAGTAGACTAGGTGGACTCAAGGTAAGAAACTAACGAAATCATTGATTTAAAGTCATTCTACTAGACTAAAGTCCAAGACTCGACTCATATTGCTAGGAAGGGAAAGTAAACACTTGCACACTAGCCTCAAAACCGGGTTTTCGAAAACTATTTTACACAGTAGATAAACTACACAAAGCACAACAAAGACTCAACAAAAACGAAAGAAAAGGAGACAATACAACAAAACAAAACAAAATAAGAGAAAAGAAAACAAACATACAAACACACAGATAAAACCACCCCGAAACATCCACATAAGCAACCGGAACAACCACAACCTTCAACAAGCTCCACCCGAGCACACATCATCACAAATTTCCTCCAAATTCCACAAGAAACAAAGAGGAAAAGAGATAGAAAGACGTTACCGGATGTCTTGAGCTTTCCGAAAATTACGGAGATCAAGGAACCTATAGGGAAAAAGGGCAAACACACACACAAAACACAAAAACACGACACAAAGACACAAAAGAAAAGGACGCTAAGGAAAAATCTTTTTGATTTTTATGAAATTTTTCAAATTTTTAGGGGTTTTGATGTTTTACGAAAAGAAACTACGAAAAATAAAACTAAACTAGCCTAAGATATCGCTCCCCCACACTTAAACTGAGCAATGTCCTCATGCTCGATCTGTAGTGTGTGTGGAGACACTAAAAAGAAAAGAAACTACCAAAAATAAAGCTAAAAATCAAAAAGAAAAGCGGAGAAAAGGTAGAATGTGTCCGGCCGGGGTGTAATCAAGTCACCATTGGCCGAGACGAGAAAAGATATGGATGGGGGAAGAATAAAAAGAAAATAAAAGGAAATGGGAGGGGAGGACTAGGTGTAATCAAGTCACCTAGCCCGGATTCCGCCCGAATCCGACTAAATCCTAACAAAAGAAAGAGAAATCGAAGAAAAAAGTGAAAATACTTGTAAATTTGGATTTGAAATGACTCTCGATGTAGTCACGTCATCAAGAGTCGGGAGCAATGACTACCAAGACCCCCGAGGGCCACCATGACACAAAAGTGTAAAGGGGAAATGGAGCAAACAAAGGAAGACAAGCAATAAAAGACGGAAAAGAAAGGATCGTTGCCGTACCGATCGGTTAGCAACTCACTCACTCCATCGTCTCAAAGTTCGATAACGGCACATAGCTAGTCTTCGTCATTGTTACTCCACTTCATCCTAGATAAGGCCGCATGGTTGATGTACAAAGGTATAAGGAGGTGGGATTTGATGTGAAACTTGGTGTAAAGTGAAGAGAAAATGAGATGAATGTATGTATATGAAGTGTAGGGGTCATATGATAGGTGCAAGGGTAGGTAGGGAGGTTGGGAGGGGGTATAAAGTGGTTGGGTGGGATCAAATGTCGAAGAGGAGGCAAAAGGAGGAGCAGGGCATCATCCCGGTCGGGATGGATGGTCCCGGTCGGTATGACACACCCTTCCCGGTCGGGAAGCTCCCGTCCCGGTCGGGATCACACTCCAAAAAACCCAATTTTTTGTACACTCATTCCGATCGGGATGGCTCATTCCCGGTCGTGATGGTTCATCCTTCCCGGTCGGGATGCCTTCTTCCCGGTCGGGAAGAGTCTTCTAACTCTTCATTTCCTTTATGTCTTCACCCACAAGGCTACCAATACTTCGAGATGCAAGATCTCGTCCCCAAAAGCTTGTCAGAAGCTTCAAAACCCAACTTCCATGCCCAAATCTAACCTTCAATCATCAACTACTCACTCAAGACTTCATCTTCACTATAACCTATCAAACATGCTCAATAAACATCCATTAAAATCCCTCCCTCATATCACTCATCAAATACCAAATTACAAGAATTTCACAAAACTCAAAAGAATTACAAGCAAGGGATATATACAATAAAACGGTTCTTTTGGAACTCCGTCAAACCAAGGATGGTGCATTCTTCAATTATTTTTCCACAACACTAAGGGTAACTCCATCGCCATCAAGGGCACGAAGCAACAAATCGAAGGCCCTCATGAAATCTTCGATTAAGCTCGTGGAGTACCAACCTCCACTCCAAGGGTCATCACAACTTTTCCTAGAAGTTCCCGGTGCATCCCGATCTTTTAAGTTCAATGGCTTGAACTTGTACTTTCGATCCTTCGAGATGTACCCAAACTTCCACTCATCTTCACAAGGCATCAAAGCAGGCTTAACTTTCTTCTTTTCTTGTAACTTGTCCTCAATCTCATAATATGGGCATTCATCCTCCCCAAGCTCGGAATCATCATCTTCAATTCCATAGAAGTTGTTCTTCAAGCTTCCACCCGACTCATCCCCTAGATTGATGTCTTTCATGGCGTGGATCATATTACACGATTCATCTTTAGTAGGCGAGGTGTTGCCTTGGAGATCAAACACGAGTTTCTCGTCGCCTAGCTTAAATGTGATCCTACCGTTCTTTACATCAATCATCGCACCGGAGGTATGTAGAAATGGGCGCCCAAGGATAATGAGAGTGATAGCATCTTCCGGCATATCAAGCACGAGGAAGTCGACCGGAATGAAGAATTTCCCTATTCTTAGTGGCACATCCTCTAACATCCCTAATGGTCGATTAAGTGAACGATCGACCATTTAGAGTGTAATAGAGATACACTTGAGCTCTCTCATTCCAAGTCGCTCACAAATAGAGTAGGGTAGAATACTCACACTCGCACACAAGTGCTCTTTTAATCTTCAAGTTGCCTATGGTGCACGGGATTGAGAAACTGACCGGATCCTTCAACTTGGGAAGTGTAGAGCCTTGAATGAGCTCACTCACCTCTCTTGTGAACGCTATGGTCTCTTCCTTATCGACGGATCTCTTCCTAGCCAAGATTTCTTTCATGAATCTTCCATATGCCGGGATTTGGGTAAGTAGGTTGGTAAAAGGGACACTCACATCCAACTTCTTCATAATATCAAGGAACTTGTCATATTGAACATCCACCTTGGTCTTCATTTGCCTTGTTGGGAATGGCAACTGGATATGTATCTTTTCTTGCTCATTAGAGTTGGACATTTCAACTGACATTTTCCTCTTTCCTTTGTCTTTTTCTTGAAGTGGGGGAAGCTTGTCTTCATGGGGTTTCTCAATCTCCCACAAGACTTGCTCCTCCATTGGATTTCCCAAACTTGCATTGTCTTGGAGTGGAGATACAACTTCTTTCATGGGTTCTTGCTCAATATGGAATAAGGGGGAGTCATAGGACGCACCGCTCCTCAAGGTGATAACGTTTACATGTTCAAATTTCGATGGTTCACCTTGAGGGGGTAGTTGACCCCTTTGTCTTGAAGAACTACCCGAAGCTACTTGAGCTAGTTGGGTTTCGAGCATCTTGAGATCAGTTTTTGTTTCCTTGTTATCCATTAGAATTTGGGCAATAAGTTCTTGTTGGGATCTTTGCGTCTCCAATTGACTTCTTTGCATTTCCAACATTGATTTTTGCATGTCGAAATCCCGAGGGGGAGATTGTTGGTTGTGTGGAGTATTGGTGATGGCTAGGGGAATGCCATAATCATGAGTTGGAGACCGGCTCCTTTGCTTGCTTTGTTTTTGAGTACCCTGAGAGTTGCCTTGATTAAGGCCTTGAGTGTTACCATGGTTGTAGTTTTGATGTCCTTGGGAGTGTTGGTTTCCTTGGAAACCACCTTGATGTTTGATGTTCCCTTGATTATGGAACCCTTGATTGTTGTTGGAGGCACCTTGGTTATGTTCTTGGAAGTTGTTAAAAGGCCTTTGATTGCCTTGATAACCTTGGAAGCCTTGGTTGTTATCCCTTAAGGGAGAAGGAACATAGATTGGACGGTGTTGTTGTTGGGAAGCTTGGAACATGTTATGATTTGCCACATTTTGAGGCTTAGAATATGGAAGACCTTGCTTGTATGCTTGAAAAGCATTCACTTACTCAATACTACCTCGACAATGTTGAGGTTCATGTCCAAATATCCCGCAAATCTCGCATATCCCATAATAAGATGTTGGAGGTACAACTCCCAAAGCATTGACTTGTTGAATTGAATGTTGGTAGGAGGAACTTGTGCTTTGACCTTGATCAAAATGACTTTGGAGCTTCTTGTCAATAGTTTCCATGTGAGTTTTTAGTTGTGCTCCAAGATCAATACTAAGTTGTGTGATGGCATCGATCTCGTGCCTTCCCACTCGATTCGCCTTCCTAGGCCTATTATATTGGGAATTGTGGATCGTCATTTCTTCAATTCTAGCCCATGTTTGATCGTCATCGACCTCAGTAAACCTTCCATTGGAACCCATGTTGAGTATAGCTCTAGAATCTTCAAATAAACCGTTCCAAAATTGTTGTACAAGGAACCATTGGGCCAACCCATGATGGGGACAAGAACGGATCAAGGCGTTAAACCTTTCCCACGATTCATAGAGGCTTTCTTCATCACGTTGTTGAAATCCCGTGATTGAAGCTCTCAATAGATTGGTCTTCTCCGGTGGATAGAATTGTGGGTAAAATGCTAAGGCTAGCTTCTTCCAAGTGTCAATACCGAGAGCCGCCTTATCTAGGCCCTTGAACCATTGCTTTGCCTTGCCGATCAAAGAGAAGGGAAATAATACCCACCGGATTTGGTCTTGGGTTATTCCCGTTTGTGATATGGCATCGCAATAATCTAAGAAGGTTTCCATGTGTTGATGTGGATCCTCCGTAGGCAAGCCACTAAATTGGCTCCGCTCGACCAATTGGATGAATTGAGTCTTAGCCACAAAATTGCCGGTGTAGGTCTCCAGTAAAGCGGTGGGACCGGGCAAAACGTCCTCCGTAAAGGTTGAATGAGAAGAGAACTTAGGCATTGTTGGATGTGCGGGAGATGATGGTGTAGATGGTGTTGATGTAGATGTAGAAGGAGAACTAGGTTAAGAAGAGTGACTAGAAGTACCAAAAGGATTGATGAAATTCCCTTCGGCCGTCTCTCAAGGTGTTTCATTCAAGTCGGATCCTTGAGCTTGTTCTTCAATGGTATTGCTAGTACTTGGTTGAGAGGTTCTAACCCGATCAATCGTCCGTTGGCGAAAGGCTCTAAAGAGTCTTTCCGGCTCTGGATTTTAGAGAAAGAAATCGCCTCTCCTCCTAGGCATGCACTACACACTTGAGCAAACGTGAGAACACCTAGTGCTTTATGGGCACTAGGCTAAGACAATAAACGAGCACAAGGAGAAGACAAAGAGAGAAGAAAAGAACAAAACAAAAAAAAGACTACTAAATATGCACAAGAGATAGAAGAAGAACACAAGAGGGGTAACTAAGTCAAGCTAATAAGCAAACTAAGTCTAAACATTCACCGTCCCCGGCAACGGCGCCAAATTGATGGTATGGATTTGCCGTGGGTCCCCACCAACAAGTAGAGTCCAACTAAACCTAACGGGTAGCTAGGGTAACTCGGGTCGATATCCACGGAGACGGTTATGAGGTGTCTAGACTATGGTCTACTCAAAAACAAGGCTAAGGCACAAACAAACACAAAGATGAACAAACTAACAAGAATTGATTATCTATGATGATGGAAGAGGTTGAAACTATACTAACAATGAACTAGGTATAACAAGAACCAAATGAAATAACTAAAGGTTAATGAAACTATCAAACTAGAGGAACTATGACTTAAAGGCTGGAGAAATCAAAAATGGGAAGGAGTAGGGTTAGGTCGGGTTCATAAGTGTAGTAGGATAGTAGGGAGGTCAAGGGTGTAGGTTTCACCTAGTTTCTAAGGTCGGTCCGCGCTCTCGCGTCAAAACCAATGTCCGCACTCTCATGTCTAAGACAAGACCCGAATACTCATGCAAGATGTTAACCAATACACAAGGATTCAACCACAAATCAATCATACAATGAGAAGATGAAAACGAGCATGAGAAGAATGGCCACTACAACTCAAACAAGCAATTCAACAAACACATAGAGTGCTCAATATGTGACTAGTAACAAAGGATTCACCTTTACCCTCAATCAAACCCTAATCACCCATAATCCACACTTAATTCCCCTACTAACCCCACAAAAAGTCTACTCACACATAATCAAACTAATATTAACACTAACAAGAGAAATCAACATAATAACCCTAGGATTCATAATGAACTATCAAGAACAATGAACAATAAGTAAAGATTGAAACTTGAAGAAATAGACAAGGATTAAGAGTAAAGAGAATGAGAAGATTATACCTACTAACAAGAAGATGAAAAGATAAGAACTTGCATTAATAAGAAAAACCCAAAACAATCTTCCAAGGTTGTCAATCTTGGATTAATCTTGAAGAATTTCCTTAATACAAGACTAATTACTAAGATTAAACTAAGATTAACAAAGGATTAAAGAAAGATTAAACTAAGGTTTAAGAGAGTCTATCTAGGGTTTAGAATAATGTAGAGGAGTCTAAGGTAATGTAAGATCCTTAAATAATACAAGGGAGGAGTATTTATAAGGTTACAAGAGTGAAGAAGAATGAAAAGAAGTCACACGGCTACAGCAGGCTCATCCCAATCGGGATGCTTCGAACCCGGTCGGGATGACACACCCTTCTCGGTCGGGATGACCTAAACAGGGGCTGTTTGATTCGTGCACTCCTTCCCAGTCGAGAAGGCTACTCATCCCGCCCGGGAAGGGTCTTGTAGGCCTCTATTCTGATCATAAGGGTCCCTCCTTGCTTCTCATGGGCTTCTCATCGATTCTCGGGGCTTGGGATCGAGTCTAAGGGGCTCGAGAATGGGTCCCAAGGTCTCGGGATTGAATCCAAGGTACCGAGTGATTGTTCCTTCTCTTCGTTGGCTCCAAAAGTGTAGGAAACGAGTCGGAATCGTTCCAATTCTCCATGAATGGTCTTGGGAACCTAAAACGAACTAGAAGAAGCGTAAGTAGCTCTGAAAACGCTCCAAAAAGCGATTTCACAAGAGAAACCGGGACCAAACACAAAAAAATAGGCACTATAAACTACACTTATCACTTTACAGGTCTCGAGTCAAACACTTTAATCGACGTACTACTTGATCCAAATCCCGGCTCAAACTAACGCATTTTAAGAATCCCGAATAAGCATTTTCTTAATATCATGCAATCTCAACGCATTCTAAAACGTCATAAACTATGACGAAATCGCAAACAAACCAAACTTGAAGTGATTACTTGTCATCTAAGTCAACATTTCAAAGCAAAACAAAACGCAAGGATTACAAATCAGTCGAAATACTAAAAGTCTAAAATATACAAACTATACAAATCCAAACACAAACCATTTTTACAAACTAGGGAGGACCCCTAGAAGCCGCGCCTATAGCTATCACAAACTCCCCAATGTCGTCATCCAAGCCTAGATCATCCAGCTCAAAAAGAGGAGACTCGATGCCATCCTTGCCCGACAGCATATCTAAGGTAGCTGTCTCGGGAACCTTTCAACACCTCGGTCCCGAACCTAGCCTCACCCCGCGCCGAGGTCTCACCCTGAGTCCAAGCCAGCTTGTCCTTAAGCTTTGCAATCCCATCATCCCGAGATTGCAGGATTGACAACAACTTGGCCTCTTCCGTCTCAAGCTCGGTCACTCGAGTCGCCAACTGGTTCAGGTTGTGCTATCTCAATTGCACAATTACTGGGCCATGGTCTTTATTATTCCTAAGTTTGTTATGACTCGGATTGGTTCCCTTTGTCGTAATTTTCTGTGGGATGGTGACGTGGAGGGCACCAAACGAGCTTTGGTGAGTTGGGAGAAAGTCTGCTATTCGAAAGAAGAAGGTGGTCTAGGCCTTCGGGATCTGACGACTTGGAATGAGGCAGCTGTAGCGAAATTGGCTTCATGGGTGTTTGATCAACCTGACCGGTTATGGGTTCGGTGGGTCAGCAACATATATTTGAGAGGAACTGCTTGGCGTGATTATCAGCCTCACGCTGATGTTACGTGGGCTTGGAGAAAGATCTACCATACAAAAGAGAAGATCAAAGATATGTTCGTGAATGGACTATGGAATGGCTCTTGCACTCATTATTCCATCTCCCGGGCGTATGAGATGTTACGGGCTCATGTCCCGACGGTTCCGTGGAGCCGGCTTGTGTAGAGTGGATGGAGTCTTCCGAAACATAGCTTTATTTCTTGGCTTGTTTTTAGGAAGGCTCTAAACACGAGATCGAAATTGTTGAGGTTTGGGGTGGCAGACACAGACCTTTGTTATTTTTGTGACTTGCAGGCTGAAATAGTGGACCATCTTTTTTTTTGGTTGTTGTTGGAGCTCGCGAGTTATTGGCATGTTAAGCGAGTGGCTGAAGAAGCGAATTCCGCATGATCGGAGTCTAGAGTGGGCAATCAAAATGAGAGGGACAAAATTACAATGCAATATATTACGGGCTGTGGTTAATGCGGCAATTTATCATATTTGGAGGCATCGGAATAGTTGTCGGTTGGAAGGAGCGGTCCAACAGCCGCATCACACGGTCAAGGCTATTAAATCGGATGTTAGAAGTCGAATTTTATGTAAGATTAAATACCCGGTTCGTGTCAAAGATGCTCGATGGCTACATAATTTGATGTAGTCATATTCTTGTAAATTTTACACGTATTAATACATACTTACCATTTAACAAAAAAAAAAGTTTATACTTCGTTTTTGTTTTATTGTTGGTTATTATCCTATATCTAGCTCGGCTTCAAAATGTCTTAATATTTTATTTTTAAAGTATTTCGAAATTGTATCAAATCTCTATCTTCAAGCGTTTGAATTTTACGAAAACTTTTATGATCGCTAATATTTTGATTTCTATAAGATTATTATGTAAAACAGTTTAACATTTTCAAAAAAAAAAACATCGTATGTCTTACGTCTTTATTTTATTGTCGATAAACTTTAAATCTGTTATTGAAAATGTTTGACGAATGGTTCGATTTTCATTTACTAACTACAAAACTTGATTTCTCAAGTTTTTTGTTTGCTCTTAAAATAAAATAATCTTGAATTTCAAAACCAAAACATTTTACCGTTGCTTTGAAAATATTTGGGTACTCTTCCCCCTCGAATTCTTTTACAAATATTATTTATCGTCATTATTTTATCGAATAATTTTTTTTTAACTTCCGATTTTGTTAATTTAGATGATTTTAAACTTCGGGCAACTGAGCCCAACTTATCTTGAAATAATTTTTGTTTTCGGTTTATTCAAATGATATAACCTTGTTTTCCTTTCTATTACTCTAATTTGGTAATTTCGAGGACGAAACTTCTTTTTAGTGGGGAAGATTGTAACACCCCTGATTTTATAAATTAAATTGAATTAAAGTTATATTCGTATTTTTATTTTTATTTACGATTTAACACGTAATTTTTAAAATTATTATAAAACGAATTTATCGTTTAATCGTTTCAAACTCCTAAAATCCTATTTGACTCGGAAACACTTCTTATATTTAAAACATATTTTTTTCTATTTTGATTTATTTTATACAATTAATTTAATTCTTATCAAAAATCTATTTCGACGATTTAAATTCTAAATTCTTTTATTTTTAAGCTCGAATTTCTATATTCAGCTCGAAGTTCATTTATATTAAGTTTCGTCAAAACATTTACTTCCTTTCCTCGAGAAATCAACTTAATGATCTTGAACGAAGATTTATTTATTTTTTGAGAAATACTATTTCGCCGTCTAATTATTTATTGCTTTAAGCTTCATTTTTCGTCTCGAATAATTTATTTACTCTTTTTATTTGACGGTCCGATTATTTAATAATTTTATTAATTCGTTTAATTCAATTTGTGGGTCAGCCAACTTATCGATACGGAATTTGTTTAATCCGTATTTCTAACCCGATTCATTTAATTAATCCGTACTTTTTATTTGGCTGATTCTTTTCATTTGGCCACCTTTTATTTTCCCATTTGTTTAATGCTCATTACACTCCCCTTTTGCCTTTCTTTTTAGGTTCCACCGCTTCATTAGGCCGGCTGTTACATTTCACCTTCCTTGTTTTATCCCCCGTTTTCATCCTCTCTTCCTTCTTTTATCTCTGATCCCACACTTCATCTTGGCTGCTGCTGCTGCGTCTTATTCCCGCTCCTCCTGCTGCGTTTGTCGGTCTTACGTTGCCCCTGTTTTCTTCTGTTTGCTGGTCTTTATGCGCGCGATCTTTGCTGCTGCTGTACGCCTCTCCTGCTGCTACACTGCTTCTGCTGCGCTGCTGCTACTGCTTCGTTCTATTGTTGAACGGAGGTAGCCATCTCCTTCATCTTCTCTTCTCTTCCCTTTTTCTTCTTTTCCCCTCCTTCGTTCGGTTCGCTGCTACTGTTTAGTTTCGGTTCCGATGATCCATTTTCCTGCTGCTTCGGTTTCCTCTTCGTTTTGTCATTCGCCTGTTTTCGCTGCTGCGTTTGTTAAATTGATGCTGCTGTTTTTTCGTTCTGCGGCTGCTGTTATATTGCGTTCTGCTGCTTCTATGTATTGATCCTGATGCGTGTCTCCTTCCTTCTTCTTTTCCTTTCTTCTTCTTCTTCTTCTTCTTCTTCTTCTTCTTCTTCTATTTGTTGTATTTCTGCTCTCAGTGGTTACCTGCTGCTGCTCCTTGCTTTTGCCATTGTTGTAATGTATCGTTGCTGTCTGATGTTACTACTGATGCTGCTTAATCGATGTTGATGGGGGCCAAAACCCCCTGACTCATAGGCCCGACCTCCTTTACGGGTAGCCATCAACTGGCCCAAAAATACCTATCTACTAACCACTATGCTGATGTCATGGGTGACATCACCCTACTACACCCTTTCCCCTATAAATACCCCTCTTAGGGTGAGGGGAAGGGGGACATTTTTAATTCATTCACATATTCCTCCCTACTCTCTCTATCTCTCTTATCTCCCTAAATATCTATATTTAGTCGTACATTTTACTGACTTGGGCGTCGGAGGCTCCGCCCCGGGGGTTCCCCCGGGCCCGGAGTTCACCTTGCAGGATCGCCGTCGGCACGCACCCGGAGCCGAGGAGAACCGCGAAGCCCAAGGTCAGGGACCCGTTTCCATACCGGAACAATTTGGCGCCGTCTGTGGGGAGAACGGTTGTGCTCACGAATTACCCACAAAAATCAACCACTCCCAAATACAAATTTTTTCCAGGTCTAATCTTCATCTTTGAGACAGATCTACAGAAATCAATGACACAAAATACAAAAAAAATGGGTGTTCATAGTGGTTGTTCATCACTGTGAACGAACGGAGGTTCAAAATCAATTACTTTTAGCCAAAACAAAGGCCTCATCAAACTGATTGGGTATATAATTAAGGATGAAGAATCCACTAGAAGATAGTAAGGAGAAGAGTTCGTCCGGTGATTAATTCGTTACAGAGGAGGATGAAACTACAATTCCCAGATCCGACTTTTTGAGAAGAAAAGCAAAGAGTCATCACATCAAATCCATTTTCATGCTCACACGTCATATATTGGAGTGTGCATCCACTATATTTGATTGAAATTTCATCAAATCGAGGATAAGAATTTTGATTGCCAATAAAGGATACTCCACATCAACAATGAAATTATCACATCCATATGAAGCTACCGATGAACTCGCCTGCCCGACCGATATGTGGATTATGTCAGTCGGAATATTCGGTCGAGACTCACCAAAATTGATGCATAATGTACTCGGGTCAGCTGTCAAGCGCATTGACTTAGACTTGAGCTTGATTCGGCAGGAGGAAGAAGCTAAAGAGCTGCCTCAAATAAAAGCCAAGATGGAGAGGATGAAGTACACCAGAAATCATAAAAGCTAAGTCCACTTTAAGCTAAATGAATGATAGAACATGAAGTTCCTTCTAGTGTATTTGATTATGAGTTGTTTAGCCTTGAAAACTCCAAAAACCCGGCTGCAACCATCGAGAAGACCGAGATGACCAGCCCGATACCCATCCCCTATACGTTTTACTGGGTGGATTGCATGTTTTCTTCTGTACGGGGTGAATCAGCACCCACAAAACAGAAAGGGGTGCAACAAACTCAGGAAAGGGACGAGGGTATTGAGAATGTGCTCAGTTTGGTTTGATTAGCTTAAAGTTTCGGGATGTTGGGCGATAATGACATGAAATGTAAGCAATAGTATGCATTATGAGAAGAAGGGGTTGCTACTGATAATGATAAGCATTGCATTATGTGTTGAATCTCTGGATTGCGTCAGTTTGTAAGACTATGTACCCTATTCTTAAGGATCCTGATCCTTGTGGGTCAATTGAGAATTCCTACGAAATGGATTCCATAAAACCATAAATCTACTATATTTTATTACAGGAAGTATTTCATGCTGATTTGTTTTTCAACAAATTTTGTGGGAATACAAAATGTTGGGTCGGCAGGATTGTACCGATAGAATTTGACATAATGTCAACAAAAGTTTCTGAGAAACTCTCGGCCATCTCCGATCTTCCCGATCGAGACCGAGACAGTCTCCGACCGAGCCATCTACCCGCCATGTCTGCAGTCGACCCGGGCACTCGTATTGAAGCTAAACATCACCACAACTTCGGACCACCTATGGCTGACTGCGTCCTTGATCCTGACTAACCGACGAGAATCACGGTACGGTTCAATGGAGCAGTGGTGAGTTCGGTCTTGCAATCCTGGAAATTCCAAGTGGTAATTAGCCACTTCTACTTTTCATACACACACCTCTTTGCGCCTATTTTGAAGTGTGTTAATCATTATTTTAATTTGGTGGGTGGACTTAAGGATTTCACCTTATTCCACTATTTGATTGTGGGTTTGCTATTGTGCGTGTTGATTCGGGTCACATAACCCGGTTATATGTTGGTTATGGGTCCATACCTTTCTCCATTAAGCGATAATTAACGGAATTTAGCTAGAGCCGAATATACTCTACACAAGAAAAATTAGCCACAATAAAAAATAGGACACAAAAACTATCCGATTTTTCCATCCCACCATAAAAAATCACAAATACTTCACAAAAATTAGCCAAAAATTGTCGAAGTTGTGAGACAAAAAATACCAAACAAAAATGACCCGAAAAATGGTGAAGATAATTCACAAAAATAGGTATCAAATGAACTCAATGTTTGTAGCTTGACAGAGACATGGCCCAGCCGACTTACGGCTCGGCCAAGATGCCGCCTTGCCGATTTACGGTTCGACCCTGCCTATTTACGGCTCGGCCCTACCGATTTACGGCTCGGCCAAGATGTTGCCCTGCCGATTTACGGTTCGCCCTGCCGACTTACGGCTCGGCCCTACCGACTTACGGCTCGGCCAAGATACTGCCCTACTAATTTACGGTTCGGCCCTGCCGATTTACGGCTCGGCCTTACCGACTCACGGCTTGGCCAAGATGTTGCCCTGCCGATTTACGGTTCGCCCTGCCGACTTACGGCCCGGCCCTACCGACTCACGGCTCGGCCAAGGTGCTTCCCAACCAACTTACGGCTCAACCTCAGCGTCTGCAGAGACCGCATAGGTCCGCCAACCACCATGTGGAATTCTACGAAGACAAGACTAATATATACCCATCACCTGTTCATTACTATCACAGCTAATGGGCAGGGGGCAATAGGGGAGGAGCCCCTGTTGCAAAACCCTGAGAAAATAGACCCCCCAACAAAAAATAAGGCCTGATACACATTCAGCCTTCTACAGAACTACAAGTCCCTCTGCCTACCTCTGGGTAGGCAGGGGGCAGGCCCCCTGGACTTCGAACAGAAGCCAGGGTCAGGCCCGGTCCCATGCGCTGAATTACAAGTCCCTCTGCCTACCTCTGGGCAGGCAGGAGGCAGGCCCCCTGGACTTTGAACAGAAGCCAGGGTCAGGCCCGGCCCCATGCGCCGAACTACAAGTCCCTCTGCCTACCTCTGGGCAGGCAGGGGGCAGGCCCCCTGGACTTCGAACAGAAGCCAGGCTCAGGCCCGGCCCCATGCGCCGAACTACAAGTCCCTCTGCCTACCTCTGGGCAGGCAGGGGGCAGGCCCCCTGGACTTCGAACAGAAGCCAGGGTCAGGCCCGGTCCCATGCGCTGAATTACAAGTCCCTCTGCCTACCTCTGGGCAGGCAGGGGGCAGGCCCCCTGGACTTCGAACAGAAGCCAGGGTCAGGCCCGGCCCCATGCGCCGAACTACAAGTCCCTCTGCCTACCTCTGGGCAGGCAGGGGGCAGGCCCCCTGGACTTCGAACAGAAGCCAGGGTCAGGCCCGGCCCCATGCGCCGAACTACAAGTCCCTCTGCCTACCTCTGGGCAGGCAGGGGGCAGGCCCCCTGGACTTCGAACAGAAGCCAGGGTCAGGCCCGGCCCCATGCGCCGAACTACAAGTCCCTCTGCCTACCTCTGGGCAGGCAGGGGGCAGGCCCCCTGGACTTCGAACAGAAGCCAGGGTCAGGCCCGGCCCCATGCGCCGAACTACAAGTCCCTCTGCCTACCTCTGGGCAGGCAGGGGGCAGGCCCCCTGGACTTCGAACAGAAGCCAGGGTCAGGCCCGGCCCCATGCGCCGAACTACAAGTCCCTCTGCCTACCTCTGGGCAGGCAGGTGGCAGGCCCCCTGGACTTCGAACAAAAGCCAGGGTCAGGCCTGGCCCCATGCGCCGAATCACAAGTCCCTCTGCCTACCTCTGGGCAGGCAGGGGGCAGGCCCCCTGGACTTAGAACAAAAGCCAGGGTCAGGCCCGGCCCCATGCGCCGAATCACAAGTCCCTCTGCCTACCTCTGGGCAGGCAGGGGGCAGGCCCCCTGGACTGGGTCAGGCCCGGCCCCATGCGCCGAATCACAAGTCCCTCTGCCTACCTCTGGGCAGGCAGAGGGCAGGCCACCTGGACTTCGACCAGAAGCCAGGGTCAGGCCCGGCCCCATGCGCCGAACTACAAGTCCCTCTGCCTACCTCTAGGCAGGCAGAGGGCAGGCCCCCTGGACTTCGACCAGAAGCCAGGGTCAGGCCCGGCCCCATGCACCGAATCACAAATCCCTCTGCCTACCTCTGGGCAGGCAGGGGGCAGGCCCCCTGGACTTCGAACAGAAGCCAGGGTCAGGCCCGGCCCCGTACGCCGAACTACTAGTCCCTCTGGCTACCTCTGGGCAGGCAGGGGGCAGGCCCCCTGGACTTCGAACAGGAGCCAGGGTCAGGCCCGGTCCCATGTGCCGAACTACAAGTCCCTCTGCCTACCTCTGGGCAGGCAGAGGGCAGGCCCCCTGGACTTCGACCAGAAGCCAGGGTCAGGCCCGGCCCCATGCGCCGAATCGTAAGTCCCTCTGCCTACCTCTGGGCAGGCAGGGGGCACAGCCTCCCAAGACCTGGACAAAGCCCATTAACTACCCTGGCAGGCCTCTGGCACCCTAACACATTCGTATGAGATGTACCAGGGCATGAGCGTTGACCACAGGGCTTAGTGATTACCTGGTCATGTATAGAATAATAAAACCCCATGTACACTTCCGAGTACACAAAAGGCACGACGTCTGACGCCCAGACAGAATCCAGACGATGCTAGGGCAGACGCCCCCAGAAGCCCTAGTGAACGCTTGGCTTTGTATGAAAAACAAAGTCCGTCATTTTGTTTGTCGGTCCAATCGTGCTTGGCACCGGACCCGCATACTCAGTATCCGACTCCGCTGAGGGCAAATTGATGGGGGCCAAAACCCCCTGACTCATAGGCCCGACCTCCTTTACGGGTAGCCATCAACTGGCCCAAAAATACCTATCTACTAACCACTATGCTGATGTCATGGGTGACATCACCATACTACACCCTTTCCCCTATAAATACCCCTCTTAGGGTGAGGGGAAGGGGGACATTTTTAATTCATTCACATATTCCTCCCTACTCTCTCTACCTCTCTTATCTCCCTAAATATCTATATTTAGTCGTACATTTTACTGACTTGGGCGTCGGAGGCTCCGCCCCGGGGGTTCCCCCGGGCCCGGAGTTCACCTTGCAGGATCGCCGTCGGCATGCACCCGGAGCCGAGGAGAACCGCGAAGCCCAAGGTCAGGGACCCGTTTCCATACCGGAACAGATGTATTGTTGATCTCTTCTGGTTTCATCCTTCTATCGTTATTGCTGGTTCTGCCATTCGGGGTTGTCGTAGTGCAGTTTTAGTTGCTCGAATTACTATGCTACTATGTTAGTATGTCACCGTTACTGCTGCTGTTTCGCCCCTCATCGTTTCTGTATCAGTGTTACGCTACTGCTACTGATTGGTGTACTGCTGATGTTTATCATTATTGATATTGTCTTGTCGTTACCACCTCCGCTAGTTCTTCCCCTCTGTTTGTGTCATCCATATGATACTTCTATCAAATTCTTCACAAACTGTTCCCTATTTTACTTTATTTCTCTACAACTTATTCCACAGGAATTCCCAATGTTCCTCATCCGTTCCATTTTATAAGCTCCGTTCATCTTAGAGTTTTCATTGATTTCGTGAAGAAGCAACTGAGGACCTGTACATGATCGCTCGGTTATTGTCTCAAGGTAACTTTAGGACGTTACTCGATTTTATATTGTATGTTTGAGTAGTAGTATGTACTCCCTCCCATTTACTGGAATCCTTCCATTTGATTAAAATATACTTCACATATATTCAATCTTTGGTAGGTTTCCAGTGAATGGGAGGTAGTAGTAAATATTTTAACTTCGGTTTTTCTAATTTTTAGCTATTTATTATTTTGCTAATAATATTAATTTTTTAAAATCGTATATCTTATTATATTTTACAGTTTTCGATATCGTTTTATAAATCGTTAGTAATTTAATTATTTACGATCGTTATAGTATTTTGTTGGTTATCGTGACACTAGTAACTAAATAAAAATGATTTCATATTTTCTTCCGATTCCGTTAAGTTATAATTTTAACTCAAAATTGTATTTCTATATTATAATCAAGGTTTGTATACTTGTTTAATAAATTAATTATCGTTTTACGATTTAAAATAATAAATGAGAAAAATAGTCGATTTTGTTTTAAATATATTTTTAGTCGAGACTATTTTCACTAATAATTTCCTAATTGTTTCCGATCGACTATTTTTATTAAAATTTATATTATTTATAAAACAAAGCTATTTCTTAAAAATAATTTGAAACCTTTATAAAATTTATTTAATTTATAAAACTCGTTGACTCAATTAATTTTGTTATCATTTTTATTAAAATATCTCTTTTCTAAGATTTATTGTTTTAACTCGATTTCCTAAATTATTTATAAAATAATATATAATGACTTATTATATTTTATTTATATTTTTAGTAACGAATTTAGAAATATAATAAAGTTAGGATAACGACGATAATAATAAAATGTTAATTTCGTTAGAAATGCTATTTTTATACCTTTCACCTATTTTAATAACTTACGTATTTTCTATAACAATATTTCTATTTTAAGTAAGTTTCTAAAATTAGTAAGTTTCTATTTATAGAAAGTTTTCCCATTTATATAAATGTTTATTCCTTTTATCCTCATATTATTTATATTGATTATCTTTATTTTTGAATATCGATAACGGCTTGTTTTGGAGTTATGGAATAAAGTCAAGTGTGGGGTTAGAGTAATAATCTGGGGTGTACGTTTTTGACATCAGCTATAAAGCCAGTGTGCCCATTTGGGGCAAATTTGGTCGTTGAACTGGGCGTAGCTTCGCCCAGGAGAGTGTACATTGTGCCCTTAAGCTAGATATCGCATCGTGTTAGTCGCCGTCAGTTGAACTGGATACATTTGGTATCCAGGAGGGGTGAATACTACTTAAACCAGGACCTCGCTGCACGCAGTCCTGTTATAGTTGAGTTGCTTAGTTAGAGACTGGATTCTGTTATGAGTTAAGTCTACAGTTCTCGAAGTTAGTTTCCAGTATTATCCTAGTGAAAGTCTAGCCTTGTGCACATTGATCGAATTTCCATAACACCGGTTTTGAATATGATTATTATTGTCGATTGGTTTGATTTGCAGGTTGGCAAATGTTTAAAGTTTCCTCGAAGAACTTATTTTATTATATCGTTTTAATGTTTTCTCTTTTTAAATATTTTGATATAATAATACTATTATTTTTCCATATGATATAATATGGCTGGGAGAACGTTCGAGTTACTCCCCACTGACGTGGCTATAATGTTTATAACATGACAGGTATTTGCTGCTGGGTTTTGGGTGTGAGCTAGCGAGTAGCGTGGATCCTACTCTTTCTTTATTCATGTAATTTATGGATTTGTATAACCCATTTGGAGAATTTTCTATTTAGCCCTTTTGTAAAAAGTGGCCTTTGTATTGACTTACCATTTCTTTTAATGAGATATAGTCTGTCAGTGTGTTTTAATCCCAACTCTACAGTGTTTCCGCCACTGTATTGCGTTAGATTTTCTAGGGAATTACAGTTGGTATCAGAGCATTGTTGCTCCCGACGCTTACACCTGATTTTAGGAAAAATACTCGTAAATGATTTGAACGTTAATAAAATATTAGTGAGAGATGGGTAGAAACAAAATAAGGACTTAACTGTAAGGTTTATATGTTCTTGTAACTGAATGACTAGCATTGAATATTTGTTTCTTTTATCGAGAAGAAGATGAATGAACAAGATGTTGACGAGATGCTGCTCCTGATCGGGACAAGACCTGCTTAGAACTCTCAACGCCTGTTGATTTGAGTGGACAACTTTGTAACACCCGCTATTTTTCCTTGAGTTTTATCCTTTCCGTTATGACTTCGTCATAACTCTGTCAAATTTCGGCCTCATATTTCATCATTTTACTAAGCTCTATTTTAAATTTTTGAGTTTGATGATTTTTTATTTTAATTTTAAAGATTTTAATCCTTTTTAAATCCATTTATTTGGTTTCTTCGTAAACTAATTTATTTTCCGCAAGGAATTCTATTTCTCTTCGAATTGACGTTTTTAAACTCGGATTTAAGTTATTCCTTTTCCTAAAAATGTTTGAATACGTTTATATAATATTTTCAACAAGTAAATATTTTTATTTACAAAAAATTAGTCGTTAATGATTTTATTACGAAGCTTCGCGAATAATTATTTTCTTACGCGAGGTTTACTCGAATTACTTTGAAATGCCTTTAACTATTTTACGATTATACTTTTTATCAACTTATAAATTATTTGAGGTCATTTCTTCACATTTTGGACCGACTAAGCTTTTGGTCACAAATTTTACTACGTTTTATTAATACGTTTCATTTTATCACGTTAAACCGTAAACGTATGATTATTTTTCTTCCATTTATTCCATGCATTATTATCAAACTCTTCATACTCCCCCTCACTTATTCTTGGCTGGCTGTTTTGTGACTCCTTCACCTAGTTTTCATCTAAATATTAATGCCATTCATTCTTATCAAACCCTTCCATCCTCTTCATACATTTTTTTGTCATAAAAAAATATATTCATCACCATCTCTTTTCCTTCTTGGCCGTGGCATTCTTCCTCTCTCTTAGGCTGATTTTTGCTCCATTTTGAGTCACAATCGCATCGTTTTTATCGTCATAATAATCCTCTTTCCGATTCCTTCGTTAAGGTAACAATCGATGTTGTTTTCGATCGTTATTTTCCTTGATTTTCTCATTTTTCTCATGGTATTTTTCCACCATGCTTTTCTTGTGTTGAAGGATTTTTGAATGATCCCGAAGCCGACGAATTTATAATCGACTCGAATTTGGGTTAGAGGTAACGTCGATGTTACTCGGTATTTCATGATTTTAATTGTTTATTTGCATGTATAATTTTTATATTTCATTTTTGACAATATATGTATGTCATATAATCTGGAAAAAAAATTTAAAAGTTGAAGATTTGCATGTTTCGATATTTTTATCGCTTTTATGAGATTAACGATTAAATTGTCATATTAATTTGTAAAATCATAATATTCGGCCTAAACATGTAATATATGTTTATATTCTGTAAAATTTATATTTTTGATGATTTATAATGATTTAGGATTTTTCTGATATTTTAAATATCGATCATTAAATTATTACCGTTTTCGGACAAAAACGATTAAAAGCCGATTTTTAGTTCTAGTATCTAAACATTTTATTTTAATCTGATTTTTGACGTGGTGAAACTTTCTGATGAAATAGAATTTTCTGAATTTTTTCATATTTTTTCGGAATTGTTAAGTGGATGAATTAATTAATCACTTTAAATGATCGTTTATCGTTAAAACCGTGTTTGTCGTTTAAATTCTCGATTTTTGGTCCTATGATTAAATCTGGAAAAAAATATGATTCTGATGATTTTATAATAAAATGTAATTTTATGATTTTTAGTGTCTTAATAAAATGTTAGGAACGATATGTTTTATTAATGGAATCGTTAATTGTGAAAACGGGTTTTAAAGACGGTTTTGACGGGATTTATTAAATCTGGAATTTTTGGAAATCTGGAAAAATGGTAGATTCTGGAAAATCATGATTTTTAGGTTTAATAATAATTTTTGGATATTAATACTTAAATCGTTTTGTAATTACTATTTTTATTAATCGTTATTGTCGAGATTAGACGATTAACGAGAAAACGCTTTAAAAACCGAGTTTTAGGATTCTGGAAAATTTTCTTTTCTGGACAGAATGTCCATAAATATATTTTAACTATTTTACGTAATTTTTGTACTATTTATTAAAGTCTTTAATTAATAAGTATTGATTTTTGGACAAATTACGATTTATCGTTAAAATGCTTCGTCTTACCGAAAAGATTTATTTTTCCAGCTATTTTGAAAATATTTAAATCTGAAACATTTAGATTAAATCATCCCTTAACATATTCTAAATATATTCAATGGTTTAATTAAATGAAAGATGTTAAAAGATTTAATTTGACATTTGCCGTAAAATCCTATTTGTAATTGTATTGTCGTAACCAATAATAATTAGGGAATTTTAGCTTTGTAAATTTTGAAAACACCCTGATTAGTATTATTAAAAATTTTAAGACATTTTTAATCATTTTATACACTTGTACGATATTTCAATAACTTCAGAAACTCAAATGTTCTTACTTTAATAATTAATATCGTTAAGGCCGAAAGTATTAGTTTTATAAATCTATATCGTTTACTAAAAATGTGGTATTAGTATGAACTAATATTTTCACTATTTTGATATAATGCTATTTTTAGTAAAGTTTCTAAAAATAGAAGTTTCCTAAAATAGAAAGTTTCCTCTTTTAGAATATAAATGTTTACTTCTTTTATCCTCATATTATTTATATTGATTATATCTTTTGAATATCGATAATAGCTTTGTTTTGGAGTTATGGAATAAGGACAAGTGTGAGGTTAGAGTAATATATTCTAGGGTTTACGGTTTTGCCATCAACTATAAGGCTAGTGTATCAGGAATCGGTACATTGGTTGTTGAACCGGGTGACAGGTATCCCGGGAGTTGTGTACATTTTGACCTTAAGCTTAGGCCTCGCAGTAAGTCGCCGTCATAAGTTGAACTGGGTGACAGGTAATCCCAGGAGGGGTGTGCATTATCTTAAACTAGGGCCACGCATTTATAAGTCACCGCTCTATTATGGTTAAGTAGCCTAGTTAGAGACCGAAGTTTAATTTGTTTGAACTAAGTTCTCGAAGCTAGTTTTTAGTATTCTCCTAGTGAAAGTCTAGCCGTCTACACTACTCCTATCCATAACGCCATTTTGAATATTTTTATTATTATCGATATAATTTGGTTGCAGGTTGGCAAATGTTTTATGTTTTCTTCGGAAAACTCATTTTTATTATATTGTTTTGATATGTGAAGTTTTTCACTGAAAGTTTATTTTTATTATAATGTGTTTTACTGTTTTCCATTTTTACTATTTTTCTATAATAGTAATTACAGTTTTAAAATCCTGTTATACGGCTGGGAGAACGTTGACGTTGCTCCCCACTGATTGTGGCTGTTATGTTTTTAACATGGCAGGTATATGTTTTCCTTCGGGTGGGCTAGCGAGCAGTTATGGATCCTGCTTGTTTTAATCAGATCACTGTATTATGGATTGTTAAAACCCTTTTTATGGATTTTAATTTTTTATTTTTTTTTGTAGCCATTTTTTATTTTATGGCTTATGTATTGACTTACCATTTTTATTTAATCAAGACATAGCTACAGTGTGTTATAATCCCACTTCTACAGTGTTTCCGCCACTGTATTGCGTTAGAATTTCTAGGGGATTACAACTTTGTGCTACAACATGGTGACCTTTCAGGCCAGATTTAGTTCGCTTCAGCTACAGGTCAACCGCCAGTTGATCTAGAGTAGATTCCTGTTCCATGATGTTGTAGTAGATCTAGATGGAGCGACCCAAGAATTTTGCACTCGTTCCCTACGAGATGATGAAGATACCCCGCGAATTCCTTTGTGAACCTTAGAGGTTTGAAGATCCTCCTCTCTTTTTAAATCTTACTTATTTAGGATCGTTGATTCCTTTCGTCCTGCTTCTGCTTCTTCTAATTCTTGTCTTATATATCCTCGTCTTCATTCTTGTGATAAATCTTTGATTAATCCTCTTACTTTACCGTATTTCCTCTTGAGATTCTTGGTTTGGCTGATTTCTGTCTCAGTGAACCCCCCTGAAAAGTTATAGATGTTTGAGGTTTAGTAAATCCTTGTGACCTGATTTGAGGATTATGAGTCTATCCTATCTTCTAAGCAAGAAATTCGTGAGGATTAATTTGAATGACAATTGTTGCTTGATGGAATTAGGACGATACTTTTACATTGAACCTTGTGTTATAGGTTATTTTGATTACTTTGGAGTACTTAGAGTTGAATATATTTTGGAGTAGTAAGAGTATGTCATATTTGATGGATACCTAGTACCTAACCTAGAATCGAACTAAGTGTAACTGATAATATTACCTTGGGATTTTTAACTAATGCTTATCTGAAGAATGCATCGTGAATATTTGGGATCATAGGGTATTATTTAAAGTATTAACCTGAGTGTTGTGGTACCATTAAAGGTTTTCATTAATGTCGCTAGAAATTTTAGTTGACATAGATTACCCATGTTTCTTGAGGATTATATCGTAGATCGTTGTTATGGTTGTAACCTATGAACTTTGGAGTTGAGTGATTTAACTTGGATAAATTGTGGTTAACCTTGGAGAAGAGAAACATGTTGCACAATTAAAAGTTGGATTTATCGCGTTGTTTTGAGGAATACTTAATGCGAATCATCTTGATGGATTTATAGTTCAAAACCCTTAGACCAACGAGATTGTGGCTTCGTTAAGTAAATATTTCGGTGGTTTCGCTGTTACTATATGAAATTTGGTGGAATTCTCAGAAACCTTAGTTGAATGTCATGTTTTGAAGATGTGAGTGTTCGCGCCATTACCTATAGGTTTGAGCGTGTTTGAGGATTCATTGTACTTTCCCAACTTCTGTACTTGTGGCATATTAAATATGTTGGTGATCACTTATGAGAATTTGTGCCCGAACATTATTAAATTGGTGGATCTTGTTTAGTGTTCCATACTCGAGAAATTTGGGGTGTACCTCGAGTTCAAACTTTATGAGCTTTGGATTTAGGAACCTTATCGATTGCGAGTTTGGGTTTGTCTGATAACCATTGGAATTTTAATTGATGAGAGATTAGATTGTAAAACAATTGTGGATTAGTATCGTGTCTTTTGAACGAATGGATAATCACGTAAGACATTTTATTTGGAGATTGTGACTGGGTAGTTCCACCTAGTGTGCCTAATATTGGACTTAACGTTATTTGATTGAAATTAGGAACCCGTGTTGTGGGAGTCGTACCGGGAATCTCGAGATGGTTAATTTCTTCTGTAATTCCTTGAGAGCTTCGTTTGACTCTCAATTTCGTTCCTTCCCTTTGCTTTTCTTAAATCCGGCTACTTCTTTTTCTTCGGCCAACCCCTTTGACTTCTTTATCGGGTTTGAAAATTTCTGTTTCGATTTGTCGTTGACTCTGACTCTATTTATCCGTTTACCACTTTCCGGAACCTATTTTATGAAAAGTCGAAATAATTTAAAAACTTTGATTTTCAGAAAATTTAATATTTTGAGGAATAATTTCAAATTTTAAAATTCCCCGTTTTGTGAAAACTTTGATCAACTTAACTTTTCGATTATCGTGGAATTTAACATTTTTGAATAACATTTTTCGATTATCAAAATAAAAAAAACCCTTTCGTTTGCTCTGGAGATTTCCGGCTGACCTAAAGCGATTCCCGATTGGCTTCCGGCGGATGCCCTTGACAGCGACTAGGCTGTCCGCCACCTCTCCCCCTCGTCGTACCAATGAGACAGAAGACGAGGGCTGTTCCGAAAGGTCCGGTGACAAAGAAAGCGAAGGAGGAATTATTACGTAAAGTGGTGAAAAACTCTAATCTGGATGGAACCCAGAATCAGACAGGTGACAGTTCGTCGGCCTCGACAAATTCGCGGCTACAGGAGATACCGGGATTGAACTACGCGTCTGATCCGGAGGATGATCAAACTTCTGAGTACATTCCGGAAACTAATGACGTCGATATGGACGGAAATGTTTGGAAACAGAGGGAGGGGAAAAAGATAGTTGATTTGGAAGAGGATACCGAATTGTTGCGATTCTCTGAGGACGACATGAATGATGAGATCGAATATTGGAGCACTGCTGTATACTGCTTCATAATGGGTGCGAATCCTCCATGGGAAGTGGTTGAAGGGTTTGTGAAGCGGATATGGAAGGAATATGGGATTGACAAGATCTCATTCCTTCCTAATGGTATTTTCATAGTCCGATTCAAGCACAAAACCGATAAGGTAAAATTTCTTAACCATGGTCTTTACATGTTTGATATTAAGCCTGTAATCGTGAAAGAATGGACTCCTGATGCTAAAATGGATAAAGAGGATGTAAAAGAAGTGCCTGTTTGGATTCAGTTTCATGAATTGCCTTTGAAATTTTGGGGGCGTTGTTTGCCTAAAATTGCTTACCTTGTAGGGTCGTATGTCAAGTCGGACTTGGCTACGGAAGAACGTACTAGGCTTGGGTATGCTCGAGTTTTGGTATTGGTTAAGGTGGGACAAAAATTTAAGAATTCGGTTAAATTTCTAGATGAGAAGGGAAATGAGGTTGAAATTTTTGTCAAGTATGAGTGGAAACCGACTTGTTGTACCAAGTGCAAGGGGTACGGGCATGAGACCAGTGAATGTAGGAAGGATGAGCTGCGTAAGGCTCGACAAGAAGCAATGAAGAAGAAGCTTGAGAGGAGGGTAGCGGAGAAGCAGCCTGCCCCGAGGATTAATTCAGGGATGGGTACGGTCTCTGTTGTACCCCATTTGAATTCTTTTAGACTGAGGTCAAATCCTCATAGCGCTTCGCGGCCTGTTTTTACAGGTTCGAGAATCGATTCGGATGTGAATAAAGGGGTTTCCTTTGTTGACATGGTCATTGGCTCTCCACGCAAGCAGAAAGATGTGAGAAATGATGGGGTTGGTTTGGATTTGGTTGTCCATGGTAGTCCATAATATAGGTTTTTGGAACGTGCGCGGCATGTGCAATATTAATAAGCAGCGCACTATTAGTGAGTTTGTTAGAAATCAGCTGGTAGATGTGTTTGGTTTGCTCGAAACTAAAATAAAGAATAAAGCGTATGCAAAAGTTCATCAGAACATTTTCTATGAATGGAGTATTACGACTAATAGTCATTGTCATAGTGGGGGTCGGGTTTGGCTTTTATGGAAACATGATAAGGTCAAACTGAAGATTCTGGAGTATAGCAATCAGAGCATTCATGTCGAAGTCGCTTTGAATTCGGAGAAGTGTTATTTGCTCACTTTTGTGTATGCGTTTAATGTTACTCACGACAGAGTGGAGCTTTGGAGAAGGCTCGAAACCTATGCTTCTAGTGTGCCGTGGGCGATTATGGGTGATTTCAATTGTGTCCTTGACGCGAGGGAGCGACTTGGGGGTCCGTCTTCGGATGATGCGATGGTGGATTTTCGGGATTGCCTTGCTAATTGTGGTGTAAGTGATTTCAAGGCGAGCTACATAAGGTCGCTAACTCTAGAGTTTTTTGCCGGATTGATCGATGCTTGATTAATGATGCTTTTGTAACTCTTTTTCTGAATGGGTTTGCTAATTTCTTGCCTGAAGGAACATTCGATCATTATCCTTGCGTGGTTCAATTAGAGATGCCGTCGGGAATGAAGAATCGATGCGTTAAATATATGAATATGTGGGGCCAATCCCCGGAATTCGTGAGCTGCGTGTCTGCTGTTTGGCAAGACCATATCATTGGGACGAAGCAGTTCAGAATAGCGAGAAAGCTCAGGAACTTGAAGAGGCCACTTAAGGAGTTGAATGCGAGCTGTTTTTCCGACATCGAAAACCGGTGTGCCCAAGCTGAGCTTCATCTGGAGCAGCTGCAAATTCAGGTACGTATTGGCAGGTCGAGTGCCTTGTTATATGAAGAGGCCGAGATGAATGAGACCGTTCGACGGTTGCAGGCTGCTAGGTGCGATTTCTGGAGTCAGAAAGCTAAACAGAAGTGGGTTAAGGGTGGTGACATCAATTCCGCTTATTTCCATGGGATTTTGCGTGCTAGGCGTGCCCAGAACGCTGTGGTTAAGATCGATGACGCTACTGGGAATGCGTGTGATTCTAAAATTGCGATTGAGAATGCTTTTACGAGCTATTATTTATCCCTTTTGGGAGACACGCAGGACACGGAGGATGTTAACGTCGGCTTGGTTCGACGAGGCAGTGTGTGTATTGTTGCGCATAAGGCTGTTCTTGAGGCGACGGTCTCAGCTGAGGAGATCAAAAGGGCGATGTTTAGTATTCCTCGGGATAAGGCTCCTGGCCCGGATGGTTTCTCGAGTCAATTTTGTATTGATTCGTGGGATATTGTTGGGAATGATATTGTGGAGGCTATACAAGATTTCTTCGTCTCTGGGAAGCTTCTGAAACAACTGAACTGTGCTACTATTACGCTGATACCTAAGGTGAGTAAACCTCAATCCGTGAAAGATTCTAGGCCGATTGCATGTTGTAATGTCTTGTACAAGTGTATCGCTAAAATTATTCGTGCAAGATTAGGCCGGGTCTAGCCCCAAATAATTTCACCCACTCAGGGAGGTTTTATTGAGGGTAGGAGTATTGTCGAGAATGTGTTGATTTGCCAAGATCTCGTCCAGATGTATAATCGGGGTCGTGTCTCACCTAGGTGCTTGTTTAAAGTCGATATCCATAAGGCGTATGATAGTGTTGAGTGGAAGTTCGTGGATCAGATGATCCGTGCATTAGATTTTCCGGATCATTTCCGGGGACTGATCATGGAGTGTGTATCGTCGGTCTCCTATTCGCTTACCGTTAATGGAGATAATTTTGGTTTCTTCCAGGGGAGAAGAGGATTGAGGCAGGGTGATCCTATGTCTCCGTTACTCTTCACAATTTGTATGGAATATTTCTCTCGGATTATGACTTTTGGCATGGTAGAGAGGAATTTTAAATATCACCCGAAATGTGGAGGGCTGAAGCTTAGTCATCTAATTTTTGCGGATGACCTTCTGCTATTCTGCAAAGGAGAGACGGAATCTATGGAATTATTATGGAGAGCCTTTGCTACTTTTAGTAGATCGTCGGGCTTGAGTATTAGTGTGGGTAAATCTCATGCGTTTTTTGCTGGAGTAGATGAGGATAGGAAGGCGGCTATTTTGCAGTTCTCGGGTTGTGTTGAAGGTTCCTTGCCTTTTAGATATCTTGGTCTTCCGATTCAGAGCACTCGACTCGAGAAGAATGACTATGAAAAGCTGCTAGCCCGTATTGTATCTAGAATCTCTAGTATTGGTGCCCGGAAACTGTCCTATGCGAGGAGACTGACCT
Organism: Agrostemma githago; assembly: GCA_958450325.1. Taxonomy (NCBI): domain Eukaryota; kingdom Viridiplantae; phylum Streptophyta; class Magnoliopsida; order Caryophyllales; family Caryophyllaceae; genus Agrostemma; species Agrostemma githago. The sequence continues at coordinate 31,053,682 of OY288248.1, forward strand.
TGGTTCAGGCTGTGCTATCTCAATTGCACAATTACTGGGCCATGGTCTTTATTATTCATAAGCTTGTTATGACTCGGATTGGTTCCCTTTGTCGTAACTTTCTGTGGGATGGTGGCGTGGAGGGCACCAAACGAGCTTTGGTGAGTTGGGAGAAAGTCTGCTATTCGAAAGAAGAAGGTGGTCTAGGCCTTCGGGATCTGACGACTTGGAATGAGGCAGCTGTAGCGAAATTGGCTTCATGGGTGTTTGATTAACCTGACCGGTTATGGGTTCGGTGGGTCAGCAACATATATTTGAGAGGAACTGCTTGGCGTGATTATCAGCCTCACGCTGATGTTACGTGGGCTTGGAGAAAGATCTGCCATACAAAAGAGAAGATCAAAGATATGTTCGTGAATGGACTATGGCATGGCTCTTGCACTCATTATTCCATCTCCCGGGCGTATGAGATGTTACGGGCTCATGTCCCGACGGTTCCGTGGAGCCGACTTGTGTGGAGTGGATGGAGTCTTCCGAAACATAGCTTTATTTCTTGGCTTGTTTTTAGGAAGGCTCTAAACACGAGATCGAAATTGTTGAGGTTTGGGGTGGCAGACACAGACATTTGTTATTTTTGTGACTTGCAGGCTGAAACAGTGGACCATCTTTTTTTTGGTTGTTGTTGGAGCCCGCGGAGTTATTGGCATGTTAAGCGAGTGGCTGAAGAAGCGAATTCCGCATGATCGGAGTCTAGAGTGAGCAATCAAAATGAGAGGGACAAAATTACAATGCAATATATTACGGGCTGTGGTTAATGCGGCAATTTATCATATTTGGAGGCAGCGGAATAGTTGTCGGTTGGAAGGAGCGGTTCAACAGCCGCATCACACGGTGAAGGCTATTAAATCGGATGTTAGAAGTCGAATTTTATGTAAGATTAAAAACCCGGTTCGTGTCAAAGATGCTCGATGGCTACATAATTTGATGTAGTCATATTCTTGTAAATTTTACACATATTAATATATACTTACCATTTACCAAAAAAAAAAAACTTTATACTTCGTTTTTGTTTTATTGTTGGTTATTATCCTATATCTAGCTCGGCTTCAAAATGTCTTAATATTTTATTTTTAAAGTATTTCGAAATTGTTTCAAATCTCTATCGTCAAGCGTTTGAATTTTACGAAAACTTTTATGATCGCTAATATTTTGATTTCTATAAGATTATTATGTAAAACAGTTTAACTTTTTCAAAAAAAAATATCGTATGTCTTACGTCATTATTTTATTGTCGATAAACTTTAAATCTGTTATTTAAAATGTTTGACGAATGGTTCGATTTTCATTTACTAACTACAAAACTAGATTTCTCAAGTATTTTGTTTGCTCTTAAAACAAAATAATCTTGAATTTCTAAACCAAAACATTTTACCGTTGCTTTGAAAATATTTGGTTACTCTTCCCCCTCGAATTCTTTTACAAATATTATTTATCGTCATTATTTTATCGAATAATTTTTTTTTAACTTCCGATTTTGTTAATTTAGATGATTTTAAACTTCGGGTAACTGAGCCCAACTTATCTTGAAATAATTTTTGTTTTCGGTTTATTCAAATGATATAACCATGTTTTCCATTCTATTACTCTGTTTTTGTTAGTTTCGAGGACGAAACTTCTTTTTAGTGGGGAAGATTGTAACACCCCTGATTTTATAAATTAAATTGAATTAAAGTTATATTCGTATTTTTATTTTTATTTACGAATTAACTCGTAATTCTTAGAATTATTATAAAACGAATTTATCGTTTAATCGTTTCAAACATCTAAAATCCTATTTCACTCGGAAACACTTCTTATTTTTAAAACATATTTTTTTCTGTTCAGATTTATTTTATACAATTAATTTAATTCTTATCAAAAATCTATTTCGACGAGTTAAATTTTAAATTCTTTTATTTTTAAGCTCGAATTTCTATATTCAGCTCGAAGTTCATTTATATTAAGTTTCGTCAAAACATTTATTTCCTTTCCTCGAGAAATCAACTTAATGCACTTGAACGAAGATTTATTTATTTTTCGAGAAATACTATTTCACCGTCTAATTATTTATTGCTTTAAGCTTCATTTTTCGTCTCGAATAATTTATTTACTCTTTTTATTTGACGGTCCGATTATTTAATAATTTTATTAATTCGTTTAATTCAATTTGTGGGTCAGCCAACTTATCGATACGGAATTTGTTTAATCCGTATTTCTAACCCGATTCATTTAATTAATCCGTACTTTTTATTTGGCTGATTCTTTTCATTTGGCCACCTTTTATTTTCCCATTTGTTTATGCTCATTACACTCCCCTTTTGCCTTTCTTTTTAGGTTCCACCGCTTCATTAGGCCGGCTGTTACATTTCACCTTCCTTGTTTTATCCCCCGTTTTCATCCTCTCTTCCTTTTTTTATCACTGATCCCACACTTCATCTTGGCTGCTGCTGCTGCGTCTTATTCCCGCTCCTCCTGCTGCGTTTGTCGGTCTTCCGTTGCCCCTGTTTTCCTCTGTTTGCTGGTCTTTATGCACGCGATCTTTACTGCTGCTGTACGCCTCTGCTGCTGCGACACTGCTTCTGCTCCGCAGCTGCTACTGCTTCGTACTATTGTTGAATAGAGGTAGCCTTCTCCTTCATCTTCTCTTCTCTTCCCTTTTTCTTCTTTTCCCGTCCTTCGTTCGGTTCGCTGCTACTCTTCAGTTTCGGTTCCGATGATCCGTTTTCCTGCTGCTTCGGTTTCCTCTTCGTTTTGTCATTCGCCTGTTTTCGCTGCTGCGTTTGTTAAATTGATGCTGCTGTTTTTTCGTTCTGCGGCTGCTGTTATATTGCGTTCTGCTGCTTCTATGTATTGATCCTGATGCGTGTCTCCTTCCTTCTTCTTTTCCTTTCTTCTTCTTCTTCTTCTTCTTCTTCTTCTTCTATTTGTTGTATTTCTGCTCTCAGTGGTTACCTGCTGCTGCTCCTTGCTTTTGCCATTGTTGTAATGTATCGTTGCTGTCTGATGTTACTACTGATGCTGCTTAATCGATGTATTGTTGATCTCATCTGGTTTCATCCTTCTATCGTTATTGCTGGTTCTGCCATTCGGGGTAGTCGTAGTGCAGTTTTAGTTGCTCGAATTACTACGCCACTATGTTAGTATGTCACCGTTACTGCTGCTGTTTCGCCCCTCATCGTTTCTGTACCAGTGTTACGCTACTGCTACTGATTGGTGTACTGCTGATGTTTATCATTATTGATATTGTCTTGTCGTTACCACCTCCGATAGTTCTTCCCCTCTGTTTGTGTCATCCATATGATACTTCTATCAAATTCTTCACAAACTGTTCCCTATTTTACTTTGTTTCTCTTCAACTTATTCCACAGGAACTCCCAATGTTCCTCCTCCGTTCCTTTTTATAAGCTCCGATCATCTTAGAGTTTTCTTGGATTTCGTGTAGAAGCAACTGAGGACCTGTACATGATCGCTCGGTTATTGTCTCAAGGTAACTTTAGGACGTTACTCGATTTTATATTGTATGTTTGAGTAGTAGTATGTAGTAAATATTTTAACTTCGGTTTTTCTAATTTTTAGCTATTTATTATTTTTCTAATAATATTAATTTTTAAAATCGTATATCTTATTATATTTTATAGTTTTCGATATCGTTTTATAAATCGTTAGTAATTTAATTATTTACGATCGTTATAGTATTTTGTTGGTTATCGTGACACTAGTAACTAAATAAAAATGATTTCACATTTTCTTCCGATTCCGTTAAGTTATAATTTTAACTCAAAATCGTATTTCTATATTATAATCAAGGTTTGTATACTTGTTTAATAAATTAATTATCGTTTTACGATTTATACTAATAAATGAGAAAAATAGTCGATTTTGTTTTAAATATATTTTTAGTCGAGACTATTTTCACTAATAATTTCCTAATTGTTTCCGATTGACTATTTTTATTAAAATTTGTATTATTTATAAATCAAAGCTATTTCTTAAAAATAATTTGAAACCTTTAAAAAATTTATTTAATTTATAAAACTCGTTGACTCAATTAATTTTGATATCATTTTTATTAAGATATCTCTTTTCTAAGATTTATTATTTTAACTCGATTTCCTAAATTATTTATAAAATACTATATAATGACTTATTATATTTTATTTATATTTTTAGTAACGAATTTAGAAATATAATAAAGTTACAATAACGACGATAATAATAAAATGTTAATTTCGTTAGAAATGCTATTTTTATACCTTTCACCTATTTTAATAACTTACGTATTTTCTATAACAATATTTCTATTTTAAGTAAGTTTCTAAAATTAGTAAGGTTTTTTTTATAGAAAGTTTTCCCATTTATATAAATGTTTATTCCTTTTATCCTCATATTATTTATATTGATTATCTTTATTTTTGAATATCGATAACCTCTTGTTTTGGAGGTATGGAATAAAGTCAAGTGTGGGGTTAGAGTAATAATTTGGGGTGTACATTTTTGCCATCAGCTATAAAGCCGGTGTGCCCATTTGGGGCACATTTGGTCGTTGAACTGGGCGTAGTTTCGCCCAGGAGAGTGTGTATTGTGCCCTTAAGCTAGATATCGCATCGTGTTAGTCGCCGTCAGTTGATCTGGATACATTTGGTATCCAGGAGGGGTGTATACTACTTAAACCAGGACCTCGCTGCACGCAGTCTTGTTATAGTTGAGTTGCCTAGTTAGAGACTGGATTCTGTTATGAGTTAAGTCTACAGTTCTCGAAGCTATTTTCCAGTATTATCCTAGTGAAAGTCTAGCCTTGTGCACACTGATCGAATTTCCATAACGCCGGTTTTGAATATGATTATTATTGTCGATTGGTTTGATTTGCAGGTTGGCAAATGTTTAAAGTTTCCTCCAAGAACTTATTTTATTATATCGTTTTAATGTTTTCTCTTTTTAAATATTTTGATATAATAATACTATTATTTTTCCATATGATATAATATGGCTGGGAGAACGTCCGAGTTACTCCCCACTGACGTGGCTCTTATGTTTATTACATGACAGGTATTTGCTGCTGGGTTTTGGGTGTGAGCTAGCGAGTAGCGTGGATCCTACTCTTTCTTTATTCATGTAATTTATGGATTTGTATAACCCATTTGGAGAATTTTCTATTTAGCCCTTTTGTAAAAAGTGGCCTTTGTATTGAGTTACCATTTCTTTTAATAAGATATAGTCTGTCAGTGTGTTTTAATCCCAACTCTACATTGTTTTCGCCACTGTATTGCGTTAGATTTTCTTGGGGATTACAAAAAACACGGGGGAAGAGGCTCTATAAAGGCTACCCCAGCCGCATCGACTCTAAGCAACGTCAAGGGGAAGTCTGGGGGCAGAACAACATTAGCCGAATCGGCAAGCTGAAACAAAAGCAAACCGTTCAAAATGAAAGCAAACACTAAACCATAGGACAAAATAAGCGATAAAACCACAACCGACATTTCAACAACCCTGATCTTGGGGGCTACTAAGTAAAATCAAAACGTGAGAAGGAAACTTACATCCTCGATGCGCAGCAGGTTCACCAGCACATTCTTTGACGAGTAGTGACTCGTCGTACTTTTAGCATGAGCCAACCTCCATTCAATCCCCGTCGAAAGCCTTACCAGACGAGTGCGCACCGTCCTAGGTGCCAATCGAGGGAAATGGGAATAAAACCAATTCTGCAAAAACACAAAAACATCATTAGCAAAACCAAACCAAACTAGGTGAAACCTCAAAACCTCCCCTAATCAAAATCAACCCCCCAGCGAAAAAAAACGTGAAAAACCTAGCTAATAGTAAGGACCACTCGTACCGAAACACATGACAATCAAAGCATGATATTTGAACAAAACAAACTCAATCGAATCCCAAAGCATTCCTAAGGTAAATTTGAAACTCGTGAGTCTAACGAACCCCAAAGCATTCAAACCTCAATTTTAGTTCAATTTTAAACGAGACCCTTGTAGCGCTCAAAACAATTTTAAACGAGCCCCTTGTAGCGCTAAAAACAATTTTAAACGAGCCCCTTGTAGCGCTAAAAACAATTTTAAACGAGCCCCTTGTAGCGCTCAAAACAGGTTTAAACGAGCCCCTTGTAGCGCTCAAAACAATTTTAAACGAGCCCCTTATAGCGCTCAAAACTGGTTTAAACGAGCCCCTTATAGCTCTCAAAACAGTTTTAAACGAGTCCCTAGCAGCACACAGGTTAATTCAACGAGTCCCTGGTAGCGCTCAAAACCCGATTTTGAACGAGTCCCTAGTAGGACTAAATTTAATTCAAAACCCAATTTTGAACGAGTCCCTAGTAGCACTCAATTTAATTCAAAACCAATTTTAAACGAGTCCCTAGTAGCGTTTAGTTTAATTCAACGAGTCCCTATTAGCACTCAATTTAATCCAACGAATCCCTATAGCACTCAATTTAATTTTAAACGAGTCCCTAGCAGCACTCAGTTTAGATCAACGAGCCCCTAGTTGCGCTTAAAATCTGATTTGGATGAGTCCCTGGTAACACTCAATCAAATTCAAGTCAACTCAATGAGTCCCTGGTAGCGCTTAAAATTCCGATTTTGGATGATTCCCTGGTAGCACTCAATCCAATTTCAATTCATGTCAATTTAATTCAATTCAATTCAATTCAGTTTTAAATGAGTCCCTGGTAGCACTCAGAACAATCAAATCAACCCGAAACGAGTCCCTAAGCATTCAATTCACGCCCCCTGAGGAATACCTAAAGCAAAACCGAAATCAACACAACCATCCACCGAGGATATCAAACCAGAACTAAGACATCACTAAAGAACTAAGCAAAGGACCATGTCAAAATACCAAAACTACTAAAGCATCAAACCCAAGACAAGACAGCAAGCATGGGCCCGGGCCCCGACTAGCAACTACAAGCATGGACGTCAGGTATGATTTCTAAGCCTTGGTTGGCGAGCCTCAACAGGTAGTCCAACGGATTTAAAAGGACCCGACCGGACATTAGCAAAACGACCCGACCGGACAGTAACAACTAACGTAGCAAAAGGTATAGGGTGAAAACAATGGATATTACAGTACTTCCGCCACAACAAAAGAACAAAGTTATCAGCCCACCAATTGATTAGTAGAGGCCGCTATAGTGCGGGCGGGATTGGGTGTTGACATCTATCGGATGTTGGCTTCCCAATACGTACCCTCACTCCTTACTCAGAATCAACGGTTTCCGGATGTCCGAAACTATTGGCAATCATAGTCATTCGAGGCATGGAGTGATTAAGGGTACAAGTCTTTATCTTTAGGTCCCGTGCCCCTTAACTTTGAGCCGGTTTGGGATCAAAGTTGACTTGAACGGTTTTTGAGTCCTCATGATTGACTCGGTGGCGCCTCCACAAATCGGCAACGAATTAAGTTCACTAAAAAGGTCGCCTTACCAAACATATCGGCCTTTAAGCATTTACAACAACGACTTGATCGACCCCAAACGGAAACACGGGTGCCCGCGCCCGTCTAGTACTAGTTCGGGTTGTCATCCGAATCGAGGTCCGATACATCGTCCCGGTAAGCGAGATCGGACCGGCTCCCGACCAGTAGAGGGGCCGCGTGGGTGGCCGCCGCCATACATTAAAAAACCGGCTCGGTCCCGCGCGGGGGGCACCGGGTGGTGCGGACGGACGTCCACAATCGGCGAATGTTTTATAGTGATACGATAATAATAATAATACTAGTAGCGAAGGAAAAGAAAAAGAAAAGAAAAAAAAGGCGAAAAACATATAGAAAAACGGAGAGCAGAAGGGAGAAAAGAGAAATGTCGAGATTGGAATTTACACCCTCAACCTACATGTTTTAGCTTCTCGGAAATGGGCTCGTCAAGTAGTGGCAAAGACACGGGAGCGTCGAGATACGTAGGCGAGTTATGGTGTGTATGGTTTGTAGAGACGGACTTGACGAGTTTTGATCTCGGGATTAGGGGTGTGTGTGTGTGTGTATGTTGGTGAAGGGTTGATGCAAAAATGGTGGCTGAAATGTGTAGGTTTAAAGGTGGTAGAAGGGTTGAAAAAAAGTTCTGAAATGAGTTGGTGTGACAGGGTATTTATAGGAAAAAACCTCGGTTTAGGGTCACTCGATTAAGTGGTGTAAGTGCACTCGATCGAGTGCCCGGTTCAAGGCCGGTTTCGCCGGTTCATAGGCTTACTCGATCGAGTGGGCCTGACCCACTCGATCGAGTGGGTCAAACCGGACGGAGGATTTATATGGGAAGATTTGTTGACTATTTTGAAATGATTTGGTGGTTGGTCTTTCTTCTAGAAGCACACTTGGCTGGTTTTTGTATATGATTCGTCTTTGACCGGGTTTTGACCCGGTCGCTAAAAGACGGTTTAATTTCCGGTGATGGTTTTGACCCAAATTAGTCTCATTTTATTGGAAACAACCCACTGGGCTTGAATTTGAGGTAGGTTTTGTGAGATTTGTACTCCGCTAAAAGCCCATGCCAGATATTACTCATTCCGAGCACATATTCGAGCGCGTTAAAGCACGTTTACGTCCGCTCATCATCGGGTGTTCTGTCGGAGACCGCTATAGACACTAGCAGTCAATTGCGGGTGTCTACAAGTAGGGACAATGACGTACAAAAACAGCGATAGTAAGCATCAATTATAAGGAGAATATCAACAACATGAGCTACCAGAGTAAAAAAAAAAGACAAAGATTGCATTAGGGTACACATAAGACTAAAAAGATGAAAAAGAAGATAGGGATAAGAAAGGGAATAGAATATTGATGGGGGATATAGAAGAAGAAGGAAGGAGGAAACGTAGAGTGAGCAGCTGACAAAACCAAAACAAAAGAGAAGGCTTGTTTTCAATTAGGTTTAGAATTGGGTAGGTAAATAACGTATTAGGTGGTAATTAGAATCAAGTCACAGGTCGACCTACGTAAGAATTAATAATAATCAAGTCAAACCCGAGTGAAAAGAATAAATGATTTGGACCATATAGATTAATGTATAAATATAATGTTTTTTTTCGGTGTTAGAAGAAATATTTGAGACAAATATCCGATAGATAAAATATGTAATACATAACAAGTTTGATTAAAATAAATATTCACAAAGAAGTAATGTTTCTCGAAGGAATAATAAACAATTTTTTGACGGAAATAAATTTCATTGTTTTCTCGAGGAGAAATTGTAAATGTTTTTACAATCTTAATTAAAATGAGTTTCGAATTTAAAATAAAAATTCTACCTTAAACAAAAATGACTTAGATATTAAAATCATCGAAACAGGAATTTAATAAGAGCTAAATGAATGAATAGATCAAAACAAAATAAAAAATATATTTTAAATATAAAAATACTTTTCGAGACAAATAGAATAAAAAGAGTTCAAAAAACTTGAAACATAAATTCACTTTTAATAATTTTAAGAATTATGCGTTAAATCGTAAATATAATAAAATACGAATAAAATTTAATTTGTAAAAATCAGGGGTGTTATAACCTTCCCCACTAAAAGAAGTTTTGTCCTCAAAACCTACATGAACTTGAAAACACAAAGTAAAACTAGGTTATTAACTTGAATAAAAGGAGGATACTTAACTCGCACGTAATAATCTCGATTTAAAGGAATTTTACAACTTCAAACGTTATATGAAATCGAAAACAGTTTTTTTTCAAGACAAGAAGAACTTGGAAGCTACCCGAAATATAAACTCTTTAAAATTATTAAAATCGTTAAGTAATAATAATTTGATAAAATATCGACGATAAATAACATTTTTAAACAAACTCAAGGGAGAGAAAATATCCAAAACATTTCCAAAACAATTTGATTAAGAAATTCGACAATACTTCGTTTTAAGACAAAACAAAATTTTGCTTTGAGAAATCAATTTTTTTACCTAGAAAAAGCAGACCCGACGTCAGACGTTTTCAATAACAAATTCAAAAACCACCGACAATAAAACGAAAACTTAAACATACGTATTATTTCGAAAATATTAAACTGTTTTACATATTAATCTTACAGAAATGAAAAATAGTTGCAAATATGAAGGTTTTAATAAAATATTGATCATTTCAAATTCAAAATATAAGACAATTTCGAAATACTTTAAAATAAATGATTAAAGGCATTTTGACGGAGAACAAAATGTAGATATCTTTTTTTTTGGAAAAATGTAAGCACTGTATAAATAGAATCGGAAGAATTACAATTGTTCCCTACTACCAATTTCACGCGATACTGGACATCCATCTAGGATACAACTAGAATCTACATCATTACATAAATTTCTCTACTTGAATCATTTTTCCTTGGTTTAACAAAAACCTTTACCTTGTTCTAGTCTCTCCTTGAATCGTCTTCATCAGCTGCTCTGGTCTAGGCAACTAATTCTCATGTATACTAAGATTTCTAGCTCTCCATAAATGATATATGAGCACCATGATGCTACAGCCTACAAGCCTCATGTGCCCTACATTCTCAAAACATTCCATATGCCACTAGTTCACTACATCCCTATCAGGAATGCATACTGTCAACCACCCAGAAAGAAGATACAAGCATTTCCTGCTATAAGGACAATTAAAAAAGACATGCTCATGGTTCTCCTTATCAGTTCCACAAAGCCAGCAATCCTCTCCGATTTTGATTCCCCACTTTGCCAATCTATCGTTTTTCTGAAGCCTCTTATGCATCATTAGCCAACCAATAAAAGAATGGTTTGACAATATCAACTTATGCCAAACCATATCACTCCACTCTAGCTCTTGCTTCTCCTCCCTCAACCACTCATAACCTACCTATACGATGTATTTCTTACCATATTGCAGCCACCCATCATTCACAAAGCCTTCCTTAAACTTGTCATAGGTCTTACAAATCCTTTTCCAGGACCTGCTAGAAGTAACTTTATTTAACATTGACTGCCACTCTCCACCTTTTAAGAAATTACTATGAATCCATCTTACCCAAAAATGGTCTTTCTTTCCTGCCAGCCACCAAATATACTTTGCTATTGTAGCCAACTTCCAATCAATAGCATCCCTAATACCCAATCCTCCTGTCTACTTTGTCGTACAAATCTGCTGCCAACCAATTAAAGGCGCTGAGATGTAATTGTAATGCCCTTTCCATAAGAAATTTCTGCAAATTACCTTATACTTTCTTAATCACAGTTTTAGGGAGAATAAAAACTCTAGCCCAGTACATGTGGAGATTCTGTAACACAGCTTTGACAAGGGTGAGCCTGCCTCCATAAGACAAATGTCTAGACCCTAAGGTTCTAATTCGATCAACGATTTTCTCTGGTAAGACAACACTATCAAGGACTCCCAACTTTTTAAACGAAATGGGTATGCCTAAGTATTTGAAGGGTAGCTTGCCTCTTCTCATACATGTGGCCTGCAATATCTCATTCACCTCCTTAACCCCATTAAATTTCTGATTTATCTTTATTTATTTGTAAACCAGAAGCTGCAGAAAATGTCATAAAAGCCCTCATCAACACGGTAACAGAGTCCTTATTCCCATATGAAAAAATGAGTAAATCATCCGCAAAGCATAGATGTGCAATCTCCATCTGTTTACATAAGGAATGATACTTAAACCCTTGAAAAGATTGAACTTCTTGGAGAATTCTGGATAAGTACTCCATACATAAAGGAAAGAGCAAAGGGGAAAGGGGATCCCCTTGTCTTAATCCCCTCTTTCCTTTAAAATACCCAAAAGTACACCCATTAAGCACTAATGAAAAACTTGTTTTAGCAACAAACTCCATAACCAACATAATAAATAAGCTTCTGCGAAAAATTGAAGGCCTCCATCATATCCTTAACAAAAGGCCATTCCACCGAAACATATGCCTTCCTCATATCAATCTTCATTAGGCATCTAGGAGAACAAGACTTTCTCCCATAGAGCCTAACCAAATCTTGACAAATTAATATATTCTCCACTATCTCCCTACCTTGGATAAACACACTTTGGTTTTGACTAATAATTTTAGGCAGAATTTTCCCCATTCTATGACAAAGGATTTTAGTAATGCACTTGTACACTGTGTTACAACATGCTATTGGCCTAAATTGCGTTACATTCTCAAGCATAGCAACTTTAGGTATCAGTGTAATGAGAGTACAGTTTAGTTGCTTTAGCATTTTCCCGCTTCTCCAAAAATTTTATACAGCCTCTACCACACTTGGACGAATCGTTCCCCAGGCAAAAAATATAGATATCAACCAAGAATGAAACAAAATCGAAATATAAAATTCATAAATTATAACTCAAAAATGTTAAATTTTGCGACAACCGAAAAGTTTAAGTTAGTCAAACTTTTTACGTAGCGGGGGAGGGGGGGGGGGGGGGGGGGTTTCATAATTTGAAATTATACCTCAAATTGTTAAAGTTTCGCATGAAACAAAAATTTTAAAGTGGTCTGACTTTTCTTTAAAAAAATAGGGCGTTCGGAAAAGGTTACCAGATAAATAGAAAAAGGATGAACGCTAAATCAAAACAAAAGTTTTCAAACTTCATTAAGAGATGAAAGGAATTGATGACAACCAAAGTAGCAGAATTTGAGAGAATGGGGGGGGGGGGGGGAGGATGAGATTGAGAGTCAAAAAGAGCTCTCCCAGAATATTTGAAGACACTAATCATCTCGAGATTCCTAATACGACTCCGAAAACTGCTATAGCCTCCAATACAAAACTTTTCTTGCTCATACACTCGTCCAAATAAATAGGGTAAGAATCGACCAAAAGATTCAAAATCAAATCATGCTACCGAGATTCCACAAATTCCTACAATACGACCAAACCAATTAACTAACAAGGCTACAAAAAGGTTCGAAGCTCATCAGGTTGTACTCGAGGTATGTTCCATGACAATCGAGTGAGAAACTATAAAAAATCCACAAAAAGACAATGTGCGGATACAGAATCCTCAAAAAGGATTTCACCAACATGTTTAAAACATCACAAGTAGACAGAGGTTGTGAAAGTACCACAAATTCTCAAACACGCTCAATCCTAAAGGTAATGGTATACACTCACGTCTTCAAATACGTCATTCGACTAATGTTTCTGAGAAGTCCATTAAATTTCAAACAGCAACGACGCCACCGTAATATGTTTAATCGCTCAATGAAGCCACAATCTCGTTGATGAAAGGGTTATGAACTATAAACTCCACCAAAATGATTGAAATCAAAGAATTCCTCCAAACAACATAGTAAATTGAAACTGATATTTTTGTTACTCAAGGTTAACAACAATCTATTCAGGTTTAGATTACGTAACACTAAAGTTCATAGGTTACAACCTTACACAACAATCAATGATCTAATTCTTAAGAAACAAGGGTAATCTATGTCAACCAACATTCACTAAAACATTAACGAGAACCTGAAGTGGCACCAAAACATTAACAAAGTAATACCATCAGTTACACAAAGCTTAGTTCTAGGTTAAGTACTAGATATCCATCAAAATATGATATACTCTAACTATCCAAAAATTTATTCAAGTCCAAATTCTCTATGATCGAGTAACTTATAACCCAAGGTTGATCAATTTATAATGAGATTTTCAACGTGGTACCCCGGAACTTTTTTACTTTTCTACCTTGTACCCCTACACTTTTTACATGTATACATAGTACCCTTGTACTTTACTAAAAGTTTCTTTGGTACCCCTAAACTTTATTATTATCTTTATTGGTACCCTTGAACTTTTTTTCTTGTTGCGTTAAATTACCTTTTTATGTTCAAGATTAAAAGTTAAATGTCTTTTAACATACCTAATTAGCCGATAATTGAACTTAAACTAACAATTTTGTACGTGTAAGCAGTTATACTCTAAATCTAAACGGATTATATTTTTGACGTTATATTGTCAAATCAAATGATAACACTTAAATTAAGCTCAATTACTTGTTAGTTATCTGAGTTAAATGATATTGAAGTCTTAATGCTAACCTAAAAACATAATCTAACGACAAAACTTGATGACATTTTTTTTGGGGCGCTAGTTAAATTAATAATAAAATTCAAGGGTACAATGTATAGACATGGAAAAGATAGGGGTACCATGTAGAAAAGTGAAAAATATAGGGACACTGCGTAAAAATCCCATTTCTAATTTACTATCCCAATTCATTAATCAACTAATCAATTAATACCATTAAAATCGGTCCTCGAAAATTTCTCTTACTTGGAAAATATGTACAACTCACAATCCTCAAACCATAGGTAACAAAGGTAACAAAGGTTTACTAAACCTCAAACATCTATAACTGTTCACAGGGTTCACTAAGACAGAATCCGGTCTAACCAAAGAATCTCAAAAGGAAAGATGGTAAAGTAGGAGAATTTATCAAAGATTCATCATAAAAATGAAGACGGGCATATAGGAGAAGAATTGGAAGAAGCATAGGTATGGAGAAACGAAAAAAAACCTTGTTAAAGAGCGACGACTGGCGATCTTGCGCGACGACTGTGACACGATGGTCCGGGCATCTGCGTCAGGTTCTCCGATGATCAGCAATATCACTAGGCGTAAACTCAAAAGCAACAATAGGGAGAAGGAAACTAATAAGGATGAAGGGAGGGAGACATTAAGAAAGATGCCTGACATGGACGTACTCTTTAAAGAGAAGTCTATGCAGGAGATTATGGGCATACCTTCGTATGCCCTAAGGGAAGAAGATGACATGCCTACTGTCTCTAGGCCTTTTGGTGACCAGTCCACACCCGATGAGGTGCAGATTCAAGATGATGACGGAAGTGGAACGTGGTTTAGATACAAGGGAGGAAACTGTGGAAGTATCTATGGAACAAACAGATATATTCCAATTGACAAAAGACGATGTTAAAGATGATATAACGTATTGGGGAACAGTAGTGTATGGGTTCATTGTAGGGACCAACCTACCATTGCAAGTACTAGAAGGGTTCTTGAGAAGAAATTGGAAGAATCATGTCATGGACAAGATTTCATTCTTACCGAAAGGAGTTTTTCTAGTTAGGTTTCAAACAATGGCAATTAGGGACGTTGTTCTACAAGCAGCTTATTTTAT
This sequence comes from Agrostemma githago, assembly GCA_958450325.1. Taxonomy (NCBI): domain Eukaryota; kingdom Viridiplantae; phylum Streptophyta; class Magnoliopsida; order Caryophyllales; family Caryophyllaceae; genus Agrostemma; species Agrostemma githago. The sequence continues at coordinate 31,068,783 of OY288248.1, forward strand.
GTTCGATAATAAGCCGATGGTATTAAAAGCTTGGCTACCAGACATTGATTTGGAGAAAGAATATGTGATGCTCATGCCTATGTGGGTGAGACTTCATAATTGCCATTGAAGTTCTTGGGGACAAGTGTACCTAAATTAGCAAGTTTGTTGGGGGAATTTATTTCGAAGGATAATGCAACTGAGCATAAAACACGTCTGGGATTCACGTCTGGGATTCGCTAGGGTCCTAATTGAGGTTGCAGTTGGACAAAATTTCCCCATGAGCCTAATGTTCAAGGATGAGAAGGGTAATATAGTGGACATTAGTGTAGAATATGATTGGAAACCAGTGATATGCATGGGTTGCAAGAGAATGGGTCATGAAAAGCAAGAATGTAGAGCTGCATCACCTCCAAAGGTGGTGGTTTGCAAGAAAGAATGAAGACCAGTGTAGAAGAAGCTAGGTTAGTAGTAAGCCACAGACTGTGGAGAAGGTATCAGACATTGAACCACCAGCAAAAGTAATTAACCACGTCTGTGATGGTAGCATTACAACAGTGGAGAATAGCATCAATAGACGTATGATTACTGCGGAGACTCCACAGGATACTCCGCCAGCAGATTACAATACTAAGGGTGGGGCTACTCAAAGTCCTCCTTACTTTGAAATGTTAACTGACAGATCACTTCATGGGTTTAGTCAGGTAGGTAACCCATTCCCATACAGTCCTTATGAATTTTGGATTTTGGAATGTGCGAGGGATGAATAGGGGAAGAAGCAGGAGGAGATTTCCAAGTTTTTATTGTCTAATAAAGTAGGTTTATTTGGATTGCTTGAAACGAAAATAAAGCCACATAACCAACATTAGTCTATTAATAATGGTTTTAATAAGTTGTGTATCACCACAAACAACCATATACACCCAGGAGGGAGAGTGTAGGTGCTATAGGATCCTAATCAGTGTAATGTTCAAATAAGAAAGTATACAACTCAGTTGATTAACTACTCAGTGGTGGAGTTAAGCAGAAGAAGGAAGTTTGATGTCACTTTTGTGTCACTTTTGTGATACACTATGGAGTGACTTGATGAACCTACATATCCAAACTCAGGGTGCCCGGTGGATAAGAGGGGACGTCACCATTGTATCTTCCTTATAGTACCATGTTGTCCACTTGAGTCAGTAGGTGTTGAGAGTTCGAAGCAGATCTTGTCTGATCTACAGCAACATCTTATCAACATGTTGTTCATTCAACTTCTTCTTGGCAAAAGAAACAAATATTCAATGTTAGTCATTGAGTTAGAAAAACATATAAACTTAATAGTTAAGTCCTTACTTTGGACGGGACTTAAAAAGTAAGGACTTACTTTGGTTAATGCAAGTGCAGCGCTGGGCTCGGGGGAGACTGCTGTCCCTAACTCTCTAGAGGATGCTGATTCAGGTTCACATGAGGTTGAACCAGTTTTGAATCGCACTACGGGTAGGGATGAGAGGAGTCCCACGTATGTAGAGAAGGTTACTGGACGACCATCGTCGGGCCAGGCAGGTATCACTATTCCTAATCGTATTTAATGATATTCGGTTTCTGGAACGTAAGGGGGATGAATAGGGGGAGGAAGCAGGTGGAGATTTCTAATTTCCTTGCGACTAATAAAGTAGGAATTTTTGGATTGCTTGAGACTAAAATAAAGCCTTGTAATCAGCGTAAGGCTATTAGTAGTGGGTTTAACAGATGGTGTATTATTACTAACAGCCATATACACCCGGAAGGGAGAGTGTGGGTGTTATGGGATCCGGCTCAGTGTGATGTCGAAGTTAAAAAATACTCGGATCAGCTTATTCACTGCGCTGTAGAAGAATTGGATTGTGGGAAGAAGTGTGAGGTCACCTTCGTGTATGCTTGTAACAGAATTGGGGAAAGGGAAACACTATGGAGGGACTTAGTTCTGTTGCGAAACTAAATTCAGGGTGCTTGGTGGATAGGTGGCGACTTTAATTGTGTCTTAAGGCCTGAAGAGAGACTTGGGGGCGGGTTTAGCACTAATGAAGCTAGACCGTTTCAGCAGTGTATTGATTACATTGATATGGTAGACTGTCCGGCAGATGGCGCCTTCTTTACTTGGTCTAATAAGCAACCACCGGAGGATAGGGTCTATAGCAGGCTTGATAGAGCAATGGCGAACCAAGAATGGTTTGATATGTTTGAGGATTATAGAGCATGTTTCCTACCTGAGGGTCTCTTCGATCATACTCCATGTTTGGTCTCGGGTAAGAAAGGAATACAAAGTGGGAGACGTAGTTTCAAATATTTTAATATGTGGAGCCAAGCGCCGAACTTTGGGGATATTGTTATGAACTCCTGGATGCAGCCTGTGGAGGGTACAAGAATGTTTTGTTTGGTTACCAAGCTGCGAAGACTCAAATTACCTTTGAAAAATTTGAACAAAGAAAGGTTCCAGGATGTTGAACATCAAGCAGAGATAGCACAGGTCAAAATGATTGATCTGCAGAAAGAATTAAGCAACAAACCTGACGATATTGAGCTATTACGGGGCGTTTATGATGCTGAGATGAGATACAAACAACTAGATAGCGCTAGGAGAAGTTATTTAAGTCAAAAAGCAAAGACTCAATGGCTAAAGGAGGGGGATAGTAATACGACATTCTTTCACGGATCGTTAAGAGCCAGAAGAATTAAAATTACTGTCACTCAGGTTGAGGATAGTAATGGGCATATGAAGAGTTCCAGAGTTCCCCTGAAGACATCCAGGAAGCATTTTTGCAATTGTACAAAAATCTTCTTGGAGACAGGAGAGAGACGAGGCACGTTAGTCCTAACATTGTAGCCTTGGGGCCGGTCTGCACACCAGAGCATCAGGCCATATTACAGGAGCCAGTTACAAACGAGGAAATCAAAGGGGTCCTGTTTAGTATCCCGAATGATAAAGCCCCGGGTCCGGATGGTTTCTCGAGCAAATTCTTTAAGGATGCTTGGTCGATAGTGGGGGAGGACATGTGTGAAGCAATAAAGGATTATTTCAGAACGGGAAAAATGTTGAAATAGATTAATGCGACATTGATCACCCTTATTCCTAAGGTGGATTGCCCTAAGTCCGTCTTACAGTTTCGGCCCATTGCGTGTTGCAACATTGTATACAAGTGCATATCTAAATTGCTTTGTAATAGGCTGGCCAAAGTCTTTCCTGATATTATTTCCCCATCTCAAGGAGGGTTTATTCGAGACCGGAGCATTGTCGAGAATATTCTTATTTGTCAAGATTTGGTCAGATTATACACAAGAAGTGTTGCGTCTGCTCGATGTATGAACAAAATGGATATGCAGAAGGCTTATGATACGGTCGAGTGGGAATTTCTACGACAAATGCTAGAACATCTTCAATTCCCTACTGATTTTCGCAACCTGGTTATGCAATGTGTCATGACGGCCTCCTTTTCTCTCAGCCTTAATGGGGAGAACTTCGGGTTTTTCCGAGGAAAAGGGGCCTGAGACAGGGTGACCCATTATCTCCTCTTTTATTTACTGTCTGTATGGAGTATCTGACGAGACTATTAATACACACAACGGCTAGTAAGGATTTCACTTTCCATCCGATGTGTAAACAGCTGAAGTTATCGAGTCTCATGTTCGCTGATGATCTGTTGATGTTCTGCAAAGGGGATGTGAAATCAATGATGATTCTGCTTCGTACTTTCTCCACTTTTTCTGCTGCTTCAGGATTAATGCTTAGCAAGGGGAAATCGAACATGTATTTTAATGGAGTTAGGACTGAGATTAAGAGAGATATATTGGCTGTTTCGAGGTGTGCTGAAGGTCAGCTTCCTTTCAAGTACCTTGGAGTCCCGATTAAAAGTACCAGATTGACGGTCTTGGACTGTCAGCCCTTGGTCCATGCTGTAACGGATCGAATTAGGAAGCTAGGGGCAAGAAAAATTTCTTATGCGGGGAGGTTAGTACTGGTTAAATCAGTGCTAAGCACTCTACATAATTATTGCGCTAGCATTTTCCTCATTCCGAAGGGAGTCATTAAACAAATTGACTCGATTTGTCGGAATTACTTATAGGATGGAGGGGGAGAGTACACTAGAACTCCGTTGGTGGCCTGGGATAAGGTTTGTGTCCCTTATGAGGAAGGAGAATTGAATTTACGCCAAAACTGCAACTGGAATAAGGCAGCAATCGGGAAGTTGACGTGGTGGGTTTTTACGAACCCATCCAAATTGTGGGTGAAATGGGTCAATTCAGTCTATTTAAAGGGAATGGAATGGATGAGTTACACTCCGACATTAAATTCGAGCTGGGGATGGCGTAAAATTTGCAAGATTAAGGAAGTGTTTAGACCAGCAATGGAGCAAGGTGAATGGACTGAAACGATGCAATACACGACTGCTAAGGGGTATGATTATTGCAGAGATAAACGGGAGAAGATTGAGTGGCATCGACTTATATGGAACAAGTAGACGATTCCCAAACATAGAATCATCGCGTGGTTGTATCAACATAGTGCTATGAACACTAAGGATCACTTACGGAGACTGAACATTGTGAGGGACGATAGCTGCTACTTGTGTGACCATTACAGTGAGAGCGTGCAGCATCTGTTTTGTTGCTGCCCGTATAGCAGTAAGCTGCTGCAGAGCATGGAGACATGGACAGGGTGTGAGATGAAGGATAATATCCCGAACCATTGGAGGACTTCAATTAGAGGCTCGAAAATGAAGAGGGCTATAATAAACAGAGTTATAAATGCAGTAATATATCACATCTGGCAACAAAGAAATAGAAGCAGGATCGAGGGGGTTCTTGTGAGACCGAGGGTTCTTAGCAAAGGGATCATAAAATAACTACAAACGTACTTTCGCAATTTGAGTACTGGGAAGATGAATAAGAGGGACACAAACTATGTAACTAGAATCATAACTTCTTGTACATGATTTCTTGAATTTATAATATACTTACCTTTTACCAAAAAAGTCCTTACTTTGGTTTCTACCCATCTCTCACTAATATTTCTTTAATGTTCAAATCATTTACTGGTATTTTTCCTAGAATCAGGTGTAAGCGTCGGGAGCAACAATGATCTGATACCAACTGTAATCACCTAGAAATTCTAACGCAATGCAGTGGCGGAAACACTGTAGAGTTGAGATTAAAACACAACAACAAACTATATCCTATTAAAAGAAACGGTAAGTCAATACAAAAGCCACTTTTTACAAAAGGGCTAAAAAGAAAATTCTCCAAATGGGTTTATACAAATCCATAAATTTCATAAATGAAAATCAGTAGGATCCACGCTACTCGCTAGCTCACACCCAAAATCCAGTAGTAAATACACGTCATGTTATAAACATAACAGCCACATCAGCAGGGAGTAACTCAGACGTTCTCCCATCCATATTATATCATAAGAAAAATATTAGTATTAATATATCAAAATATATTAAAATGGAAAACATTAAAATGATATGATAAACATATGTTTTCGGAGAAACAAAAAGCATTGGCCAACCTGCAAGTCAAAACCAATCGATAATAATAATATTACGAAAAGGCGTTATGGACAGAGTCAGTGTTGATGGCTGAAATTTCACTAGGAGAATACTAAAACTAGCTTCGAGAACTCAAGTCTTAACACATATCGGACTTCAGTCTCTAATTTAGGCAACTCAACCGTAATAGGACGACGACTTATAAATGTGTAACCCTAGATTAAGATGATATGTACACCCCTCCTGAACACCATATATGTCCAGTTCCATCCGATGACATCTTACTGCGAGACATGAGCTTAAGAAAATATACATACACTCCCGAACACCATGTATGTTCGGTTCAACAACTAGTGTGCCCCATAAAGACACGCCAGCCTTACAGTTTATGGCAAAAACGTAAACCCCAAAAAATATTACTCTAATCCTCATACTTGTCCTTGTTCCATAACTCCAAAACAAAGACAATATCGATATTCAATAGAGATAATCATTGTAAATAATATTAAGGTAAAATAAATAAACATTTTGTATTAAAAGGAAAGTTTCTATAAATAAAAACTTACTAATTTTGGAAACCTACTTCAAATAGAAATATTGTTATAGAAAATATGTAAGTTATTAAAATAAGTGAAATGTATAAAAATAACATTTCCAACAAAATTAACATTTTATTATTATCGTCGTTATCATAACGTAATATATTTCTAAATTAGTTACTAACACTATAAGTCAAATATAATAAGTCAAAGTATAGTAAGTTAGTCAAAGGTACTCTAGTGTTCTGCCAAACTTGCAGCTCCTCCAAGACTTTCCTGCTATACTGACGTGAGAAAAACAAATGTTGCATTGATTCCTCATCCTGGTCAAAGGTACAGCAATTAGCATCATTACTAAAACCCAATCTGTGCAACTTATCTTTTGTGTCAAGGTCCTATTGATGAACCATCCAAGCCATGATTTTGTGCTTTGGTACTGCCCATTTCGTCCATACCAAGTGATACCAGTCAGCATCACTTGGAGGGGGAAGAACCCAATTGTATCCTTTAGAGACGGTGTATTTTTTCCCATGGATATTGCTCCAATCATTCTGCTCATAAGCCTGCCTGAGTTCGTTCCTGATTCTGCCGATTTTCTTCCACATCCAATTAGCATCTGCAGAAGGTGTGTAGTCCTCCCATCTCCTACCTTTCAAGTATATAGCATGAACCCATTTTACCCAAAGTTTATCATGGCATTCATACACCCACCACACTAATTTCCCAGTTGCAGCTTTGTTCCATATGTGGTCGTTCTTAAGCCCCAATCTTCCTCCTTTCATGTGGCTACAAATCTTTTTCCAGGCCATAGTGGGAGTCCTGGCATATTCTTCTCCTCCATCCCACAAGAAGTTCCTACATATTGACTCCACCTTCATAATCACAGCCTTTGGAAAGATGAATATAGAAGCCTAGTAAAAGTGGAGAGTCTTGAATACAACCTTAATGAGTACTAATCTCCCTGCATAGGAGAGTTTTTTGGCGCCTATAACCCTTATCCTCTCCAATACTTTATCAATTATAGGTTGGCAGTCTTTAATAGACAGTTTTGAGGGCTTAACAGGCACTCCCAAATACCTAAAAGGCAATTGACCTTCAGAGAAACCTGACACCTACCCAATATCTTTCCTCACCTTAGGTGGCACTCCATTGAAGTAGATATTTGATTTCCCTTTACTGAGCTTCAAGCCTGAAGCCTGTGAGAATGTTGAGAAAGTTCTGAGGATGACCATGATTGACTTCACATCCCCTTGCAGAAAAGTAGCAAATCATCAGCAAACATCAACCTACTTAATTTCATTGGCTTGCATAAAGGCTGGAATCTAAAGTCCATGGATGTAGTAGTGTAGGCTAGAAGTCTTGTCAAATACTCCATCCATATTGTAAACAGCAGAGGTGATAAGGGATCACCTTGTCTTAATCCTCTCTTCTCCTGGAACCGGCCAAATTAATCTCCATTCAAACTGAGGGTTTAAGAGGTAGTAGTAACGTATTATCTGATCAGGCTTATGTACTGGGGAGGGAACTATAGCTCCTGCAACATTTGTAACAAAAATCTCCATACTATTGAATCATATGCTTTTTGAAGGTCCAGTTTAAACATGCATCTAAGAGACACAACTCCCTTCCTATAGAGCTTGACTAAGTCCTGGAAAATAAGGATGTTATCCATAATCCTTCGACCATGAACAAAGCCTCCTTGAGTAATGAAAATGATATCTAGAAGAACCTGAGCCAATCTAGCGTAGAGGAGCTTGGATATGCACTTATAAATAACATTGCAACACGCCATAGACCTGAATTACATTACAGTTTTTGGCTGACTCGCCTTAGGATTCAGTGTAACATTTGTACCATTGAGTTGTTTCAATAAATTACCATTGTTGAAGAACTCGTGTATGGATGAGCACACATCATGCCTTACAATCTCCCAACAATCCTTAAAGATTTTACAAGAGAAACCATCAGGGCCAGGGGCTTTCTCATTTGGAATACTAAACATAATAGCTTTAATCTAATCACTTGTTACTGGAGCCAAGAGTTTTTGAACATGTGCAGGTCCACAGACCTCTCCCATTTGCATCACAGTCTTACTGATAGAAGTAGTGTGAGAGCTGACACCAGTGCGTTAGGATTGCATACGAGCGCGAAAATGCTTTTCGGGATGCTTAAAATGTGTTAGTTTGAGCCGGAAGTTGGATCAAGTAGTACATCGATTAAAACGTTCGACTCGATGTTGTGTGAAATATGCGTAAAGCATTTTGCGACAAAAATATTTTGACCGAGTGCGTGTGCGGTGCTGGAGACCAGTGAAATTGTTTTGGGACTATGACGCTTATGTTTAAAGCGAAAGAAAAAAAGATGGACCACCTTTTATGCTTTATTCATAACACCGTGAAGGGCTACAGATGCATATTGACAATGTCGCAAAAGGCTATAACACGCCTAGGTGGGGTTGCTTACCCCCTTAAAGAAAAAATAAAAAAATTCTAAGTCTGGTGGATCTGGTGGCCGAAAATGGGTCGTTCGCTTGTCCGTGGGGACTTCTCATTCTTGCACGGTGCTTGTGACGGGCGTTTCAGTTTTTGGAAAGAGGTGGACTGACTTTAGGAGGTCGTTCCTAACGTCCGGGGTTGACGAATAATAGGTGATGAGATAAAGCATGGCTGACAGGTTGGGGCTCAAGCGCCAGGAGGCCTGCGGGCCAATATTCAGGCACTTGGGTTTGGGCGACCCTGTTTTGGGACGCCTGGGCTTAGGCGGTCCGGTCCCAGGACACCCGGGTTGAAGCAGTTTGGTTCTCGGTTATGGAAATTTTCCGCGATTTTCTAATTGTAATGTGATTAAGGTTATATATGCGGGTTATGGGTGCTCGTCTTAGACATATATAAATACCCATAGCATCTTTAGCTTTTTTTTAGTCATGTCGGGTTTTTTCTAGTTTCTTGACCGGGTGGATGGATCGTCTCAAGAAGGGTTATCTTGAAGTTTTCCTAGGTGATGGTTTGTCCGCTATCATTGTGCTAAAGCAAGTTAAAGTGCAACATGACTTTTTGTTTGCAAGTTCTCGTTCTTGGAATCCTAAGATACATGTTTATGTATTCGCGAGGGGTGATATTTGGGAGATGGCATTCGGTTGATCCTTGTATACCCATTGAAGGTGACGTTCCCTTGGAACGATTTCGTCAGTTCTTGGACATTCCTTTGTTGGAGGAGGCTAATGTTTTCTCCGTGAAAGGTGGCAATGACTTAGTGTTACTTGTCAAGGTGTTCTCACGGAAGGACTCTCGCGGCATTTCTCCATTAGCCCGTAAGCGGGCTCTTAGTATCACAGTGGCATGCTACTATCTATTTGAGGATGCGTCGGTAATCCTAAAGTTTTGGATATTGTGATGGAAATGGAGCATGGGCGATCACCCTCTCGGCTTATTTTGGGTGAGCATATCATGGGTCTTGATACACGTACACGTATTCACCGTGCTCCTTTTCGACGTTCTAGGATCATTTTGTAGGTAGGTTAAGGTGGTACTTTCCTTGTTCGGAACTTGCATTAGTTCGAAATTTTGACTTTATGTGGTTTTGTGAAGGTTTGGCTACAAGAGATGCTAAGTTTAATCGAGCCTCCTCAGCTTATTAAGGGTTATAGCTGCAAAGGTTTCGCTGCTCGGAATGTGGCACAACCATGGAATGCCGGTTATACCGAAGAGGAATGGTTCTTTCATTTGCAGGCTAATGGAGGGGCCTATGGAAATTGTTCGATCGACAATTCCTACTCACACCCAACGGGAGGTTCATGGATATCCGACAGGGCGGGACAAGTCCAAGGTCGGGAAGACCGCAGTGCTACAGAATAAGGAGGCTACACGAGTTGATGACACTAAGAGCTCGACCAAAGACAGTGTCACCGATCCTAGTACCGTCAATTCATCTAAACGGGCCAAGACTGACAAGACCCATATTAAAAATTTGGATAAAGAGGGGAAATGGGGGCTCACAACGAGCTGGAAGGGTGGAGGCTTGCGATCGGAGGGTCTGTCGTGAGAGACCTGAAGAAGCGCACTCGAAGGGTAAGTGAAAAGAAAAGTTAGACCGGTAGGGCCTAGCCGTTATTACTATGTTGTATTTATTGATATTATGTGGCGTATTAGTACTAGTTTTTTGTATGTTGCTGTTTGACACGTTGTCCTGTTTCCGGAGTACCCGGGTGATGGATGTTAGATTTGAAAAGCCTCGACCAAGGCTAGAATTTAATTAATTTTTGCATTAATGAGAAGCACGTTTTTATTTTATTTTTTTCTTTATGGTGGCTCGCAACTCGATTCTTCTTTTTGCCCAGAGCCCTCTTTCGGGTTTTCACACCGTCTTCGGCTCACCTTTTATTTTGTCTTTTTTTCGCCCTTTTTTTTGCTCTTATTTTTTTGACGACTCGCAACGCGATTCTTTATTTTGCCCAGAGCATCCTTTCAGATTTTCACTCCGTCCTCGGCTCGTCATTTTTTTTTATGACGACTCGCAACTCAATTCTTCATTTTGCCCGAAGCGCCCTTTCGGGTTTTCACTCCGCCCCTAGCTCGTCGTTTGTGCTTCGTCGTTGAAATCACTCGTTAATCGGAGCGTGGGGTGGTTCCAATTTCAATTGAGTAATCGATTTTGTCAGTTTTTGTAATCCCCTAGAAATTCTAACGCGATACAGTGGCGGAAATACTGTAGAGTCGGGATTAAAACACACTGTAACTATGTCTTATTAAATTAAATTGGTAAAGTCAAACGTATGGCATACATAAAAATGGCTAAAAATTAAAACAATCCACAATGAGGTTAACCAATCCTTAAGACAATTATTAAAAGATCAAGCAGGATCCAAGACTACTCGTTAGCCCACACCCACCGGAAAACAAACACGTATACCTGCCATGATAAAACATAACAGCCACAATCAGTGGGGAGCAACGTCAACGTTCTCCCAGCCGTATGACAGGATTTTAAAACAGTAATTACTAATATAGGAAAAATAGTTAAAATGGAAAACAGTAAAACAACATATTAAAATAAGCTTTAGCGTAAAACAAATTAATCAAAAGGGTTTCCGGAGAAACATAAAAATATTTGCCAACCTGCAAACCAATTTATATCGATAACAAATAAAATAATCAAAATGGCATTATGGATAGGATTAATGTAGAATCTAGACTTTCACTAGGACAATACTAAAAACTAGTTTCGAGAACTTAGTCAAAACAAATTAGATTTCGGTCTCTAACTAGGCAACTCAACCATAACAGGATTGCGTGCAGCGAGGTCCTGGCTTAAGTAGTGCACACCCCTCCTGGATACAAACCATACCCAGTTCAACCCAACGCGACTTACACGATGCGATATCTAAGTTTAAGGTAAGCATACACCCTCCTGAACACAAACCATGCTCAGTTCAACGACCAATGTGTCTCAACATAGACACACCAGCTTTATAGTTGATGGCAAAACGTACATCCCAGACTATATTACTCTAAACCCACACTTTTCCTTATTCCATAACTCCAAAACAATCCATTATCGACATTTAAAAGATGTATTCATTTTAAACAATATGAGGATAAAAGAAGTAAACATTTATATTCTAAAAGGGGAAGCTTTCTATTTTAGGAAACTTCTATTTTTAGAAACTTTACTAAAAATAGCATTATATTAAAGTAGTGAAAATATTAGTTCATACTAATACCACATTTTTAGTAAACGATATAGATTTATAAAACTAATACTTACGGCCTTAACGATATTAATTATTAAAGTAAGATCATTTGATTTTATGAAATTATTAAAATATCGTATAAGTGTTATAAAATGATTAAAAATGTCTTAAACATTTTAATATTACTAATTAGGGTGTTTTCAAAAGTTAAAAAGCTAAAATTCCCTAATTATTATTAGTTTCGACAATAAAATTATAAATGAGATTTTACGGCAAACATCAAATTAAATATTTGAACATCTTTATTTAATTAAACCAACAAATATATTTAGAGTATGTTAAGGGATGATTTAACTCTTAAAGTTTCAGATTTAAATACTTTCAAAATTGTTGGAAAAATAATTCTTTTAGGTAAGACGAAGCATTTTAACGATAAATCACAATTTGTCCGAAAATCAATATTTATTAATTAAAGACTTTAATAAATAGTACAAAAATTACGTAAAATAGTTAAATTATATTTATGGACATTTTGTCCAGAAAAGAAAATTACCAGAATTCTAAAACTCGGTTTTTAAAGCGTTTTCTCGTTAATCGTCCAATCTCGACAATAACGATTAATAAAAATAGTAATTACAAAACGATTTAAGTATTAATATCCAAAAATTATTATTAAACCTAAAAATCATGATTTTCCAGAATCTACCATTTTTCCAGATTTCCAAAAAATCCAGATTTAATAAATCCCGTCTTTAAAACCCGTTTTCACAATTAACGATTCCCTTAATAAAACTTATCGTTCCTAACATTTTATTAAGGCACTAAAAATCATAAAATTAAATTTTAATATGAAATCATCAGAATCATAATTTTTTCCAGATTTAAACCAAAGACCATAAATCGAGAATTTAAACAACAAACACGGTTTTAACGATAAACGATGATTTAAAGTGATTAATTAATTCATCCACCTAAAAATTCCGAAAAATTATGAAAAAATTCAGAAATTTGTATTTCACCAGAAAGTTTCACCACGTCAAAAATCAGATTAAAATAAAATGTTTAAGTACTAGAACTAAAAATCGGCTTTTAATCGTTTTTGTCCAAAAACGGTAATAATTCAATAATCGATATCAAAAATATCAGAAAAATACTAAATTATTAAAAATCATCAAAAACAATATTTTTACAGAATATAAACATATATTACATGTTTAGGCCGATTATTACGATTTTACAAATTAATATGACGATTTAATCGTTAATCTCGTAAAAGCGATAAAAATACCGAAACATGCAAATTTTCAACTTTAAAAATTTTTCAGAATCTGTGACATACATATATTGCCAAAATAAAACATAAAAATATATACATGCAAATACTCAATTAAAATCATGAAATACCGAGTAACATCGACGTTACCTCTACTCCAAGTCTAAGTCGATAATATATTCGTCGGCTTCGGGATCGTCCAAAAATCCTACCAAACATGAAAATCATGGCAGAAAAATACCATGAGAAAACTAATAAAAAACAAGGTAAAAATTGATCGGAAACGACGTGGATTAATACCTTAACGAAGAGAACGGAAAGAGGATTATTTGACGATGAATTTGAGTCGATTAAGACTAGAATTGAAGCAAAATAATCCTAGAATAGAGGAAGAATGCCACGGCCAAGCGTAGATGAAGATAGATTTTTTTTACTTGATGAATGAATAAAGTGTAGTATGGAAATGGATGGTTTTTCAAAATATAAATGAGAATAAATTGTTGATGAAAAGTATGTGAAATCCTCATGAAGTGGCCGGCCAAAATGAAGTGGTGAGGAGCATGAAAAGTTTTGATAATAATGCAACAATTGAATGAAAAGAAATTATCTTATGTTTACGTTTTAACGTGATAAAATGAAACTCTTAAATAAAACGTAATAAAACTTGTGACCAAGAGCTTAGTTGGTCCAAAATGTGAGTAAATGGTCTCAAATAATTTATAAGTTGATAAAAATTATAATCGTAAAGTAGTTAACGGCATTTCAAAGTAATTCGAGTAAACCTCGCGTAAGAAAATAATTATTCGCGAAGCTTCGTAATAAAAATCATTAACAACTAATTTTTGTAAATAAAAATATTTACTAGTTGAACATATTATGGAAACGTATTCAAACATTTATAGGACAAGGAATAACTTAAATCCAAGCTTAAAATGTCAATTCGAAGAGAAATAGAATTCCTTGCGGAAAAATTAATTAGTTTACGAAGGAACCAAATAAATGGATTTAAAAAGAATTTAAATCTTTAAAATTAAAAATAAAAATTATTAAACTCAAAAATTAAAATAGTGCTTAGTAAAATGGTGAAATATGAGGCCAAAAGTGACAGAGTTAAGACGGAGTCCTAACGGAATGAATAAAAACGCTTAGGAAAAATAACGGGTGTTACAGTTTTGGTTGTACCCTCAGAGGGTTGGCTACGTATCCGTGTTTTGACGGAATCAAACCATCTACGTAGTTCGTAAAAATGTGAGTGATTTTGCTTTAGACTCGTTATGCCAATTATTGATGTGAAGTGTTTTAAAGCATTTATGAATGGGTTTTCACCCTAGCTTTAAAATCAGGAGGAGCTTGTTTAGGAGGCTAAGAGTAATAACGCTTAAGCTGGTCCATGTTGGGGGTTGAGAATTCTTGACCGTCTAGGTCGGTGATGATCACGGTGCCTCCCGTGAGTATTTTCTTGATAAGGTAGGGGCCTATCCAGGTTGGTTTGAATTTTCCCCTAGGGTCAACGGGAAGGGGTGCTCTAATTGACTTACCTACTAGATCTCCTTCATGTATGTTTCGAGACTTAACTCGTTTGTTAAAGGCTCGTTGTATTCTTTATTGGTAAGCTTGCACGTTGGATAGTGCATGTATTCTACGCTTGTCTAGGAATACTAACTCGTCGTTACGTTTGTCCGAGGTCTGTAGGGTGATGATTTGTGTTGTTTGATTTTGTATTTGTCTAAGAATTTTTGGGTGTCGGCCCTAAAGTGAGCCCCCTGGTCGCTGATGATTTCGTGTGGTAATGCCGTAGCGGCTGATGATGTTGTTTTGTAGGAATTTGACTACTTGCTTGGAGGTTAGTATTGTGTATGAGGTTGCTTCTACCCAGTTGGTAAAGTAATCAACAACCACTAGTATAAAACAGTGTCAGCCAGTTCCAGATGGGTGTACTTTTCCTATAATGTCTATTCCCCATGTAGAGAAGGGCCAGGGTGTTGTTGTGGTGTGGATTGGATATGGAGGTAGTTGTTGTATATTGGCAAATATTTGGCAGTTGTGATAGTGACGGACGTGATGCCGACAATCTGCTTCTAGGGTTATCCAGTAATATCCTAAATTCATTATCTTACGAACTAGTGTGTGGGCACTCATGTGGAGTCCGAATCCCCCATCATGTACTTCTTCCATGACATTTTTGGATTGGGCTTTGTCTATGCATCTAAGGAGTACTCCTTGTGGGGGTCGTTTGTAGAATAATCCTTGGTTTAGGACGTAGTGAGTGGCTTGCATTCTCAAGGCTTGTTTATTTTTGGTGTTTGTATTGGGTGGGTATGATCCGTCGGTTTGGAAGTTTAGGATTGTCTTGTACCAGGGTTTTTCGGAGATGTTGTTGGTTGATGTTGTGGATATAAGCGGGTTGTTCACTTCTTTATACACAGATGGGCATAGAGAAGAGGTTGTCGGGCATCTTTATTAGTGAGGCTAATTTGGATAATGCATCCACGAACTGATTTTCCTCACGGCTTATGTGTATAAAGTTGAATTCGATCAATTCTCGAGAAGTTGTCTCGATTTTGGTTTGGTATGGACCTAGGCTTTCGCTATAAATCTTCCAAATGCCTGTAGCTTGGTTGATTACTAGGGGTGAATCTCCGTGGACTCTAAGGCTTTTAATCCCAAGTGTTACTGCGGCTTTTAGCCGTTATATGTAGGCTGCGTATTCGGCGGCGTTGTTGTTTACATGGAATTCCAGTTTGACTGATATGGGTGTGTCCGTTTTGGACCAGGTATTGATTTAGTGGGTTTCCTCTATCGGGTTTTCGGCTAGAAAATTGGTTGTGGGTTGGGTTGAGTGTTGGGATAGTTGCTTTGATCTCATTTAAGGTGAAATAAGGTGGGGTGTTAGTTGAAGCCCTTAGGTTTTGATTGATTGCTATCTAAATATGACATAGTATCGAGTTGTAAGCGAATGAAAAGTGTATTATTTTAAATCAAGTGATTGTCGAGGCGCATAGTAAAGAAGAGAAAAGTTTATTTCTTTTTATTAAAAGTAGGATAAGGACTATGTGTCCGAGACTTGACTTTTGGCAGGCAGAGACAGACCTTCCCCACCTCCGACTCAAAGTAAAAACAAAAGTTATTGTAATATTAAGTCTAGGCCCAAAGAGGAACTAGACATTGACTAAGACCAGACTCACTCCCTTCAGATGAACCTTCGTTGGTAGGGCTCTCGAGGTTCGTTTGGGTCACCCTCTTAGTTGGCTCCGTATCAAAGATTGGTTCGTCTCGGAAGGCATCTTACGGTGATGTACACTGCCTTATCGATCAAATCCTGCACCTTGTGCTTGAGCTCGGTACGTGTTTGGGTTTCATGACCTCGGCCATGATGGTACAGACAGTAGGCGTTTGGATTTCAGGCCGCACCCCTCTTATTTATTGGCGGGTCAGGAGTGGGGCTTATAGGCCATTAAAACCATGCCTCCTGCAACTTCTTGAGGGCCTCAGCGTAGGATTCCCCTAACTCCGTGAATTGCCTAAAGGGTCTTCGAAGGGTCATGGCCTCAGTGGGAGGGGCGAACTTTGCGTATTCAACTTATGGATCACTGCTGAGAACCAATTCTCGCCCTATTGGCCTTACGTGATGTTTCCTTTCAGTTCCTTCCAAAGTTTCGATCCGGCGCCTGACATCGTCGATGGAGGAGGAGATCGACGATATTAGTCCCAGGACGCCATGGACCATGTTCAATAAGGCGTTGAGTTGGTCGGTGTTGATTTCGTTGCTGTTTGAAGACATCCTTGGGTTTGCGGAACCAAACAGAAAGTGAGAATGGATCCACCGGACATAAAGACTCGAAGAATGCTCGTAGGTGAGCGACACGGAATAGAGACCCCCTGATTCGCACGTTTTGCGGTCATCGGGTTAGGGACGTGAGTGCGTTAGACACATGGTGTATTTGACGAGATGCCTAATAGACTCGGATCTCTAGAATGAGATAATTTGACACAAATCTCGAGGTGAGATTTAAGTAGGACTCTCGAAACGAGATGACCCAAAAGGTAAAACCTCGAACGGAGGTGACCATAGTAACTACACAGACAGCAAATCACACGGTTGTACGACGTAAGGAGTTGATCTCGATCCCGGCTCGGAATCAAAGAGTTTTAGTGTTTTCAGAAAATAAATAATTTTGGAAGACGAGTTTTTGAAAGTTGATGTTTTGAAGTCCACGTTACGATAGTTTAGTGACATAGTTCGTGTCATGTCAGAAAGTGTTGCTTTGCAGGTGTCAAGGGTTTGACGATAGCAAAAGTGTGAATTTTGATTTTGCGAAAAATATGGTTTGTAAAAGAACCGGTTTTGAAGACACGTAAAAATTGTGGCGTTGCATTATTATCAAGACTTCTATTAGTTAGGAGTTCGACGTTCGCGGTGTAAAGGGTGTTTGTGAGAAAACACGATGTCTGTGGCGGTGTTTCGAAACTATGGCCAAATTCTTGTTACAGAATTTAGGCGGTGATAGTAGTTTTAGAAAATCTCAAAATCAAGTGAACGTCTGACCGTATTTATCGATTTCATCCAACTGATTAGGATTTCGACGATAGTGACAGCATGTGTACGTAAAATGTGTTTTCTGGGGAATGTGATCGTGGTAGACTCCTTAACTTCATTAATTGAAATTTCGGCGATACTAACGGTATGTGCAAAAATGTTCTGAAAACAAAATGTAACCGTGACAGGTATCTTGATCCCATCAGTTGGTTTGGTGGTAGTAACGGTATATGAGAAAATATTTTGGAAACAGAATGTAACCATATTTTGTTAAGAATTTGGCGATAGTGACGGTATATCGTTGTTTTTGAAAATGACAATTTTCATTTTGGCCAGAGAAAATGGCGCTAAAAATGATTTTCGAAAACGATAAGTGTTAACTTAGCTAGGGTGATGGCGCTAGGGTGTCTTTTTTTAAATAGTGAATTTGATTTTTGCCGGAGTAACGACACCAAAAAAATGGTTTTGAAAAGAACGATGTCCTTTTTTAAAATGAAGTTTGGTTGTAGTAGAATATGCTGTCGTGTTTGAATCCGGATTTTAATGCTTTATTCGGGTTGTCACAACACGCTACACATAACTAGGAATGCATACACTAATGCAGGATGTAGACACGGGTAGGTTAGGGTATGCTACCGCCCACGAATAATCTTTGCTTAGGTGATAACGAGCCACCGGGGGAGCTGAGCATCATTTCGTTTGTTCAGTGCAGTTCACTTGGCATATTCAAGTAATGCGTGACTACTTTGGACGGCCGGAAGGTCAATCGAGGATCTGTCCACGAGTCCGATTTAAGGATCTTACCGCGAAAAGGTCGATTGGTCCTAAAATTGTTTAGGGTGGCTTTTTAGGGCCAAAACCTATAATGACCACAAAAGGGAACAAGAAAATGAGCTTCATCAACCTCGGTCGAGTTACACCACTGCGGGAAACTTGTTTCCAAATCCCCACCAGAGTTCCCAAACTGTGGACGCTCACCCACACCGCTCGCCCCGCGCGCACCCGCGTACGGGGCAATGTGTTGAACCTCGATTTTGTTGACAATTTGAATTGTACTAGATGCATGTGGGGACATCCGTGTTTCCGTTGAAATCGATCGAGATGTGGTTGTAAATGTTTAAAGGCCGATATGTTTGGTAAAACAACCTTTTTAGTCAACCAAATTCGTTGCCGATTTATGGATTCACCACCGAGGAATTTTTGGAACTCGGATAATACGGATATTAGTCTTTATCGTGGTATACCTTACCTGGTATTCTGCTTAAGGTGCATCGGCTCGGTATTAATAAGGATGCATCGAACCACGTGTGAGGGGCGAGCATCGGAATTAATACGGAACCCGACCACCACTTGTTCAATTTTACTTTATTTACGTTTTTGAATATTGTATTAGGTGATTTAGCATGCGATTATGGTCATAAAAGCGATAAATCATACAAAAGCAGTAAATGCGAAATATAAGTAAATCAGATTGTGAGGAATTGTACCCTCAGAGTGTACACTAAACGAGACACAATGCGTAGATGGTTGAGAACGGATCTCATGACTACTCAGGTCTAGTTAAGGGTGTTTTGATTTTGCTAGTCGAACACGGGTGACCTTTTTCGTTTGTATCGAGCCAAGGACTCGAGGAACTCTTAAGAGTAGTGTCGATACGCTAATTGGAGAGAAAATGATCAAGTGGATCGTACTTAATGTTTGAGTGCGACTCTAAAGAAGAGCAAGGAGCTCGTATGAGAGGGGGAGGCAGAATTGGAATTCTGAATTGTGTGATGAAATGAGTGGAGAAGGGGGGTATTTATCGTTTTTCTCGTAGCTCAACTCGAGATCTCAGGCGCCTAGTTACGTACGACCCAAAACTGAGTCGCCTGAGTGGTTGCGGTGTGATCTTAAGGCGCCTGGAGTGAGGCGACTGGGATTTTGAAGATCCGATTTTAAAACTTTCCAAAGCAGGGATTATACGTAATGTTTGCTTGGTTGGGTATTAAGAATTCCCTTTTCACTTAGCGCGTCGTGCACCGATGGGCCTTGGGTGCGCGTCTCGAGGCTTGCTCGGCCTGACGTGCTGACTCGGGTTTGACTTCGCGTGTTTCGTGACCGATTCGGAGCCCCAATGTTAGAATTGACTCTAATTAATGTCGACGCGAGCGTAATGACACGACTAAGACCGTCTTAATGTTGAATTAATTTTTCCGAGTAATTATTTGATCCATTTTATAGAAAAACCATCTAAAACATCATAAAATCGTGTCGTGTTATAGTCCGATTATCATCGGGTGTTCGTTGAGCACTCCTGTAGCCACCAGGTCAGAATCTGGGTATCTATATACGTATGTTATACGAGTTGGTCTTGACTGCGCCTAACACGAGTAAGGCATGTACACCACTTGGAGTGCAAGTGATGGACACATCGTGGAATTAGTATCCACATAGGTCGGATTCGACGTTATCGAAAAGCATAATTAAAGGGAGATATGTAAAGTTTTGTTTTGATGACAACCTAGTGACGATATCGACTTCGATGAGATGATCCTTCTAGCGTTCTACGGTGATTCCGGCAGAGCTTCGCTACTATGGAGCAAGTCGACGAGCCAACGGAGGTGCCCTTTTTCGTTCTTGTCGAGTCAGGAACTCCAGGAACTATGAAGAGGAGTGTTGATTTGTGGAATGCAAATTGAGGAGATAACGATCGAGTGGATCGTTCCTAATGTCATGGAGTGGGATGCTAGAGAAGAACTGCAAGTTGTGTGGTGCTCGTAGAGGGAGAAGAGTTTTTCGGTGTGTCGATTATGAGCGGAGGAGGGTATTTCTAGTTTTTCTCGTAGCTCAATCTGATATTTCAGGCGCAGCACGTCGTGCGATACAAAGTAAAGGCACCTTGCTTCAGACGTTGGGGAATTCAGGTGCCTGAGGGGAGGCGGTTAAGATTTTGAAGATCCGATTTGAAAAGTTTTCAAAGCGGACTTTATACGTGATCTTTGTATTTTCATGGAGGTTAAGACTATGTCCTTTGCCCTAGCACTTGCGCCATTGGGCCTTGGGCGCGCGTCTCGAGGCTCGACTCGGCCTGACGCGTTGACTCAGTTTTAAATTTGCGTGTTTTGGGACTAAGTCTGAGGACCGAAGTCGAAATTGATTCTACCTAGTGTCGACGCGACCGTAATGATACGACTAAGACCGTCCTGATGTTGAATTAATTTTTCCAAGTAATTATTTGATCTGTTCTACAAAAAAACCGTCTAAAACATCGTCAACTTGTGAAGTGTTGCAGTCCGATCATCATCTGGTGTTTGTCGGGCAGTCCTGGAGCCACCAGGTCCAAATTTTGGTGTCTACAGAATCGCCCACTTTCACTGAGGCTTGGACAAGGTGAAAGTCAAAGTATATCCGTCAAGGTCAATGGAGAATTACGACTTGGTGGTTGTCCGCTTGGGTCCTTTTAAGTCCGTTCGACTACGTACTAAGGCTCGTTAGCCAAGGCTTAGAAATCATACCTGACCTCCTCGCCTGCGGTTGCTTGTTGAAGTATTGATCCGGATTTGCTTACTTGGACTTGAGTTTGAAGATTTATTGCATTTGATTAGTGTTTTGATCTTCGGAATAGAATCAATGTTTTGAGTTTGTCCGTGGCCTTTGTTGTTGTATTCTTCGGAATAGACCCCGTCTATCCGTGTGCTTTGCAATTGTATTCTTTGGAACAAATTATTGTATGTTCCTGGACTTTGCATATTGTATTATTTGAAATAGGTTCTATTTATTCCTGGTGTATGCACATTGCATTCTTTGGAACAGATTCCTGTCTGTCCTTGGACTTTCCATATTGTATTCTTTGAAACAGATCACTGCCTATTCCTGGACTTTGCATATCGTATTCTTTTGAATAGATACCCTCTATTCCTGGTTTTTGCATATTGTATTCTTTGGAACAGATTCCTTCTATTCCTGGCCTTTGCATATTGTATTCTTTGGAACAGATTCCTTCTATTCCTGGTCTTTTCACATTGTATTCTTTGGAATAGGTCATATCTATCCTGGTCTTTGCATATTGTATTCTTTGGAACAGATTCCTTCCATTCCTTCTCTTTGCATATTGTATTCTTTGGAACAGATCACTGTCTATTCCTAGTCTTTGCATATTGTTGATTGGATGTATAGGTTTTTTTGGTAGTTATATTTGATTTTTCCTGGGATCGTCACAAAAACTCTTGGCGAGCGCATAATTGCCTCTATGTTGCTTCTTGCTTCTTTGTATTTTGGATTGGGGGTCGCGGTTTCCCGATGGCGATGAGAGTTGATTGCTTAAGATTGGGGATTTGTTAGGGTATCTGATTTGTACTTGCAATTTTGTTGAAAGGTTTGCTATTTGCACTTCGTATTGTGAGAGTGGTTTTAATCGATGGGTACCGCTGGGGATTTTTGTTGGTTTGCATAACGGGCAGTGCCGGCTTACGGGATGCTTCATTGGGGATAGTGTAGTACAATTATGGACGTCCATCCGCACCGCCCGGCGCCCCGCGCGCGCCTTCGAGGGACCGACCCGGTTTTTCAACGTGTGGCGGCGGCCACCCACGCGGCTCCCTTCCGGTCGGGGACCGGTCCGATCTCGCGTACAGGGCGATGTCTCGGACCTCGATTCGGATGACGATCCGGACTTGTACTAGACAAGTGTGGGCACCTGTGTTTTCATTTGGAATCGATCGAGTCGTGGTTGTAAATGTTTAAAGTCCGATTCATTTGGTAAGGCGACCTTTTTGTGAACTGAATTCGTTGCCGATTTGTGGAGTCGCCACCGAGTCAATTATGGGGACTTGGAAACCGTTCAAGTCAACTTTGATCCCTAGCCGGCTCAAAGTTGAGGGGCACGGGACCTAAAGATAAAGACTTGTACCCTTAAGCACTCCATGCCTGAAATGACTCTCATTGCCAATGTTATCGGAAATCTTGAAACCTTTGATTCTGAGTAAGGGATGAGGGTACATATTGGGAAGCCAACATCCGGTAGATGTCAACACCCAATCCCGCTCGCACTATAGCGGCCTCTACTAATCAATCGGTGGGCTAATAACCTAATTCTTTTGTTGTGGCGAAAATACTGTCACATCCGTTGTTTTCACCCTATACCTTTTTGCTATGTCGGTTGTTTAAGGACAAGTAAGTTTTGTCGTCAAAGTAGTTGTGTTTACATTCTTTGCATGCGATTTCACGTGACAAGCAAACCATGAAAAGATGCACGTAGGAGAGTAGAGAGTACTAATATTATACGTATTAGCAAATCAGTTTTAACGCGATAATACGGATATTAGTCGTTCTCGTGATATACCTTACCTGGTATTCTGCTTAAGATGCGTTGGTTCGGTATTAATAGAGATGCGTCGAACCTAACAAGGCGAGCACCCGAACTAATACGGAACCCGACCATCACTTTGTTCAGTTTTAGTTATTTTACATTTTGAATTCCGTGTTTAGGTGATTTAGAATCCGATTATAAGGTCATAAATGCAGTAAATCATACGAAAAACTGTAAATGCGAATGTAAGTAAATCACATTATGAGGATTTGCACCCTCGGAGTATACACTAAACGACACACGATGCATAGATAGTTGAGAACGGATCACGGAATTACTCGGGTCTATTTAGTGTACTTTAGTATTTGTGGTTTAAGTTGGGACATTATGTGTTTTAGTAGATGTTCGTGGACCTAGTGTCCACATCTAGTGTTGTCGTAGTGCATAATAAAAGAAAGTACAAATATGGAAAATTTTGTTTAGATGACAACCAAGTGATGAGTCGACTTCAAGGCGGATCCGTTACCGTGACCCTTCCTACGGCTATTCCGGCAGAGCTTCGTTACTATGGACCGGTTCTGCGGCTAATGCGGCAGAGCTTCGCTACTAGACTTGAGCTAGTCAAACACAGGCACCTCGGTATCGAGTAGTGATAAGTGTGGTTTGTAGTTCTTATTTGTTGTGTTTGGTCCCGGTTTCTCTTGTGGAATCGCTCTTTGGAGCGGTTTTGGAGGCTACTTACACTTCTTCTAGCTTGTGTTAGGTTCCTAAGGCCAATATTGGAGAAATGGAACGATTCTGACTCGTTTCAGACACATTTGGAGCCAACGAGAAGAAGCAACGATCACTCGGTGGCTTAGACTTGATTCCGAGCCCTTGGTACCCATTCCGGAGCACCGAGAATCTATGAGAAGCCAAACAAGAGCAAGGAGGGACCTATAGGATCATATTTGAAGCCTACAAGACCCATCCTGGTCGGGAAGGTCCCCATCACAGCTACTGGAGCTTGATCCCGACCGGGATCACAACATTCCCGATCGGGACCGACATCATCCCGACCGGGAAGAGCATAACACCGCCCGGTGTTATGCACCATCCCGACCGGGATCAAGAGCTTCCCGACCGGGACCATTCCCCGACCGAGATGACTTCCTTCCCGGCCGGGAAGGCCCCAGTTCAGCCCGTGTTTCATTTTTCCGCTTCCCTTATTCTTGTAACCCTATATATACCCCCCTCTTGTATTGTTTTAAGCACTATGCTTTATTCTAGATTACTCCACTAAACCCTAGACTACTTTAGGTTAGATTAGTGTAGATTAGTGTAGATTAGCCTTTATTAATCCTTAATCTTAGTTTAATCCTAGTTTCATCTTTGTATTATTGAAGACTTTTTGGGTTGATCTACTCTATTGACAACATCGGAGATCTTCCTTTGGCTTTATTTATGTAAAGATTCAATCTTTTATTCATCTTCTAGTGTTGGTATAATTCTTCTTCTCCCTAATCTCTTCTATTTAGTTTTCATTTGTGTATATGTTTAGTAACCTTCAATATTCCATTGTGAATGTTTGTGCTTGTGCTTGTTTCATTATGGGTGTTGGCTTTACTATCTTGAACATGAGTGAGTAGTCCTCTTGCTAGGATTATAGGGGAATTGGGTGTTTAATGGGTGATTAAGGGTTTGTGTAGGTTGTTGGTGATAGTTCTGGTTGCTTCTTGGTTGTATGCATAGAACATGTTTGATGAAATGCTTGAATGACTTGTAGTTGCAAATGCATGTTTTCTTGCCATTCTTCTTGTGTCCTTGTATGCCGCTAGGATGAGTTCTTGCGCGAGAGCGAGGAGCCTCTAGGTCGATTTAAGTAGCGAAAGCCCGGACTATGCCTAGATAGCTTGACTACCCCCTTCAGTCTTGCTCTCCCTTGATCATATCATCACCCTTGAACCCGACCTAATCCTAGTTCTTTCCTTATTGAATTCTCCATCTTCTAAGTCATTGTTCCTCTAGTTTGTTGCTTTAGTTTAGCTTTAGTTGTTATACTTAGTTCCTTCTTAGTCATAGTTTTATCCCCCTTCATAGTTTTAGCTTAGTTTAGCTTTGTGACCTAGTCAAGTCCTTAGGTGAAACTTAGTCGAAACCCTCTTTACCGTCCCCGTGGACTCGACCCGACTTACCCTATCTACCCTTGTTAGGATTAGTTGGTTATTATTTGATCGGTGGGATCCACGACAAATCCCTACCATCAATTTGGCGCCGTTGCCGGGGACGGTTCTAGTTTAGACTTTGTTTGCCTTTTTACTTGACTTTGTCTTGGTTTTTTTTTGTAGTTTTTTGTTTTCTTTTGCTTCTTGTGTGTGTGTGAAGTTTATTTCTTTCTTGTCTAGTGCCCAAAAAGCACTAGACTTCTCACGTTTCCTCCTAGTCAACAATTTTTGCCTAGAGGTGGTGATCATCATGTAGACACCCGCATTTTGACTGCCAGGTGTATATGGTAGTTTCCAAAAAACACCCGATGATGATCGGACGCTAACATGTTCTAACGCGCTCGGATACGGGCTCGAAATCAATAATGTCCGGCATGGGCTTTTAACGGGATACAAATCTCACAAAACCAACCTCAAATTCAGGCCCAGTGGGTCGTTCCGAGCAAAATGAGACTAATTTGGGTCAAAACCGACACCAAAAATAATTCCCGTCATTTAGCGACCGGGTCAAAACTCGGTCAAGACAAACCCGGCACAAAAAGCGACCTGATACGTTCGAAATCAGCCAAGATCAGCCAAATCAATCCAAATTAATGCCAAATCAATCACAATCAATCAAGAGCAAATCAAGGCAATCACGCCCAAAATAACCCGAGTGGAGCCTCACAAAAATGGTCCAGGTGCATCCGCGAGGGCACTCGACCGAGTGCACCCGCGCCACTCGGTCGAGTGACCCATGTGTCGGGGCTTCCTATAAATACCCGTCAACCTTTGACACAAACAGAACTCTTGGAACACTTTTCACCCTTCAAAAATTCAGCCAACCTTGCACTCATCTTACACCCTACACTTTGCAACACCATTCTCGACATCACAATACACACGAAACCGAGCCATACATACACACCATCAACTCCTCCTACACATCTCGACGTTCCCGTGCCATTGCCGCCGTTTGACGAACCGTATCCCGAGAAATAAGAACATGTGGGTTGAGGGTGTGACAATTCAACACCGACTTTTCCTTCTTCATCCTTTTTCTCGATCTTTTATGTATATTTATATTTATGCTTATAGTATTATTTTTAGTCGATAGTAACGACATTACTAACATCTAACATTTATTTCTTGCATCTAACATCTAACGCTAACATTTTACTTATCGCATTTTAATTATCGTTATGTACGTTTTATTATAATATTATGTACCGCATATGTATATATATATATATATATATATATATATATATATATATATTTTTGCGTAATAATATCAAAACTCGGATCCGAACTCGTTTGACTACGATGATCATTTTTGTAGGGTTCGTTTATTAACACGATCCCGATCATTCGTAGTTGAACGCGTATGAATCCATTTCAAAGATTAGTACGGAACCCGTTGACACGAAAATCGACATCACCTAATCCGTAAGGATTAATATCGATGTCGTGACGTAGAGGGACGCAATTTCGTCACTAATCAAATTTCTAAAACTAACGACAACTCCTTTTACAAAATCCGATAACGGTATTATAATCATATAAGACATGATTATAATACCGGCAAACCGAACTAAATCTAAATTCGTCGATATTTTTATTTAATTCGGCCAACCCTCGATTTAAAACGCATAAAATCACACGAGTCATAACTCGTACAGGTGCCACTCGGCCGAGTACACCTGCTACTCGACCGAGTAGCACCAGAAATCGTGGGCAGAAACCTTTTTTAAGGACACACTCGACCGAGTCAGCCCCGACTCGATCGAGTGGGTCCTGTAGCCCAGAAACCCGAGGGATCTTTTTATAGCATTCGAGCCTCATCTTTTTAAAAGCGACTTAGTCGACACGTGTAAAGTCAATCACGTGATCTCCTTTTCAAAATACATGCATATCATCGCACATAAACAACTTTGATCGACGGTCTCACTATTAATCTTGCGTTGACGACTCCGTAGTCGCATGCAACGCATAATTAATTTAGGCTCCAATTTACCGACATGATAAGTTGGGACAAGGCATCGGGATTTGGGATCGGGCTAGCACCACGCCTAGGTCCTATATCCCCG
Organism: Agrostemma githago; assembly: GCA_958450325.1. Taxonomy (NCBI): domain Eukaryota; kingdom Viridiplantae; phylum Streptophyta; class Magnoliopsida; order Caryophyllales; family Caryophyllaceae; genus Agrostemma; species Agrostemma githago. The sequence continues at coordinate 31,095,870 of OY288248.1, forward strand.
TCCTTCGATTAATACATAAAACAATACGTATTTAATTGAAGTTCGTCCACCTACGCAAATTCACGGTCTAGTTTATACACGGGTCCGTTTCTAACTATTGCTTATCATTTTGGCTATATATATTTCGATTTTTCTACTTTTATTGCTCGTCGTATTGTGAATTCCGGGTTGTATTCCGCCCGTGTAATTTGTAATCGATTTATTATTGCTTTGCTTAATTTACTTACGTTTTACCGTTTATAAATGAACCCTCGCATGCTAAATCACTTCGACAATAAATTTGATGCATTAAAATGACGTAGCTCACATTTAATTCGCATGCTTAGCTAAAACGCTGTTTGCATATCATTTCACCGAATCACTAACGCGCATATTAGAAAGTCAAACGATGTCTTAGTAGAGGCCGCTATGTGCGGGCGGGGTTGGGTGTCCTTAGTGGGCTTCCCAACACGTACCCGCACCCCTTACTCAGAACCTCAGTTTCCGGATGCCCGAAACCGTTGGCGCACGAGAGTCATTCTTTACACGATTACCGGTATAGATGGTATCGGTATCGCAATGCAAAGGGACGAGCCCAATAAACTCTAAAACCGAGATGGGCCATACTTTGTGTATGGTCCATAGCGATATAGAGTGGGCTCGAACGGTTCCGAATAACCATAAAATTCTGTGGCGACTCCATTTCGACTTAAATTTCAATTCGATCCATTCTCATATGGAGGTGCATTCGCCTACCCAAAACCCGCGCGTGGCCACGTCGGGGTGGACCTACGTCATGTCCACAATTTGGCGACTCCGCTGGGGATTAACCGATGAGTGCCTAACCATCGGCATCCTCAGAGTGAGACTCGAATAGAAATCGTTTGACAAATACAATATGCGTTTTAGTTTTACGGTTCATGCATAACCCCATATTTTCCCGGGCCGGTACTGGTGACCGACGTCCCACTATACCACGATGTATTCCGCCTTGGATACGTTAAAGGTGTTCATAGTCGATTCGTATGGACTTTGCGGCATGTTCTAAGCTCAACTCGACTTAGGAAGTCCGTCCCGTTTCTCGTCTAGACTATGAACACTGGTATAGACCCTCTATAGACCGACCGAGACTTAGTGTAAAGCATACATGGCGTCGTTATAATGCTTGCGTGACTATGTGCTGCTTGGTTTCCGTGTCATTTTTTCAAAAACCGTCATTTTCAAAAATGCATCTTTTCAAAATATATTCAAATTTCAAAACCTGGGACACATACCGAATTTAGGACTTATGATTTTACTCAAAATAGCCCACTTTTTAGCCGATATGCTGCCCAATTCAAAACTCGAAAATATTTTCGAACTTTCAAAATTGAGGCCAGATGTATTTTCCGATTTTCTTGAAAAAAAATCGGGCCTTTCCCCGAGCTTTCTCGGACTTCCCAAAAATAATCATTTTCAAAACTTTCCTCTCCCTTAGGACCTTCCCGTATTTAGCAGTGTCGGGTCATGTCATAAGTAGTCGAGGTCTTTAGCGTCGAAACTCTGTCGATCTTACATCACAAGTTTCCTCCCTATCCCAGTCCGCCTTATTAGACTAAGGCAAGGCCCACCTACGTAGGACATACTCCTAAAAAGGAGGGCCCGTCTACACATTTGAGTCCAAAGTCTGGGGACGTCTCACATCGACCTTCCTTCAAACAGGATTCGGCCCACCCGTCGAATCCTAAGGAAAGCCCGTCATCCACGAGTCACCCGTCTAAGAGTCTCTTTCAAGTCGTTTTAGTCTTTTCCCTGCTCGGGATGTACTATTTCGGTTCTAAGGTCCGGGTTCAGTTTCTGATTACGCGGTGTTCTTACAGACAGGCCACCGGCAACCAGGCACACTCGCAGGATGGAAGCTACTTTAGGCAGTCTGAAAACCTCTGTGGACGCCATGGTCGACAAACAGGCCGAGATCGAAGCCCAACTGAATGAAATGAGGGCTGGGCAAATTGCTATCAACACTCGTCTGGCTACAGTGGAGCAAAGGACTCCAAATACTGGGGTCACGGAACCCCTAGCTGAACTAGTTAGCTCGGTTCGCCGATTGGAAGAGCAAGTCCACCTGACTGGAAGTAACAATATTCACCGGGAAAACAGTCGGGAGTACTCGCCGGTAAGTGACAAACTGCCCGCAAACCTGAATCTCACGGGCTTACCCATGTTCGAAGGGACTGAAGACCCATTACTACATGTACGGGCCTTCAAGGAGTTCATGGCCATTAAGGGAGTGGACTCTTCCATGTTCAAAAACCTCTTCGCTGCATCTCTAGAGAAACACCCAAAGGCCTGGTACTACAGGCTAGATCCCAAGAAGTTCTCGACATGGGATGATGTGGCTACGGAATTTTCTCGGAACTATGCTGACAACACCGAGATCCAGACCACAATGCGGTCTCTAGAGGTTATGGCCCAAGAACCTAAGGAGGGCTTTACCAAATACCTCCAACGTTGGAGGGCTGAAAGTGTGAAACTGGTCGATAAGCCCAGTGAGAAGACTTTAGTGGAGGCTTTTGTCAAGAACCTCCTCCTTTCCTACCGGGTCCACCTCCGGTATGCAATCATACCCAATTTCACCACTCTTACTGAAATAGGCATGAGGATTGAAGACGATATAAGACTAGAGAGCCTGACTAAGGCCCCTAGCAAGGGATATCAAGGAGCCTCCTCATCCACTACCAAGCCTCCGACCGCAACCCGAAGCATCTTCGACACGGTTAATCTCTTGGATGCCTCAACCAAAAGGACTACCCCTCCTAGGGTATTTACTGATACAGGGACTACCTATACATATGCCTTACAAAGGCTATCTTCCAAAGGCCTGATCCAACCGATAGGCCCAATTCCTGAAGTCCCAGTTGAAAAACGCACCAAAGGCTACAATGCCCAAGCCTATTGCCAATATCATCAGGGCAATGGGCATGATACCGAGAAATGTTGGAAGCTGAAGCATCTGATTCAGGATTTAATTGAGAGCGGGAAAATACCGTTGCCCGGGGACAAGCCAAGCAACAAGGACAACCCCTTTAGCTCTCATGCTATCTTCACCGGTGAAGTGATCGACTGTTCTCACCTTATCTCTCCTTTCATCCCACAAATCAATGGAATCTGGTTCGATGATGAGGAAGATGTGTACCTCACCAAAGGGGAAACTGTCCCTATCACTCCCGAAGAAATCCGGAAGGCTAAGTCCAAGGCCTTAGCCAGTAACCACCTCACCACCACCGGTCGTCCTTATTCAGCCACTAGCTCTAAGGACATATCAGTCCCGGTAACCGTCACTGAACTTGCCAGGACGGAAGAAGCCATCGAAGAGCCAAGTACCGATACGGCTCTTGTCAAACAATTAAAGAGAACCCGAGTTGACCTCACCATATGGCAACTCTTGGTTAGCTCACAAGAACACCGAGAGGCACTTACAAAAGCTCCCGATCAGATTAAGGTCGACTCCCGGGTTACCCCTACTGAAATGGTAGCCACTATCCTTCCCTACCTCAAGGGCAAGTCCAAAGAAGAAGGCCCGGTAGTCACCTTCTCGGATGCCGACCTACCACCGTTCGGGGCCTCTCACAATCTGGCTCTGTATATCACGGTAATCTGCCGGGGTAAGTACCTACCAATGACCCTAGTCGACGACGGGTCTGCTGTGAATGTCCTCCCTCTAAGGACTGCCAAAGCCCTCGGTATCACCGAGGCCGACTACATACCAACCGCCCACACTATCCAAGCTTTCGATGGAAGCCCAAAGGCGGTTTCCGGGGCCGTTAAATTAGCAATTACAATGGGTCCAATTGAAAAGGATCTAGAGTTCCAGGTGATCGATGTCACCTCCTCTTTCAATCTACTCCTGGGAAGGCCTTGGATTCATGCTGTAAAAGCGGTGTCTTCTACTCTTCACCAAAAGATCAAAATGCCTTTGCAAGACGGCATCATCACCCTAGAAGCAACCCCTTTGACTGTGGCTAGCTGTAACGCCACGGACCGCACCGACTTATGGGGATTCGATTTTGTGCGGATGATTGAAGAAGAGTACCTTTTCAGGCCCTATTTCACCACAAGCATTGACGCAATGCTACAAAATTTGGGATATTTACCGGGGGCTACCTCGAGGCCATATCTTCCATCTGGGAAGATTATTGAAGTCCTAAATGACGGAGAATCTCGCTTCGGTCTAGGGTATGCTATAACCCCGGAAAATGTGGTCCGGGCAGGCATTGAGAAAGCTTGCAACATCATCAAGGGTACCTACTTGGGCCCTTATAGCCCAAGGTTGGCTGACTATTTCGTCACACCAGTATTCGGGGCTATTCAAGTTGGCCTATATCAACCAACTATCACATATCCCAAGACTGAACTAGCTCGGGAATGCAACTACATTCCAGATGACATATTTGCCCTCATCCAATCTGAATCCAAGGAGGGTAATGACAATGCCGAGCTCGTGCTGGGGCTCTTGTTTGGGGAAGACAACGCTATTTCGAACCCCAAGGAAGATCTGGTGAACCTGATCCTTCGAAGCAACAGGTTCGATCCTTCAAAGCTGATCTCAGAAGTCGGTGCTGATACTGGGAAAAGAGCCTGGAGGAAGACCATCAAGTGGACCGACAGCCAGGGTCGAGTCTACAAGCTGACCACCGGGGAAGGAAACATGCCGGACACTGATTCCGAGTCTGAGTCTGAGTCAGAGTCTGAGTCTGAGTCTGTATTCGAGTCTAAGGGGTCTGGTGCTAGAGTCCAAACTGTAACCCCCCTCCCTATAGTCACTACCACTAGAGCCTCGGGGTCTGTCCCGAAGGCACTCCCAATCCCGCCTCTGACCAATGATCAGATGACTGCTCTCTTCGAGCTGTTTTCCAAATTTTCTATCAATAATAACGAAAACCGTTCCGCTTATGACTTGTCTTATTTTCAAAATATTTCCAATTTCAAAAATATTTTTTGCAATGACATTGAGAAACCCGATGAACAGGTATCCTTACCTCCGCGTCTGATCGAACAGCTGGAACAAAGGGAATCCCGAGATCCGGTAATCGAAGAAACCGAGTCTATCAATGTGGGAACAACCTTAGAGCCCCAGATGCTTAAGATAGGGTTATCCTTAGATCCCGAGGAGAGACAACAACTCACAAACCTTCTCCAAGAGTTCAAAGATGTCTTCGCATGGTCCTACATAGATCGGGAAATAGCTGAACATCGCATACCCATCAAAGATGGATGCAAGCCGGTAAAACAGAAGCTTCGAAGAATGAAGCCCAAGTGGTCTCTCAAAGTCAAAGAAGAAGTAGACAAACAATTCAAAGCAGGCTTTATACAAGTGTCTGAATATCCAGACTGGGTTGCAAACATCGTGCCGGTACCCAAGAAGGACGGCAAGGTACGGGTATGTGTAGATTTCTGAGACCTTAACAAGGCTAGCCCAAAAGACGATTTTCCGTTGCCACACATCGACATATTGGTGGACAACACGGCTGATCATGCTCTTCTATCATTTATGGACGGGTATGCCGGATACAACCAAATCAAGATGGCAAAAGAAGACATGGTTAAAACCACTTTCACTACACCATGGGGTACTTATTGTTATACAGTTATGCCGTTTGGGCTCATTAATGCCGGGGCCACTTATCAACGAACAGCCACGACCTTATTACATGACATGATGCATAAGGATGTGGAGGTTTATGTGGATGACATGATTGTTAAGTCTAAAAACCGAGATGGACATGTTGCTGCCCTAAGAAAGTTCTTCACCCGTTTACGTAAGTACAACATGAGGCTGAACCCTCAAAAGTGCAGTTTCGGGGTAACATCAGGCAAATTACTGGGCCATATCGTTAGCCAACGCGGCATTGAGGTCGACCCAGCTAAAATCAGAGCCATTACCGAGATGCAACCACCTAAGACCGAAAAGGAAATAAGGGGGTTTCTCGGAAAAGTCCAATATATCAGCCGGTTTATCTCAAAGCTAACCATGGTATGTGAGCCCATTTTAAAGAAACTGAAGATAGGGGAACGGGTGCTATGGGATGATAAATGTCAAACGGCTTTTGACAGAATCAAGGAAATCCTGTCTGCTCCGCCAGTGCTAATGTCACCCCAACCCGGTTTGCCTTTGTCGTTATACCTAACAACGACTGAGACAGCCATGGGGGCTATGTTGGCCTAGACAGTCGATTCAGAAGAACGGGCTATTTACTACATCAGTAAAAAGTTCCTGGAATACGAATGCAAGTATACAATGCTCGAGAAAACGTGCCTAGCTCTGGTTTGGGCCACTAAAAATCTCCGACATTACATGCTCAGTCACGAGGTACATGTGTTATCCAAAATGGATCCTATCAAGTACTTATTCGAGAAGCCCATCCTCAACGGCAGGATGTCAAGATGGACTTTAATGTTATCCGAGTTCGACCTCAAATTTGTACCATTAAAAGCCATCAAAGGCCGGGTAGTTGCCGAGTTCCTCGCTGACAGCCCAATATCCGAAGAAGGCCACACCGATACATGGGCCTTTCCGGACGAAGACATATTCCATACTGACACCGAAACTTGGGATCTGTATTTCGATGGAGCATCCAACATTCGAGGGTTCGGATTCGGTATTCTCCTTATATCACCACGAGGGGAACACACACCGTTATCCATCAAATTAGACTTTGATGTAACAAACAATGCGGCCGAGTATGAAGCATGCATCCACGGGTTGCAAGCGGCTGCTGATTTGGGAATTACAAATCTCCGGGTTCACGGGGACTCGTCCCTAGTCATCAATCAAGCCCTTCAAAAATGGAAAACTCGGAATGCCAATCTCGTGGCTTACCAAGCACGAGTAAGGGTTCTAGAGAAGCAATTGCAGAAGGTAGAATATATCTATCTCCCACGTGAAGAAAATCAGTTCGCGGACGCACTTTCCAAATTGGCATCCTTACTAAACATCCCGGAACATATGCCCAGTATGCCAATCTGTGTCGAAAGACGGTCCGAGCCGGAATATGTTAACGCCATTCAAGATATCGAAATCACTGATCCAGAGCCTTGGTATCAGGCTGTTCTAACCTATTTGACTACGGGAGAATATCCACCAGGAACTGAAAATCGGGCCAAGAAAGCCTTGCGAAGACTGGCCACCCATTTCATTCGTACGGACGATGGTCAGTTATACAAAAAGACGACACAGGGGGCTTTACTCCTATGTATCGACAAAACACAGGCCGAAAAAGTGATGGCCGAAGTACACGACGGTGAAAACGGCCCGCATATGAACGCCCATACGCTAGCCCAAAAAATCATGAGGCTCGGATACTACTGGAATAGTATGGAGGCCAACTGTCAATCATATGTCAAACACTGCCATAATTGTCAAATTTTCGGCAATGTTCAACACATGCCATCGTCCCTACTGTACACCATGACCTCACCATGGCTGTTTTCGACATGGGGAATCGATATAATTGGGAAAGTGAACCCTTCCGGGACGGGAGGTCACTGTTTTATTTTGGTAGCTATCGACTATTTCACCAAGTGGGTCGAAGCGGAATCATACCGTGTCTTGAACGCCAAGCACGTGGCCAAGTTTATCCAGAATAAAATAATATGCCGATACGGGATCCCACACGAGTTTATCAGTGACCATGGGACCCACTTTCAAGCCGAAACCGCTACTTTGCTAGCGAAATACAAAATCCAGAGGCATACATCTTCGCCGTACCGTCCCCAAACAAATGGAGCGGTAGAAGCTGCTAATAAGACAATTGTTACTATACTTAAAAAGATGGCTGATAATTATTGGGACTGGCCCGACAAAATACCCTTTGCCCTGTGGGGATACCGGACATCGATCCGAACTGCGACCGGGGCAACTCCATATTATTTAACATATGGCATGGAAGCGGTCCAGTCAGTCGAGTTGGAGATACCGTCTCTCAGAATTTTACTAGAAGCCAAGTGCCCGAAGCAGATTGGGTTCAAGCTCGATATGACTCGTTAGTTCTCTTGGACGAACGACGGTCGCGAGCTCTCAATAACATCCAAATATATCAAAAAAGAATCAAACGGGCCTTTAACAAAAGAGTTAGGCCCAGGAATATCAAGGAAGGCGATTTGGTCCTAAAATCGGTTCGTGCCTTACTACCGATTGACCCAAGGGGAAAATTCAAACCCAATTGGGCTGGGCCATACCTAGTCAAGAAGGTTCTATCAGGAGGAGCAGTAATGCTGACGGACCTGGACGGGAATGAATTGGTCAACCCAACCAACCTAGACCAGCTGAAGCGCTACTACCCCTAAACCTTATCTCAAATGTCATTTGCAAAAATTATTTAAAAACACCTTTTTTTCAAAATTTATAAGCAAGTCAATAAGTTAGGATTATTTATCCTACTGTCGCACATCTTGAACTCATAGTCTTGGTGTATTTCGAAATTGCAAAATAAATCTGCGCTTGAACTACCTTTGGTTTGATTCCACTAACTGTGGATACGTAGGCAACCCCTCTAAAGGGCACAACCACCGCAATAACGAAAAAGACAGAAACGGTTTCACTAATATAGTACTTTTATTATTCCAGAAAACAAACACCGATAAACTCGGTAATTCAAAATTATAAAAAGCCAAAAAAAAAACACCTTACAAAAATAGTAATAATATCTAAATAATAATAGCAGACGACTAGTATCCGGGCATCTTGCCCTTGCCCTTATCCTTCGGGTCTTGTGGAGCCCGAGGTCGCCGGGGTGGAGAAGATCGTTCCCAAATAACCACGGGAACCTCCTTGGCCCGAGTCCTCTTCATCGACAGAGGATCTTCAGCTATTGTCACGGGCCCAAGTCGAGCCCGTATATGCTCTGGCAACCTGTCTTTAGGACCAAGTCGGTCCTGGACTAAAGGCCTGGCTCCTGGTCTCCTCTCCAAATTTGTCTAGGGGCTCACTTCCCCCCAAGCACCTCTAGCATTGGACCCCCTAGCTCGAGTCGTAGCTCCTCACCTCTGACTTGGCCTCAGACGGAATATCGGAGCTTGAACCTCCCCTTCAGCAAAAAAGTCTCTGTTATCTTTAACTTTCTCCCGTCGAAGCAGGTCGAAGGCCTCATCAACCTTCAGAGCAGCACGAGCTTCGGCAGTCTCGGCTTTGGTCCACCTTTCATAAGAATAAGACACCCAGGTAGAATGAAGCGACTTGGGAACGGACCAAGTAGTTCGGGTATACCATCTCTGAATCCAGGTGTCACACATAATGTCGGTCAGCTGGGTAGGTGCACTCACAACTGCCTCGTTCTCCGGGATGCGCTGAGTCCACCCATACTGCCTGAGTATGCGGTCAGGATAGAGGTGAACTGTGTGGCTAAAGGACAGAATCACCAGGTAGCGGGCCTTGTCCCCAGACGCCAGACCCGTCGAAGCATAAATTGGCTACCATGGAACCACCCATCGTATCAATGGACCATGATGGAATGTTAATTCTTCCTCCCAATATTTCTGGGTAGTCAGGCAGGACGAGTCGGTAGGCCGTCTCCTTGTCATCACCTGGTTGAACCAATATTGACTCGGGTTGGGAGGAGGCTCGATCTTTGACAACCTTTCAAATAGCCAAAGCTGAAAAGAAAAGCAACGTTTATGAGATTCCGGACAATTCAGCGTCCGCATAAGGTCACTCGATCGAGTGCCGGGGCCACTCGATCGAGTGGCACCCCTAAAACGAGGCAGAATGCTCCTTTACGAGAGCACTCGATCGAGTGTCAGGGTGACTCGGTCGAATGCCCCGCCTGTAGCAGCATGTTGCGAAAAAAAAAAAAAATCGAAAAAAAAAATCGGAAAGGAGAAAAGCGATATACCTGCAGTAGATGGGTGCTCCCAGTGAAACGGGCTGACTCATCCCTCTTTCGGTTGTACAAGCCCGGAATAATTTCCCCCGTGATCAACGATGCGGGACTACACTCCGTCTCCATAAGGTCAGCAATGACGAGAAGACGAACGCTACCCATGCAAGACAGCAGGTCGATATGGCCTTCGAAGGCATACACATGCAGCATACAGAAGGCGAACGCCCTACGGCTATGAATGGGTGTAACCCGGATGTCATACGGGTTCATAAACTTCTCAGCTAAGGCAAGCAGAGAAACGGTATCCCCTTCAAGCATGCGGGATACTTCAGCGTGGGAAATCCCCAAAAATTCCCGTAGTTTCCTCCTGTGGTCCCGAACTGAGAAAGGGACGGCAGAACGGAGCAATGGACTCCACCCTCCTATGGCAGCAATTTCCTCAGGGAGAGGACAGATCTCGCCCCGAGGGAAGGCAAAAACGTGGTAAGTGTCATCCCAGAAGGTCAGACAGGCGTCAAGGAAATGACGGTCCACGTGCATCTGACGGAACGTGAACAATTGGAATATGCCTGACTGCCTCAAAGCTACTTTGCTCGCATCCCTAAAACGGTGTGCCCAATCTTGCAGCATGTTGATCAGACGATCGATAGCCATGATAAAGCTTTTTCTTGAAAGGAATAAGGCTTTGTTTTGAGGAGAAGATGAAGCTTTTTTTGAGTTGTGACAAAGGAAGGAGCCAGGGTGATGTATTTATAACATCAAAACCCTGGAGCATCCCCTGCAGCTGTGCCTCCTTGGCCCAAGCGGGCCTAGACATACAGGCCCGACCCATTACTCTTCCCACAGACACAGAAATTTAGTCATCCCGAGCAGTCTGTCAAAATTCAAAAATTCAAAATATATACATTCTAAAAATTTTCAAAAATTTTCAATCATCCAAATTTTTATTCCCCAGCGCGAGTCATTTTTACTACCTACGTGTTGCATACATTTTATGTGACTTATACAGGTACGACTCAAACAGGGACATGCAACCCTCTAAAATCTCCCCAGCGGAAGCCCAAGGCGGCATTTTTCCCGGAATGGTACGGGATGAGCCCACATATAGGCGCACCCAGGACTTATGCTACAAGTCCGATTCCCCACGGAGTTATCATCATCAGCTCAGGTATGATTTATAACTTATGGCTGGCGAGCCCTTCACGCGAGTCTAATGGACTATAAACGACCCGATCGGAAGTCTACCATGTCTTAATTGACTTGGTAGCTACTCTGACTTTCGCCCTGTCCAAGCCTCAGTCAGAGTGGGGGCTCTGTAGACACCCGCATTTTGACGGCCAGGTGTCTATGGTAGTTTCCAAAAAACACCCGATGATGATCGGACGCTAACATGTTCTAACGCGCTCGGATACGGGCTCGAAATCAATAATGTCCGGCATGGGCTTTTAACGGGATACAAATCTCACAAAACCAACCTCAAATTCAGGCCCAGTGGGTCGTTCCGAGCAAAATGAGACTAATTTGGGTCAAAACCGACACCAAAAATAATTCCCGTCTTTTAGCGACCGGGTCAAAACTCGGTCAAGACAAACCCGGCACAAAAGCGACCTGATACGTTCGAAATCAGCCAAGATCAGCCAAATCAATCCAAATTAATGCCAAATCAATCACAATCAATCAAGAGCAAATCAAGGCAATCACGCCCAAAATAACCCGAGTGGAGCCTCACAAAAATGGTCCAGGTGCATCCGCGAGGGCACTCGACCGAGTGCACCCGCGCCACTCGGTCGAGTGACCCATGTGTCGGGGCTTCCTATAAATACCCGTCAACCTTTGACACAAACAGAACTCTTGGAAAACTTTTCACCCTTCAAAAATTCAGCCAACCTTGCACTCATCTTACACCCTACACTTTGCAACACCATTCTCGACATCACAATACACACGAAACCGAGCCATACATACACACCATCAACTCCTCCTACACATCTCGACGTTCCCGTGCCATTGCCGCCGTTTGAAGAACCGTATCCCGACAAATAAGAACATGTAGGTTGAGGGTGTGACAATTCAACACCGACTTTTCCTTCTTCATCCTTTTTCTCGATCTTTTATGTATATTTATGCTTATGCTTATAGTATTATATTTAGTCGATAGTAACGACATTACTAACATCTAACATTTATTTCTTGCATCTAACATCTAACGCTAACATTTTACTTATCGCATTTTAATTATCGTTATGTACATTTTATTATAATATTATGTACCGCATATGTATATATATATATATATATATATATTTTGCGTAATAATATCAAAACTCGGATCCGAACTCGTTTGACTACGATGATCATTTTTTTAGGGTTCGTTTATTAACACGATCCCGATCATTCGTAGTTGAACGCGTATGAATCCATTTCAAATATTAGTACGGAACCCGTTGACACGAAAATCGACATCACCTAATCCGTAAGGATTAATATCGATGTCGTGACGTAGAGGGACGCAATTTCGTCACTAATCAAATTTCTAAAACTAACGACAACTCCTTTTACAAAAATCCGATAACGGTATTATAATCATATAAGACATGATTATAATACCGGCAAACCGAACTAAATCTAAATTCGTCGATATTTTTATTTAATTCGGCCAACCCTCGATTTAAAACGCATAAAATCACACGAGTCATAACTCGTACAGGTGCCACTCGGCCGAGTACACCTGCTACTCGACCTAGTAGCACCCCAAATCGTGGGCAGAAACCTTTTTTGAGGACACACTCGACCGAGTCAGCCCCGACTCGATCGAGTGGGTCCTGTAGCCCAGAAACCCGAGGGCTCTTTTTATAGCATTCGAGCCTCGTCTTTTTAAAAGCGACTTAGTCGACACGTGTAAAGTCAATCACGTGATCTCCTTTTCAAAATACATGCATATCATCGCACATAAACAACTTTGATCGACGGTCTCACTATTAATCTTGCGTTGACGACTCCGTAGTCGCATCCAACGCATAATTAATTTAGGCTCCAATTTACCGACATGATAAGTTGGGACAAGGCATCGGGATTTGGGATCGGGCTAGCACCACGCCTAGGTCCTATATCCCCGTCCTTCGATTAATACATAAAACAATACGTATTTAATTGAAGTTCGTCCACCTACGCAAATTCACGGTCTAGTTTATACATGGGTCCGTTTCTAACTATTGCTTATCATTTTGGCTATATATATTTTGATTATTCTACTCTTATTGCTCGTCGTATTATGAACTCCGGGTTGTATTCCGGCCGTGTAATTTGTAATCGATTTATTATTGCTTTGCTTTATTTATTTACGTTTTACCGTTTATAAATGAACCCTCGCATGCTAAATCACTTCGACAATAAATTAGATGCATTAAAATGACGTAGCTCACATTTACTTCGCATGCTTAGCTAAAACGCTGTTTGCATATCATTTCACCGAATAACTAACGCGCATATTAGAAAGTCAAACGATGTCTTAGTAGAGGCCGCTATGTGCGGGCGGGGTTGGGTGTCCTTAGTGGGCTTCCCAACACGTACCCTCACCCCTTACTTAGAACCTCGGTTTCCGGATGCCCGAAACCGTTGGCGCACGAGAGTCATTCTTTACACGATTACCGGTATAGATGGTATCGGTATCGCAATGCAAAGGGACGAGCCCAATAAACTCTAAAACCGAGATGGGCCATACTTTGTGTATGGTCCATAGCGATATAGAGTGGGCTCGAACGGTTCCGAATAACCATAAAATTCGGTGGCGACTCCATTTCGACTTAAATTTCAATTCGATCCATTCTCATATGGAGGTGCATTCGCCTACCCAAAACCCGCGCGTGGCCGCGTCGGGGTGGACCTACATCATGTCCACACATCATCTTTCTTACGACTCAGAGCCGCATAAACGGACGGTTGCTAGATTGAGAGGTTTCCAACCGGGTACAAGCCTAGTTTTTGAGCAAAGCATGAGGGTTGATCTAAACTCCCCACCCATAGAAGCCACCATGAGCTACTCCTCCCCCTCTATGAATCAAGAACATGACATGATGTCTCCCTACTACTATCGAGCTTCATCGGGTAATCAAGACACCCGTGGGTATCAGCTTCAAGGATATGGAAACGGCTTCCATCAAGTGAGTGCTTATCAACCTTATGATCGTGGTGGTTATTACTCAAATTACCATCATGAATCCACCACACCTTATCCTATTTCTCCTTATGGAAGCCAATTTCCCCAAAACCCACCATATTACCAATCACCTCAACTTCACTACCAACAATATGATGCCCCACCCCTTGGGCATCATCAAGATTTTCAAGGAGCTTTACAAGACCCCAATGACAAAATGCCCAACTTGGAGTTATTGCAATCGATTCTTCAATTGTAAAAGAGCCAACGAGAAATGGCCATCCAAATGCAAAAAGATCAAGATGAATTCATGGCCCAATATCGAAGGGAAAATGAGGCGATAGATGCTCGATTAAATGCGTTATCGATTAAAACCATAATGTTTTTAACCCGAACGTCACAAATTGACGAAGGGTGCTCGCTTGAGCAAGGGGAGCAACGCAATCATGAAGCCGCCGATGAAGTCCTTTTGAGAAACGAGACTTGCTATGAGGAACCTCGATTGTCTACCCAAGAAGAGATGAATGAGGAAATGACTCTTGATGAAGGCATTGTTGGTGTAGAATTGGAGGAAGTTAGTGAGTTGAATGAGGTGGTGCAAGTTGTGAAGTCGTTGGGTGAAAATGATGAGCCCAAGTTGCCCTTGTGTGAAAAGGTGGAAGAACATCATGAGCCTCTTGCAAGTGAGCGAAGCAACGGTTTGGAAGAGATTGAAACCGCCGGTAGAAGTTTCAATTCTCTCCTCCAAGATGATGTGAGGCCAAGTAAATGTTTTCGGACTTGAATATGGGGAACCACAACATGATGAAGATATAAGGATGTGCAATAAGGAAGCGGGACCAAAACCGTTTTTTGTGCCTCATGTTAAGTATATGAAGGTTGCTTGTGTTTGGAGGTGATGCCTTTAGGGAGGAAGAAGTCGATAAAGCTCATTGGATGGAAAGACCCCGGAGACCACGTGAAAGATGACATTCGGTCTTTAGGTGACTACCTTTTGCTTCCGACTTGGAGGCTTTGGAGGATAGCTTTGCTCGGGCACTCAATGAGCCCTCTTTATGATGTGGCTCGAGCATTTGACTTGCTCCTCCGAGCCCTTGATGACTATGGCTAGGAATGAAGAGTCCACCATCCTAGGTTTGACGGAGTTCGTCAAGAACCGTCATGTTGTATATTCCCCTTTCCCTCTTCCTTTTAGTTCTGTGTTTGTATTTGTATGTTTGTTAGTTTGATTCTAGTATTTGTGTGTTTTGTTGAATTCTTGTAATTTGGTATTTTGATGAGCGATGTGAGGGAGGGGTTTTGATGGTGTTTATTGAGCTTACTTGATAGGTTGATAGTGAAGATGAAGTTTTGAGCTTGGTGGAGGAAGTCGGATTTTGAGCTTTTGACAAGCTTTTGGGGACGGGATTCAAGATCCCGAGGATTTAGTTGACTTGTGGGTGGAACTATCAAGAGGATTGAAGGACTAGAAGAGTCATCCCGACCGGGAAGGATTTCATCCCGACCGGGATGATGGGTGCACGAAAGTTGGAGCTACTGCCTGTCCATCGCGACCGGGATCATGGTCATTCCAACGGGGAAGGAACCATCCCGACCGAGACGAGGTCTGTCACGACCGGGATGGTCCCCTGCAGCCCCATTCGACTTTATTCCTTCATTTAAAAACCACCCCACCGCTTTGTACCCCCTCCCAACCTCCCTACCTACCCTTGCAACTATCATATGACCCCTACACTTCATATATATACCTTCATCTCATCTTCTCTTCACTACACACCGAGTTTCACCTCAAATACCACCTCATTTACACCAATGCAAGCCTAGAACTTCAACCGTGCGACTACATTGAGCAAGAATAGGAATATCGATGATGAAGACAAGCAACATGCCTATTATGATCATTGAGGCGATGGAGTTAGTAAGTTGCTAACCGTTTGGTAGGCGACTTTCCTTCTTTTCCGTCTTTTATTGTTTGTCTCCCTTTGTATGTTCCCCTTCCCCTTATCATATTTGTGTCATGGTGGCCCTCGGGGCCTTGGTTACTATTGCTCCTGATTCCCGATGAAGTGATTACATCGAGAGTCATTTCAAAATCCAAATTTACAAGTAATTTCACCTTTTCTTTATTTTCATTTTCTTTTGGTAGAATTTAGTCGAATTTAGGCGGAATCCGGACTAGGTGACTTGATTACACCTAGCCCTCCCCTCCCATTTCCTTTTATTTTCTTCCTTTTATTTCTTCCCCCATCCATATCTTTTCTTGTCTCGACCCTTGGTGACTTGATTACACCCCAGCCTGACACATTCTACCCTTTCTTCACTTTTTTTTTTGGATTTTTAGTTTTATTTTCCCTTTTTCTTTTCTTTTTTGGTGTGTTCCACACACTACCGATCGAGCATGAGGAAATTGCTCAGTTTAAATGTGGGGGAGCGATATCTTAGGCTAGTTTAGTTTTATTTTCGTATTTTTTTTCGAAAAAATCTTAAAAATCCTTAAAAATTTGAAAATTTTCACAAAAATCAAACAGATTTTATTTTGTGTCTTTGTCTTTCGTGTCTTTGTGTCGTATATATGTTGTGTTGTGTGTTTTGCTCCCCTGAATTCCTTTTAGGTTGCGTGATCTTCGATAAGTTTCGGAAGGCTCTCGACATCCGGTATTATCCTTCTATCTCTTTCTCCTTTTTCCTTTTTGGGGAGTTTGGAAGAGATTGTGTGATGATGTGTGCTCGGGTAGAGCTTTGTGAAGTTTGTGGTTGATGTGGTGGCTTGTTCGAAAGTTTCGGGGTGGTGATTGTTTATTTTGTGTGTTTGTTCTCTTTTTTCTTGTTTTGTTTTGTTTTGTTGTGTTCGTCTCTTTTCCTTTCGTTTTTGTTGTGTCTTTATTTTGTCTTGTTTAGTTGTGTCTGATGTGTAATAAAAGGTTTTGGAAAACACGGTTTTGAGCCAGTGCGCAAGTGTTTACTTTCCCTTTCTAGTGATGTGAATCGAGTCTTGGTCTTTAGTCTAGTAGAATGACTTTAAATCAATGATTTTGTTGGTTTCTTACCTTGAGTCCACCTAGTCTACTAGGGATTTACTTCGGGATTTGCATTTTGACAATTTTGACCACCCACGGAGTGAAAAGGCCTTGGTTCCCGAGTCCCGTCTCTTAGGTGACAGTGTTCAAAATTGTTTGATTAGTCCAAGTTTTCCCCCTTTTTGTGGGTTTGAAGGGAAAGCGCGCTCCCGACTCACCCATTTCCCTACCTTTTACACATTTTCCACAAATAAGTTGCAAATTGTCTAATCTCTTACTTGGTTGTGATTGAATGTCTGGCCTACAAAGCAATATTTGGCCAAAAGGGCAAGCCAAGAAAAAGAAAGAAAAAAAAAAGAAAAAAAAAGAAAAAGAAATAAGAAAAAGAAAAGGCACAACAAAAAGAAAAATACAAAATACAAAAGAAGAAAAAGAAATGGAATAGAAACTCAAAAGCCAAATGCAAAAGAAAGATGTCAAAGAAAATCATCTCACAAAAGAATTCTCACCCCTCAAAATAACCCTTTTGCCGACTATTACCGTGAAGAGCCAACCAAAGGACCGAGTCCCAAGGAAGGATGATAGCGGTAAATAATCGGTCTTCCCTAACTTTGCAACCTTATCCACCTTTTTACTTGGACTAGTTGGGCGATTTTTGACATGGGACGACCCTCTTGGCTTATCGCTAAAGGGGGCGGGGCTTCACTTACCTACAGTGTCGACTAACTCCGTGGTTCATCCTTTTTCCATCCCGCCTATCGTCCCGTGGTACGTTCTTAGAAGGTTAGGAGGAACCTAGGTAAGTTACCAATGTTTTTGTTGCTTTGTCGTCATACTGTTAGGGTTTCTTCCATTTCGATTTGTGTTATTAGCTTGGGAACGTTGTCACATGCCTTGAGTCCTTAACCGATGTTTCTTTCACCGCTTTGTAGAAGGAAGCGGTATTTGTTTCTTCTTGGATGCAACCGATTATTTGTTTTTTTGTATGTTTGTTTGTTTGTGTGTTTTCGTGTTCGGTTGTATCCACAGTTTTGTCGCAAGACCTCACTTGCCTTGCGGAGAGCACTTGTCCTCTATGTGTTCTCGCGTGAGTTGAAAGGGCGTAGGGTGCGCTAATACCCGCTCGGCTAGTAGTCTAGTTTTTATTAGTTTAGTAGTTAGTTTGTGCTTACTCGAGGGCGAGTAAGGGTTAAGTGTGGGGGAGTTGATAAGTGTGGTTTGTAGTGCTTATTTGTGGTGTTTGGTCCCGGTTTCTCTTGTGGAATTGCTCTTTGGAGCGTTTTTGGAGGCTACTTGTAATCCCCTAGAAAATCTAACGCGATACAGTGGCGGAAACACTGTAGAGTCGGGATTAAAACACACTGTAACTATGTCTTAGTAAATTACAATGGTAAAGTCAAACAATAGGCCTTAAATAAAATGGCCAAAATTTAAAACAATCCACAAAAGGGGTTTGAACAATCCATAAGACATAATTGTCAAAATAAACAAGCAGGATCCACATTGCTCGCTAGCCCACACCCGGAACACGTATACCTGCCATGTTAAAACAGAACAGCCACAATCAGTGGGGAGCAACGCCAACGTTCTCCCAGCCGTATAACAAGATTTGAAAACTGTAATTACTACTATAGGAAAAATAGTAAAAAGAAAAACAGTAAAACATCATATTAAAATAGGCTTTTAGCGTAAAATGAAATAATCAAAAGGGTTTCCGAGGAAACATAAAAATATTTGCCAACCTGCAAACCAATTTATATCGATATTAAATAAAATAATCAAAATGGCGTTATGGATAGAATTAGTGTCGACGGCTAGACTTTCACTAGGAGAATACTAAAACTAGCTTCGAGAACTTAGTTCAAACAAATCAAACTTCGGTCTCTAACTAGGCTACTCAACCATAATAGGACGACTACTTATAAATGCGTGGCCCTAGTTTAAGATGATATGTACACCCCTCCCGAGCACCATAAATACTCAGTTCAACCCGACGACGTCTTACACTGCGAGGCACGAGCTTAAGAAAATACACACACTCCCGAACACCATATATGCTCGGTTCAACAACTAGTGTGCCCCATAAAGACACACACCAGCCTTACAGTTGATGGCAAAAACGTAAACCCCAGAATATATTACTCTAACCTCACACTTGTCCTTATTCCATAACTCCAAAACAAAGCCATTATCGATATTCAAAAGATATAATCATTATAAATAATAAGAGAGCAAAAAGAAAAGGATCACTTTCCAAAAGCGGGAACTTTCTAATTTAGGAAACTTCTATTTTTTAAAAACTTTACCAAAAATAACATCATATCAAAATAGCAAAAGTATTAGTTTATACTAATACAACATTTACAGTAAATGATATAGATTTATAAAACTAATACTTTCGACCTTAACGATATTAATTTCTAAAACGAGAACAATTGGGTTTATGAAATTATTAAAATATCGTAGAAGTGTTTATAAAATGATTAAAAATGTCTTAAACATTTTATTACTACTAATTAGGGTGCTTCCAAAATTTATAAAATTAAAATTCCCTAATTATTAATAATTTCGACAATACGAACATAAATATGATTTTACGGCAAATGTCAAATTAAATCTTTTAACGTCTTTTATTTAATTAAATCATTGAATACAATAAGAGTATGTTAAGGGATGATTTAACTCACAAAGTTTCAGATTTAAATACTTTCAAAATGGCTGGAAAAATAATTCTTTTGGGTAAGATGAAGCATTTTAACGATAAATCATAATTTGTCCAAAACCAATACTTATTAATTAAAGACTTTAATAAATAGTACAAAAATTACGTAAAATAGCTAAAATATATTTATGGACATTCCGTCCAGAAAATATTTTTTCCCAGAATGGTTAATCACGGTTTTTAAAGGGTTTTCTCGTTAATCGTCTAATCTCGACAATAACGATTAATAAAAATAGTAATTACAAAACGATTTAAGTATTAATATCCAAAAATTATTATTAAACTTAAAAATCATCATTTTCCAGAATATACTAATTTCCAGATTTTCCAAAGTTCCAGATTTACCAAATTCCAATAAAACCGTCATTTAATACACGTTTTCACAATTAACGATTCCATTGATAAAACTTATCGTCCTAACATTTTATTAAAGCACTAAAAATCATAAAATTACATTTTATTATGAAATCATCAAAACCATATTTTGTTCCAGATTTAATCCAAAGACCAAAAATTGAGAATTTAAACAACAAACGCGGTTTTAACGATAAACGATGATTTAAAGTGATTAATTAATTCACCCACTTAACACTTCCGAAAAATTATGAATAAAATCATAAAATTCTAATTTACCAGAAAGTTTCACCCCGTCAAAAATCAGATTAAAATAAAATGTTTAAGTGCTTGAACTAAAAATCGGTTTTTAATCGTTTTTGTCCGATAACGGTAATAATTCAATAATCGATATCAAAAATATAAGAAAAATACCAAATTATTAAAAATCATCAAAAATATCATTTTTACAGAATATACTACAAGTTTAGGCCGAATATTACAATTTTACAAATTAATATGACGATTTAATCGTTAATCTCGTAAAAGCGATAAAAATTACCGAAACATGCAAATTCCAACTTTTAAAATTTTTCCAGATTATATGACATACATATATTTTCAAAAAAAATTATAATTATATACATGTGTAGACACCCGCATTTTGACTGCCAGGTGTCTATGGTAGTTTCCCAAAAAACACCCGATGATGATCGGACGCTAACGTGTTTCTACGCGCTCGGATATGGGCTCAAATCCATTAGTTGTTGACTAAAGCACTTATGGAGTACACATCTCACAAAACAAACCTCAAATCCAGGCCCAGCGGACCGTTCCGAGTCAAACAAGACTAATTTGGGCCAAAACCTACATCGGAAATAAAACCGACTTTCTTACGCTTGGGTCAACCCTGGTCAAAGTCGTTTCCGAGACATACAAAACAGCCCCTCAAAACAACAAAAGTCTAAGTCAAACACAAACCCAGGTCACGGCCCAAAACGATGGACCCGCGCGACCCAGTTGGGACACTCGATCGAGTGCCCCACCCACTCGATCGACTGGGCCTATTTCAAGCCCGACTGCAGGCATAACGGGCCACTCGACCGAGTCATCTGGTTACTCGGTCGAGTAACCCTAACCGGGTGCCCTTGCCTTTGCCTATATAAGCAACCCCATGCACAACCCTAAATACAACTTTGATCATCCCTCAAAAAACCCTAATTCTACTCTAATCAAACCCTAATGCTACATTAAGCAAACCCTAGCCCTAGCCTAGTAACCTAAACCCTAAACCTAGCTTTAGGAACCAAACACCTTAACCACCACAACTCGACCTCCATAAGCCTCGAAACTCCCGTGTTAAAGCCGCGACTACGAGTCCATACTGAGCACAAGAACATGTAGGTTGAGGGTGCAAAACCCTTTCTTCCCTTCTTCTCTTCCTCTCGTCATCTTCCTCCTTTTCCTCGTTTTTTTTTGTTCTTTATTGCATCATAATATTGATAATACCGTTAGTAATAAGAAATTAAAATACTCGTCGATTTGTGTCGAGTGCGAAGGATGACAGGATAAGGAAACCCGAATATACAAGTGTATTGCATTGATTATTGAAACGGGTCAATTTCAACCATAATTCGTTTATTTTCGTTTTCGTCGCGCATTGCATTGATTTTCTAAAAACCTTCTCCAAAACACATATTTTTAAGGGTCGAAACCCGTTGACGCGGATCCGGCATCACAATCCCTAACGATTTATTTCGATGTCGGAAAGGCCGAGGGAATCAAGTCTTTCAATTCAAGAGTTAATCTACTAGATTCGATACTAATTCCATAATTAGATGTCGAATATAACGATCTAGTCATACAAATTAGCTAACGCAATTTCTATTGATGCTAAGATAATTGTCATTTGATTCATTAGAATTACGACATTATCAAACACGGAGGAAATCTACTCATATCGCGATAGTTAATTCAAGCGACTCAAAGCAATTTCTTTTATTTTCACTCTAAGTGTTCCATATTGATACAGTAATCGAATATGGAATACAACGAGTATGTAATTTCAGAGTTGAGCGCAAATTCCGCAATATTTATGCCCAATTCACGTAGCCAAGTTTATCCAGAACAAGGTCATATGCCGGTATGGGATCCCTCACGAATTTATTAGCGATCACGGGACCCACTTTCAAGCTGAAACTGCCGCATTGCTGGCAAAATATAAGATTCAAAGGCATACATCTTCGCCTTACCGACCGCAAACAAATGGAGCGGTAGAAGCGGCCAATAAAACAATTGTCACCATACTTAAAAAGATGGCTGAGAATTACCGGGACTGGCCCGACAAAATACCCTTTGCCCTATGGGGATATCGAACCTCGATCCGCACTGCAACCGGAGTAACCTCGTATTACTTGACATATGTAATGGAAGCGGTCCAACCGGTCGAGCTAGAAGTACCATCCCTCATGATTTTACTTGAAAGCCAAGTACCTGAAGCAGATTGGGTCCAAGCCCGATACGATTCGCTAGTCCTTCTAGACGAACGGCGATCACGGGCCCTCAACAATATCCAAATATATCAAAAGAGGATCCAACGGGCTTTCAACAAAAGGGTTAGGCCCAGAAACATCAAAGAAGGGGATCTGGTCCTAAAATCGGCTCGTGCCTTATTACCGGTTGACCCAAGGGGTAAATTCAAACCCAATTGGGCTGGGCCATACTTGGTTAAGAAGGTCCTATCGGGAGGAGCGGTAATGCTGACAGACTTGGATGGGAACGAATTCGTCAACCCAACCAACTTGGACCAGCTGAAGCGCTACTACCCTTAAACCCCCATCTCAATGTCATTTGCAAAAAATTTATTAAAATTTGTCTTTTTATAAATTTTCAAAATTATAGACAAGTCAATAAGCCAGAATTAATTATTCTACTGTCGCACATCTCGAATTGATAATCTTGATGTATTTCGGAAATTGCAAAAATCAATCAAATCAATTTTTGAACTACGTTTGGTTTGATTCCGCTAATCGTGGATACGTAGGCAACCCCTCAAAAGGGTACAACCACTGCAACAAACGAAAAGACGGGAACCGTATTCTTTAATACGTCTTTATTAAACCGATAAACTCGGGAATTACAAAAAAAAACCGCCAAAAACGGCACACACACACAAAAATCACACCAAAAAAAAATAAAAAAAATAATACTCAAATAATAACAATAGAGACTAATATCCAGGCATTTTGCCCTTTCCCTTGTCCTTCGGGTCACGGGGAGCCTGAGGTCTTTTAGGTGGTGGCGAGCGTTCCCGAATCACAAGTGGAACCTCCTTAGCACGAACCCGTTTCTTGGACGTCGGGTCTTCCACCACAGTCTTCGGTCTAATGCGAGCCCGCACGTGCTCGGGTAATCTATCCCGTGGGCCAAGTCGGTCCTGCACGGGTGGTCTTGGGCCTAGTCTCCTTTCCAAGTCAGTCTGGGGGCTCACCTTCCCCCAAGCACCTTTAGCACTAGACCCTCCAGCTTGTGTCTTAGTCTTCTTCTTTTGTCCTGACATAAGACGGACTAGGGTAGCGGGAGTGTCTCACTCGTCAAAAAAGTCCCTGTTGTCTTTAGCTTGCTCCCTTCGCAGCAGGTCGAAAGCTTCGTCAACCTTCAGCGCAGCTCGGGCTTTAGCATCGCCTGCTTTGATCCACTTCGTGTAAGAATCTGAAACCCAGATCGAATGGCGAGATTTGACAACGGGCCAGGTGTCCCGAGTGTACCATCTTTGCATCCATGTATCGCACATTACATCAGTCAGTTGGGTAGGGTCACTCACAACTGCTTCGACTTCAGGGATTCGTTGGGTCCATCCATACTGCCTTAGTATGCGATCCGGATAAAGATGAACAGTTTGCCTGAAGGATAATATCACCCGATAACGGGCTCTGTCCCTCATGTCCAAGCCGGTCCAAAGATAGATGGGCCACCACGGAACTACCCATCGAACTAACGGACCACCATGGAATGACAACACCTCGTCCCAATATTTCTGGGTAATCTGACGAGAAAAGTCAATGGCCCGCCTCCTCGTCATCACCTGGTTATGACGATAGTTACTCGCATCAAGAGGAGGATCTATCACCGATAGCCTCTCATATAGCCAAATCTGCAAAAGAAAACAAAAACATGAGTTTTTAAGACAAAATAGGCGTCCGCCTAAGGCCACTCGGTCGAGTGTCTGGGACACTCGATCGAGTGGTACCCCTGAACACAAACAGGGGGCTTTTACGAGGGCACTCGATCGAGTCCCAGGGTTACTCAATCGAGTGGTACCTCTGAGAGCAGATCAGGAGGTTTCTACGAGAGCACTCGGTCGAGTGCCAGGGTGACTCGACCGAGTACCCACTGCACCAGGCAATCCGCGAAAAAAAATTAAAAAAATCAAAAATTAAGAAATAAAAAAAAATGCAAAGTAACATACTTGCAGCAATCGGGTGCTTCCGAAAAGACGAATTGATGAGTCCCTCTTGCGGTTGTCCAATCCTTGGATAATCTCGCCCGTGATCAGCCAAGTCGGGCTGTGTTCAGTCTCCATCAAGTCTACTACGGTCAAAAGACGGGTGTTTCCCATGCAGGATAGCAAATCCATGTGACCCGCGAAAGCATAAATGTGGAGCATGCAGAAAGAAAAGAACCTACGACTGTAAGCCGGTCTGGCACGAACATCAAGAGGATTCATAAATTTCTCAGCCAAGTCGATCAGAGAAATATTATCACCTTCCATCATGCGGGATACCTCGTTGTGAGAAAGCCCTAGAAATTCACGAAACTTCCTCCTCGGGTCATAGATCGAGTACGAGACAGCGGGACGGAGTATCGGGTTCCATCCTCCTATAGCTGCAATCTACTCGGGTAAAGGGCAGACTTCGCCTCGAGGAAAAGCAAAGACATGATATACGTCGTCCCAGTAAGCCAAGCATGCATCCAAGAAATAGCGATCAACCACCATCTGACGGAACGGGTACAGCGGAGTTATGCCCGTCTGGTTAAGGGCTACCCTATCTGCGTCCCTAAAGCGTCGGGACCACTCTTGCAGCATCACAGTTAATCTATCAATTCCCATGACTAGTTTCTTGAGAAGGATGAAGAGGTTTTCTTTTTAAGAAGAGAGTAAATTGTGATGGATTTGTGAGAAAATCAAGAGCATCAAAGGGGTATTTATAGAATCAATTCTATAGCCTTCTTTCCATATCACAAGAGTTTCCTAATCCCAATCGGAATCAACCCACAAGCCTAGTCCCGAAACTAGCACAAAATATTCATCCCGAACTTTCCTAATTTCTCTAGGAGTCAAAATTCCAAACAAAATCCAAAATTTCAAAATTTTCAAAACTTTCAAAAATTTCAAAAAATCTTTTTCCCCAGCGCGAGTCATTTTACTACCAACGTGTTGCATGCATTTTATGTGACTTATACAGGTACGACTCAAACAGGGACATACAGCCCACCATATCTCCCCAGCGGAAGCCAACGACGGCATTTTACGGGATGGGCCTACACACAGGCGCACCCAGGACTTAAACGACAAGTCCAATTCCCCACGAGGTTATCATCATCAGCTCAGGTATGACTTCTAGCTTGTGGCTGGCGAGCCCTTCACGCTAGTCTAATGGACTATAAACGACCCGACCGGAAGACCGCCAGGTTTCAATCCTCGATTGGCCTGGTGGCTACTCTGACTCTCGCCTTGTCCAAGCCTCAGTCAGAGTGGAGGCTCTGTAGACACCCGTATTTTGACTGCCAGGTGTCTATGGGAGTTTCCCAAAAAACACCCGATGATGATCGGACGCTAACGTGTTTCTACGCGCTCGGATATGGGCTCAAATCCATTAGTTGTTGACTAAAGCACTTATGGAGTACACATCTCACAAAAAAATCCTCAAATCCAGGCCCAGCGGACCGTTCCGAGTCAAACAAGACTAATTTGGGCCAAAACCGACACCGAAAATAAAACCGACTTTTTTACGATTGGGTCAACCCTGGTCAAAGTCGTTTCCGAGACATACAAAACAGCCCCTCACAACATCAAAAGTCCAAGTCAAACACAAACCCAGGTCACGGCCCAAAACGATGGACCCGCGCGACCCAGCCAGGCACTCGATCGAGTGCCCCACCCACTCGATCGAGTGGGCCTGTTTCAAGCCCGACTGCAGGCATAACGGGCCACTCGACCGAGTCAGCTGGTTACTCGGTCGAGTAACCCTAACCGGGTGCCCTTGCCTTTGCCTATATAAGCAACCCCATGCACAACCCTAAACACAACTTTGATCATCACTCAAAAAACCCTAATTCTACCCTAATCAAACCCTAATACTATATTAAGCAAACCCTAGCCCTAGCCTAGGAACCGAAACCCTAAACCTAGCTTTAGGAACCAAACACCTTAACCACCACAACTCGACCTCCATAAGCCTCGAAACTCCCGTATTAAAGCCGCGACTACGAGTCCCTACCGAGCACAAGAACATGTAGGTTGAGGGTGCTGATGGGAGGGATTTATCGTGGATCCCCACCGATCAATGAAAAATCAACTATTCCTAACACGTAGATAGGGCAAGTCGGGTCGAATTCACGGGGACGGTAAAGAGGTGTCTAGACTAAGGTCAACCAAATATAAGACTAGGTCTCGGGACTAAGCTAATCTAGGACGATAGGAGGATGGTAAACTAAGACTAGGACTAAGCTAAGGACAAATAATAAGGAAATAATAGGGTTAGGTTGGGTTCATAAGTGTAGTAGGATAATTGGGAGATCGATGGTGAAAGGTTCACTTAGTTACTAAGGTTGGTCCGCGCTCTCGCGTCAAAGCCTATGTCCGCACTCTGGTGTCAAAGACAAAACCCGAATACTTATGCAAGATGTTACCCAATACACAAGGGTTCAACCACAAATTAATCACACAATGAGAAGAGGAAAACAAGGAAGAGAAGTATTTGCAACTACTACTCTAACAAGCATTTCAACAAACACATAGTGTGCATAATATGTGACTAGTAACAAAGAATAAACCTTTACCCTCAATCAAACCCTAATCATCCATAATCAACACTTAATCACCCTACTAACCCCACAAAAAGTCTACTCACACATATCTAAACAAACATTAACATAAACAAGAGAAATCAACACAAACAACAAAACATACATAATGAAACTAGTGAAAACTATGAACAAAGAACAATACAATGAACAAAGATTAAAACTTGAATGAACAAACAAAGATAAGAGTAAAGAAGAAGGAAGATTATACCTACTAACAAGAGGATGAAAGATTGAAACTTGAATTAATAAGAAAAACCCAAAACAATCTCCCAAGGTTGTCAATCTTGGTTGAATCTTGAAGAATTCCTTTAATACAAGACTAATTACTAAGACTAACGATAAAATAAAGACTAATCTACACTAATCTAAGCTAATCTAGGCTAAAGTAGTCTAGGGTTTTGTGGGTAATCAAGAACCTTTTCTAGGAATACAAGAGGAAGGGTATATATAGGGTTACAATGAGTAAGGAGATGAAACAAGTGACGCGGGTCTGTATCTGAGCCATCCCGTCCGGGACGGAGTGGTCCCGACCGGGACGGATTGGTCCCGCCCGGGACGGACCCAAAACAGGCGCAGTGCATTTTGTGCACCTCATCCCGGACGGGATGAGGTTCTTCCCGTCGGGGATGGGTCTTGTAGGCCTCCAATATGATCTTTAAGGTTCCTCCTTGCTTCTCATGGGCTTCTCATCGATTCTCGGGGCTCGGGATCGAGTCTATGGGGCTCGGGATCGGGTCCCAAGGTCTCGAGATCGAATCCAAGGCACCGAGTGATCGTTCTTTCTCTTCGTTGGCTCCAAAAATTGTATGTATTGAGTCGGAATCGCTCCAACTCTTCATGAATGGTCTCGGGAACCTAAAACGAACTAAAGGAAGCATAAGTAACCCATAAACCGCTCCCAGGGAGCGATTCCCCAAGGAAAATGAGACCAATACACAAGAAATAAGGCACTAAAAACTACACTTATCAACTCCCCCACACTTAACCCTTACTCGCCCTCGAGTAAGCACAAACTAACTAAAAGAACTATACTACTAGCCGAGTGGGTCTTAGCGCACCCTACGCCCTTTCAACTCACGTGAGAACACTTAGAGGAAAAGTGCTCTCCGCAAGGCAAGTGAGGTCTTGCGACGAAACCGTGGATGCAACCGGACACAAGAACACATAAACAAACAAACATACAAATAAACAAACAAAAGGTTGCACCCAAAAAGAAACAAATACCGCTTTTCTGTAAAAAGCGGTGAAAGAAGCACCGGTTTAGGACTCAAGGCAAGTGACAACGTTCCCAAGCTAATAACACAAATCGATATGGTCAAAACTCTAATAGTATGACAACAAAGCAATAAAAACGTTGGTAACTTACCTAGGTTCCTCCTAACCTTCTAAGAACGTACTACGGGACGATCGGCGGGATGGAAAAAGGATGAACCACGGTGTTAGTCGACATTGTAGGTAAGAACTGCCTAACTAGTCCAAGTAAAAAGGAGGATAAGGTTTGCAAATTGAGGGAAGACAAATCATTACCGCTATCATCCTTCCTAGGGACTCGGTCCTTTGGTAGGCTCTTCACGGTAACGATCGGAAAAAGGCTTATTTTGAGAGGGTGAGAATCTTTTTGTGAGACGGTTTTCTTTGGCATTTTCTTTCTTTTGCATTTTTGCTTCTTGTATTGCTATGCCATTTCTTTTTCATCTTTTGTTTTTTCTTTTTGGCTTTTTGTGCCATTTCTTTTTCTTCGATCTTTTCCTTCTTTCATTTTCTTTGCTTTTCTTTTCTTTGCCCTTTTGGCTAGATTTGAGTGTAGGCATTTCTTTTTGCAACTAAGAAAGAGAGATTTCAACATATTGCAACTTTATTTTGTGGAAGTGTGTAGAGGGTAGGGAAATGGGTGAGTTGGGGTGCGTCCTTCCCTTCAAACCCACAACAAGGGGAGAAACTTGGACTAATCAAAGCAATTCCGAACACGGTCACCTAAGGGACGGGACTCGGCTACCAAGGCCTTTTCACACCGTGGGTGGTCATAATGGTCAAAATGCAAATCCCGTAGTAAATCCCTAGTAAGCTAGGTGGACTCAAGGTAAGAAACCAACGAAATCATTGATTTAAGGTCATTCTACTAGACTAAAGTGCAAGACTCGATTTATACTACTAGAAAGGGAAAGTAAACACTTGCACACTAGTCTCAAAACCGGGTTTTCGAAAACCTTTTTACACACTAGACAGAACTACACATCACAAAACAAAGACGAGACAAGAACGAAAGGAAAAGAGACAAAGGCAACAAAACAAAACAAAACAAAAACATAAAGATAACAAACACCACCCCGAACTTCCAAACAAGCCACCACAAATTTAAACAAGCTCCACCCGAGCACACATCATCACAATTCTCCTCCAAACTTCACAAGAAACAAAGAGGAAAAGAGATAGAATGACGTTATCGATTGTCTTGAGCTTTCCGAAGATTATGGCGATCAAGGAACCTATAGGGGAAAGGGCAAACACACACACAAAACACGAAAACAGGACACAAAGACACAAAAGAAAAAGACACAAAGTAAAATTCTTTTTGATTTTTGCGATTTTTTTTTTCTTCAAATTTTTAGGGTTTTTAAAGATTTTTTGAAAAAACTACGAAAATAAAACTAACTATGTTAGGATATCGCTCCCCCACACTTAAACCGAGCAATGTCCTCATGCTCGATCGTAGTGTATGGAGCCACTAAAAAACAAACTACGAAAATGAAGCTAAAAATCAAAAATAAAGCGGAGAAAAGGGTAGATTGTGTCCGGCCGGAGTGTAGTCAAGTCACCATGGGCCGAGACGAGAAAAGATATGGATGGGGGAAGAAATAAAAAGAAAGAAATAAAAGGAAAATGGGAGGGGAGGACTAGGTGTAATCAAGTCACCTAGCCCGGATTCCGCCCAAATCTGACTAACTCCTACAAAAAGTGTGAAAATCTTGTAAAATTTGGATTTTTCAAATGACTCTCGATGTAGTCAAGTCATCGAGAGTCGGGAGCAACCATTAACAAGGCCCCGAGGGCCACCATGACACAAATGATAAGGGGAAGGGGAACTAACAAAAGAAGACAAGCAATAAAAGATGCAAAAGAAAGGATAGTTGTCATACCATGCGGTTAGCAACTCACTTGCTCCATCGTCTCGTAGGTCGGTATCGGCACGTAGCTTGTCTTTGTCATTGCTATTACTCTTCCTTCTCAACAAGGCCGCATGGTTAAAGTACAAGGGTATAAGGAGGTGGGATTTGATGTGAAAGTCGGTGCAAAGTGAAGAGAAAAAGAAGTGAATGTGTGTATATGAATTGTAGGGGTCATATGATAAGAGCAAGGATAAGTAGGGAGGTTGGGAGGGGGATAAAATGGTTGGGTGAGCTTGAATGGCAAAGAAAAGGCCAAAAGAAGGAGCATGGCATCTTCCCGGTCGGGATGGATGGTCTCGGTCAGGATGACACACCCGTCCCGGTCGGGAAGCTCCCATCCCGGTCGGGATGACACTCCAGAAAACCCAATTTTTGGTACACTCATCCTGATCGGGATGACATCCTTCTCGGTCGGGATGGTTCATCCTTCCCGGTCGGGAT
Source organism: Agrostemma githago (assembly GCA_958450325.1). Classification (NCBI taxonomy): domain Eukaryota; kingdom Viridiplantae; phylum Streptophyta; class Magnoliopsida; order Caryophyllales; family Caryophyllaceae; genus Agrostemma; species Agrostemma githago. The sequence goes on from OY288248.1 coordinate 31,126,631, forward strand.
GCACTCTTCTCGGCCGGGAAGAGTCCTCTAACCCTCTATAACCTCAAAAGCTTGTCAAAAGCTTCAAAAACCGACTCCCTTGCCCACAACCCAAGCTTTATGAATAACCACTCCTCTTTAAGCTTCACCTTCACTTCTCACCTATCAAATAAGCTCAAATACATTCGTCAAAATCCCTCCCTCACATCGCACATCAAAAATTCCAAGATTACAAGGATCCCACAAATCAAACGAATCCTAGAAACAAAATTATAAATAACACAATTACAAACACAAGAACTCTAAAGAAGAAGGAAGAAGAATTTACAACATGACGGTTCTTTAGGGACTCCGTCAAACCGAGGATGGTGGACTCTCATTCATCAACCATAGCCCTCAAGGGCTTGGAGGAGCAAGTCAAACGCACGACCGACATCGTAATGAAGGCACAAAGAGTTCCCAAGCCAAGCTATCCTCCACGGCCTCCAAGGTGGAGGCAAGAAGTAGTAATCCAACGACCCAACATCATCTTGCATGTTGTCTCCGGGGTTTATCCATCCAACAAGCCTTACCGATCTCTTCCTCCCTAAGCATCGTCTCCTAGCACAACCAAAGCTCAAAATTCTAGCACAAGTGTCGAAAGGGAGCTTAACCCTCTTCTTATCATCAAGCAAACCCAAGTCATCAACAAGTTCCGGCCCAATATATTCAAATCCTAAAACATCGCTCTTCCCCACATCATCAATAAGAAGAGATTTGAAACTCAAACAAGCGGTTTCAACCTCCTCTAAACCAAGATCCAAATTACGCACAAGGGGTTCACAATGTTTCATTGGATTGTCACATATGGGCGACTTGATTTCTTCATTCATGTCCCATGACTTCACAACACTTACCACCTCACTCAACACATCCCAAAGTTCAACATCCTCAACAATAGTCTCACAAGAAGCGGCATGAAGCTCAAGAGGAGGGAAAGCGGTGGGGATTGAAGGTTCAAAAATTATAGAGGGGGTAGACTCTTGACTTTCCTCTATTATATCGGTGTTTTCATCAATGAAACTCTTCAAATTCCAACTATCCTCACCCAATTTTTCACCAAAAACTTCTCCATCAAGGATTATCTCCTCTTTTGCCTCTTCTAGGGTAGACGATTGAGGTTCTTCAAAGGAAATTTTGCTACCAAAAGGACCTTCATCGGCGGCTTCGTGATTAGGTTGCTCCCTTTGCTCAAGTGAGCACCCTTCTTCGAGTTGCGATGTTCGGGATAAAAACATTACTGTTTTAACCGATAACGCATTTAATCGAGCATCCATCGCTTCGGCTTCCCTTTGATATTGGGCCAAGAATTCTTGCATTTGAATGGCCATTTCTTGTTGGCTCCTTTGAAATTGAAGAAATGATTGATACAGCTCCAAGTTGGGCATTTGGTGGTCATTGGGGTTTTGGAGTGCTACTTGGTAGTGAGGTTGAGGTGATTGGTGATATGGTGGGTTTTGGGGAAATTGGCTTCCATATCCTTGAAGCTCATACCCACGGGTTTCTTGATTACCAAATGAAGCTTGGTGGTAGTTCGGAGACATCATGGCATAGTCCTGATTCATGGAGGAAGAGGAGTAGCTTGTTGCGGCTTCTATGGGTGGGGAGTTTAGATCAAACCTCATGCTATACTCGAAAATCGTGGCTCGTACCCGGCTGAGGACCTCTCAATCTAGCAACCATCCGTTAAAGCGGCTCTAGGTTGTAAAGAAGAAGATGGTCACCACCTCTAGGCACAAACTGTAGACTAGGAGCAAACGTGAGAAGTCTAGTGCTTTTTGGGCACTAGACAAGAAGGAAATAAACTTCACACACAAAACAAGCAAAAGAAAACAAAAGAAAACAAAAAAAAAACAAAAAAAAACGAAGACAAAATCAAGAAAAAAAGCAAACAAAGTCTAAACTAGCACCGTCCCCGGCAACGGCACCAAATTGATGGGAGGGATTTGTCGTGGATCCCCACCGATCAATGAAAAACCAACTATTCCTAACACGTAGATAGGGCAAGTCGGGTCGAATCCACGGGGACGGTAAAGAGGTGTCTAGACTAAGGTCACCAAAATACAAGACTAGGTCTCGGGACTAAGCTAATCTAGGACGATAGGAGGGGGGTAAACTAAGACTAGGACTAATCTAAGGACAAAGAATAAGGAAAGAATAGGGTTAGGTCGGGTTGATAAGTGTAGTAAGATAATTGGGAGATCGATGGTGCAAGGTTCACTTAGTTATTAAGGTTGGTCCGCGCTCTCGCGTCAAAGCCTATGTCCGCACTCTCGTGTCAAAGACAAAACCCATATACTTATGCAAGATGTTACCCAATACACAAGGGTTCAACCACAAATCAATCACACAATGAGAAGAGGAAGACAAGCAAGAGAAGTATTTGCAACTACTACTCTAACAAGCATTTCAACAAACACATAGTGTGCATAATATGTGACGAGTAACAAAGAATCAACCTTTACCCTCAATCAAACCCTAATCATCCATAATCAACACTTAATCACCCTACTAAGCCCACAAAAAGTCTACTCACAGATATCTAAACGAACATTAACATAAACAAGAGAAATCAACACAAACAACAAAACATACATAATGAAACTAGTGAAAACTATGAACAAAGAACAATACAATGAACAAAGATTAAAACTTGAATGAATAAACAAAGATAAGAGTAAAGAATAAGGAAGATTATACCTACTAACAAGAGGATGAAAGACTGAAACTTGTATTAATAAGAAAAACCCAAAACAATCTCCCAAGGTTGTCAATCTTGGTTGAATCTTGAAGAATTCCCTTAATACAAGACTAATTACTAAGATTAACGATAAACTAAAGACTAATCTACACTAATCTAAGCTAATCTAGTCTAAAGTAGTCTAGGGTTTTGTGGGTAATCAAGAACCTTTTCTAGGAATACAAGAGGAAGGGTATATATAGGGTTACAATGAGTAAGGAGATGAAACAAGTGACGCGGGTCTGTATCTGAGCCATCCCGTCCGGGACGGAGTGGTCCCGACCGGACGGATTGATCCCGACCGGGAAGGATTGGTCCCGCCCGGGACGGACCCAAAACAGGCGCAGTGCATTTTGTGCACCTCATCCCGGACGGGATGAGGTCCTTCCCGTCGGGGATGGGTTTTGTAGGCCTCCAATATGATCTTTAAGGTTTCTCCTTGCTTCTCATGGGCTTCTCATCGATTCTCGGGGCTCGGGATCGAGTCTAAGGGGCTCGGGATCGGGTCCCAAGGTCTCGGGATGGAATCCAAGGCACCGAGTGATCGTTTCTTCTCTTCGTTGGCTCCGAAAAGTGTATGTATTGAGTCGGAATCGCTCCAACTCTTCATGAATGGCCTCGGGAACCTAAAACGAACTATAGGAAGCATAAGTAACCCATAAACTGCTCCCAGGGAGCGATTCCAAAAGGAAAATGAGACCAATACACAACAAATTAGGCACTACAAACTACACTTATCAGGTGCAAAACCCTTTCTTCCCTTCTCTTCCTCTCGTCATCTTCCTCCTTTTCCTCGTTTTTTGTTTTTTTTAGTTCTTTATTGCATCATAATATTGATAATACCGTTAGTATTAAGACATTAAAATACTCGTCGATTTGTGTCGAGTGCGAAGGATGTCAGGATAAGGAAACCCGAATATACAAGTGTACTGCACACAGTGTTGCCGGTCGCTTATCTTGACACCCTAGCATTTGATTATTAAAACGGGTCAATTTCAACCATAATTCGTTTATTTTCGTTTTCGTCGCGCATTGCATTGATTTTCTAAAAACCTTCTCCAAAACACATATTTTTAAGGGTCGAAACCCGTTGACGCGGATCCGGCATCACATATTTATTTCGATGTCGGAAAGGCCGAGGGAATCAAGTCTTTTAATTCAAGCGTTAATCTACTAGATTCGATACTAATTACATAAATAGACGTCGAATCTAACGATCTAGTCATACAAATTAGCTAACGCAATTTCTATTGATGCTAAGATAATTGTCATTCGATTCATTAGAATTACGACATTATCAAACGCGGAGGAAATCTACTCATATCGCGATAGTTAATTCAAGCGACTCAAAGCAATTTCTTTTATTTTCACTCTAAGTGTTCCATATCGATTCAGTAATCGAATATGGAATACAACGAGTATGTAATTTCAGAGTTGAGCACAAATTCTGCAATATTTATGCCCAATTCATCAAATAATCAAAAATCAAAAGCAATTTCAAAATCGATAATTAAAATTGCGAACGACATGGTTCGTACAGGTGCCACTCGACCGAGTGCGAACGCCACTCGATCGAGTGACATCACCAAAACCGAGACAAAATGTCTCTTACGACCTCCACTCGGTCGAGTCTCACAGTTACTCGGTCGAGTAGCAACGTACTCGGTCGAGTTAGTCAATAACTCGGTCGAGTAAAGTCCATAATACAAGACAGAATGTCTCTACGACCTCCACTCGGTCGAGTCTCACAGTGAATCGGTCGAGTTGGTCAATAACTCGATCGAGTAGGGTCGCAAAATTCGGACAGAACCTCTTTTGAGGTCCAATGGGTCGAGTCCCACAATGACTCGGTCGAGCGGCCCTTTATCCCGTCAAACCGTGAGTCGTACAATAGCATTCAAGTCTCGTTAATCGTTTTTCGTGACTTAAGTCAACACGTGCCTAATTAATCACGTGAAACACCTTTTTCAAAACCATGCATTAACTCATTTGCATCTTTCTACATCATTCAATATTTCTTAAACCGTTATATCGTTACTAACGCGTTTATTGTTTCTCTTGTCAATTTTGGTTGTTTATTTTATCGTACGAAAATGAACCCACATGCTAAAATTAAACTTCGACGTAGAATTAATTGCATTAAATTGACATAGAAACCCTTTTTCAATTCGTCACAAGCTTAGGGAAAATAATCCTTGCATAAGCATTTTCACCGAATTACTAACGCGCGTATTAGAAAGTCAATCGATATCTTAGTAGAGGCCTCTAGTGCGGGCGGGGTTGGGTGTCCTTCGTGGGCTTCCTAACACGTACCCTCACCCCTTACTCAGAACCTCGGTTTCCGGATGCCCGAAACCATTGGCGCATGAGAGTCATTCAATACACGATAACCGGTAGTGGCGGTATCGGTATCAAATGCTAAGGGACGAGCCCAATAAAATCTGACATCGGAAATGGGCCGTATTTTGTACACGGCCCACTACGACATAGAGTGGGTTCGAACGGGCCCGAACTCCCACAAAGTTCGGTGGCGACTCCACTTCGATTTAAATTTCCATTCGATCCGTTTTCATATGGAGATTCATTCGCCTCCCCAAACCCGCGCGTGGCCGCGTCGGGGTGGACCTATGTCATGTCCACAACATGCAATTACACAAATAAAATCAAGTAATACGAGTAACATCGACGTTACCTCAAGTCCAAATCGGAATCGGTAATATACTCGTCGGTCTCGGGATCGTACACAAATCCTTAATACACGAAAATCAGGGCAGAAAAATACCATGAGAAAAACTAAGAAAATCAAGGAGAATAACGATCGAAAACAACATCGATTATTACCTTAACGGAAGGATCGCAATGACGCTTAATTTGACGATAAAAACGAGACGATTATGACTCGAATGGAGCAAGAATCAGCGTAGGACTGCTGGAGGAGGTCACATTTTTTTGAGGGAATTGAAAGAGTATTTTTTTTTGTTTATGAGAAAAATGAATGTAAGAAAGAAATGGATGGTTTCTAAGCATAAATGATGATAAATGTTGATGAAAACTATGTAGAAATATACCAAATGACCAGCCAAAATAGTGATAGGTGGGAGAATGAAAGGTTGATCATAATGTATCAAATAAATGAAAAGAAAAGAAATAAGTAATTACGTTTTAACGTAATAAAATGAAACGTAAAGATGAAAACGTAGTAAACATGCGACAAGGAGATGGGTCGGTCCAAAACATGGGGAAAATGTCCCAAATAATTTGTAAGTTGATGAAAAGAAGAATCGTAAAATCGTTAAAGGTATTTCAAAGCAATTCGAGTAAACCGCGCGTTGGAAAATAATTATTTACGAACTTCGTAATAAAAATCATAAATGGCTTATTATTAGTAAGTAGAAATATTTCTTAGTTGAAAATATTATATAAATGTATTTAAACATTTTTAGGAATAGGAATAACTTAAATCCGAGCTTAAAAAGTTAATTCGTAGAGAAATAGAATTCCTCGCGGAAAATAAATAGTTTACGAGGGAAATCAGATAAATGGATTTAAAAGAATTAAAAATCTTTTTAAAATATAAATAAATATCATTAAACTCAAAAATGAAAATAGAGCTTGGAAAAAGATGAAATGCAAGGCCGAAATGTGACAGAGTCATAACGGTAGAGACAAAAACGCTGGGAAAAATAGCGGGTGTTACAATCCTCCCCAGTAAAAGAAAGTTTCGTCCTCGAAACTAAGGATAAGTAGAAAGTAATAGAAATTACCTCACTTGATGATGAACTCATTTTGTATATACATTTAACCCCAACTTTTCCTTTATTTTGGTTCATTTTACGTGTTATAGGAGTCGTTTTTCTAGCTTTCTATTCTTTTTTGTTATGCCGGGTATTTTGTTTGTAGGAACAAGACAAATGAAGGCGATTGAGCTATATTTGGGTAATGACGAGAGTCGAGCCATGAAATCCACAAGGAAGAAGTGATAAAAGATAGAGGATACTAAGTAAATACTTGAGGAAGGACGTGAAGTGAAGAAACAATAAGAAACGACAAAGAAATAAGTTGGAAAGCTCGAATCAATGCAAATCAAGAAGAAAGAACGATCGCGAAAACAAGGGTCAACTTCAAATGTAAATATCTTAAGTTATACAACTCTGATTGAGCTGAATATTATGGCGTTAGAAAGCTATTTCTCTTAGCTTTCCAACGGTATATCAAACGTTCAAATAAAAAAAGTAACGAAGAAAAAGCAAGCATTTCAAAATCATCGCGCAGTGCAGAGAAACCCGAACCGGTCGGGACGAACCCAAACCGGTCGGGACAACCTTGAACCGGTCGGTTCAGGCCCAAACCGATCGATTTGAAGCTGTTTCACGGGATTTTCAGTGTTTAGACTTCGTAACTTACCATAACTCTTATCTACGTAATATTCTTAGCTTGTTAGTTTTTACTTATTATTTAGGAAAGGAGAATATGTTAGACTCCTTATTATTAGTATATATACCCTCCTTTGGGTTAGATTTATTGACACTTTCTCATTCATTAGTTTAGATTTAATAAGACTTTCTCATTCAGTAGTTTAGTTTAGACTTTTTATTAGCATTAGAATTCTTCTAGTTTGTAGGTATACTTTTAGATCGTTAATTTTCAGTTCTACGTAATTGGTATTTTTCTCTTTTATCTTATTTTCATATTGTTCTTTATTATGCTTAATTCTTTTATTGCTTTATCGTTTATTATGAGTAGCTAATTTATTTATCTAGGGTTGAAGGGGATCTATGTTAATTGAATTGGGGATGTTAGTTTAATTATTTATTTGATTGATCATTCATATGTTATTGCCTTAATACTTTTCTTGTATTATTATTTGATTAGTTTGAGACGTTGAACTAGTTGAATGTTTAGGAACCCGAACCTAAGATCGAAAGCCTGGTAAGGGTAGACTTACAAGTAAGTGGGTAGGATAATATGGTAAGTTGCGAGAGCCCGTCAGAATCTATCCTAAGGTTGACATAAGATCCGAGAGGCCGTGTCTTTGCCCTAAATAATTGTGATTGATTGATTGAATGATTAATTAAATTTACTCAATTTAATTACATAGTGAACCGGAAAGCCCTAGATCCTTTTAATATTATTAGTACCTTTTATTTTACATAATCGTATTAGTTTAGATCAAACTCATTAAACCGGAATTAAATAGTTTAGAACCGATTATAGATAATTTGCAATATTCATCCATCTCTCTGTGGTTAAACCCTTACTTGCTACTAGCTATTTGTTAGTCGTTTGTTAGGATTATTTTGATTAAGGTGATACGACTTTAGCCTTATCAATTTTGGCGCCGTTGCCGGGGAGACGGTTTTATATTATTGCTTATTATTTGTTTTGGGTTCTAGATTATTTTGTTTATATATTTTTTATTTCGTATATAAATATATATATATATATATATATATATATATTTTATTTGTCTAATCATCATGACTATCTTCTACTTTCCTCAATTAAATCATGAGTCATTGCATATTTATTGGGATAGACTTGAGTCTTTTATTTATCAAAGTGGCTATCATGTTGATATTTGGGAGATGTGTCATATGATTTATGATGGTGTGGATGATGAGAGACGGGCTAATATCGAGACAAATTACGATGGAATGTTTAATTATATGCCTTATGAGGAGCGATGGGAACTCCTTAAATATTTAGCCCGAAACAGTGTTGAGTCAGAGATGATGTGGAATAATGAAATGGCGGAAATCAAGGCTTTGATGCTACAATTCACGCAACTTCTACAAAATCAAGAGACTCTAAAAGGTCAGTTGCTAGCTCTTACCCAATCAGCAAACGAAAAGCAACAAAGTCAATCGGGTTCGCCTACGGAAGTAGCAAATAACCTTCATGTAAGTGTTCTATCTCCATCTCCTGTGAACATAATTGAAGATGAAGATGATGATGATGTGTATAATGTTCAATCTATCCAAGTTCCCCACTCCCCCATGAAAGATAATATGATGCATTATGTCGATTCCCATGAATTTAATCCTTGTTAACCATCTCACCCTTCTTTAAACCGACTACCACACACTTTAATTCAACCTTCCCCCGACTTTGTGAATGTCAGTGCCATTGAGTTAGAATGTTTGTTTTTTGAGGAAAACGTGTGTTTGAATGTTCTAAATATTGCTCTTTTAATTGAGGACGACATTAAAGATTTTGATTTGTGTGATTTTGAAGGAGTGTCATTTGATTTCAATTATGATATTTTGGAGAAGGAATTGAATAAAAGAGAGGATCTTGAGCTTGTGAGGAAAAATCAAAGGGAAGAGGAGAATACACTTTTTGATGATTTCTTAAGTGGAAAAAGAGTGGATAGATGGGATATCGAGGATGATTTATTTGAGAAACCCATTTTAGAGAAATTTGAGTTTTTCCCCTATATTGACGACGAATCCCTTTTACCCATTGACTGTCTTGATCCGATTTCTCTTGACCATTTGTTTGAACTTATAATTCTTTGAAGCAGATTTGTTTGAGTTTAGGCTTGTCAGATTTAGACAACCTTCCTAAAGAGAGTGAGGCAAGTAAGATTGATGCTTTGACTGGTTTTGAGAATTTTAACTATTCTCTTATGCAATTTATACTCGATGATAAGCCTTGGAGGAAATTTGGAAATTTGGTGTGTACGCCACCTTGCCTTACGAGCTGCCTATTAGCAGTCTTACTCTTCTTATATACTATGACCACCTTGTTCAGGATTGGCCCAGCTCGTTTGATAGACTAAGACGGTCTTTAACATTGATTTTATATGACATCTTCTTTGTATCTTGGTTTATCCCCATGTTTGTTGCTGGTTTAAGGGGAAATTATTTGCAGCATATAAATATATTTTGTCGGTACCTTCCCTTATTTCTCTCTTATTTTTTTTATTATTTTTTTTCCGTCTTCTTTGTTTATCTTCCTTTACCCGTTATATTTTTGTCCTATTTTATTTCTCTTGGTTCACAATGAGGACATTGTGTAATTTGGTTTGGGGAGATATTTTGTGTTTTGTGTTTTGTGTATTTTTCTTTTGGGTGTGTTTTAATTTTCAAAAAAAAAACTTTTATTTTTATTTTTATTAATTTTTGATTTTTTGTGTGTTTTAGTATAGAGTCGTGTTGGCGATGAGAACATTGCATTTGTCTCATGCTTTTCCCTAGTTCTTTGCCCTTTCTTGTGAATGACACTTATTTTCCCATTATTTGAGTTTAGTATTTCTTGAATCTTGTTGCCGATTATGTTTTGAATGTCAAATGAGTCAATTGACCTGTTGTCGAGTAAGCTACTTAAATTGTGAGACTTAGAGCCTGAACTGATGACATTTATGATCAGTTTCATATAGGTTGAGAGTAGTACTCCTTATGAGACATGTAACATCAAATTGCATAAGCATGACATTCGTCTCTTAAATACTTGTATGCATTCGGTTTGTGATTGTCACATATGCAAAAGAGGCAATCCCCTTTCTTTTATCTAATTCCCATGAACTCCACATAGCCATAATTTGACTTGTTTTGACCCGTTTATTAACTAAATGCCATATTTGCCTACCCTAGTCAAGCTAGTTTGGTTAATTGGACGGAATTGTTTTTTTCGGGTGAAATTTGGTACTATGTCATGTTGATTGGAGAAGGATGAAAAAATGATGAATGATTGAAAAAAAAAAATCAATGAAAGAAAAGAAAAAAAAAGGAGATAGTTGAAAAGAAAAAAAAAGTGAAACAAGAAAAGGAATGTGTTTTTGCTATGAGAAAAGAATTGATCACTCTGTTTTCGTAGTTGTTTGTGCGAAGTCGGTTATGAAAGGTTGAAAATAAGGTGCTTGGTACTACTTGTAATTCCTTTGATTGAAGTTAGTTAAGAATGGAATGAGTTTAGTTTGGTTACGGTTGTACTAGCTTGACTTTTACCTCCACATGTCCAAATTGTATTGCCCCTTGTTACCCAATTACCCTCACTTTATCCATACGTAAGTCCTCGGCATGTGTCTTGGTCTGATTGAATGTGTATGTACGGTTGGTAGAGATTGGTATCATGTTATATTGCATACATGTTCTTATAAGTTGCAGTTAGGTGAGTGTTTTGTCTTTCCGATTCTACATAAACTCACAATATTGCCCTTATTGACTGTTGAGTGTAAACCGTGAGGAATCTCGACATAGAAGGTTATGCAAGATTAAAAGTTTGGCATTTGAATATTGACTGAAGCTTGATCTTTGGAATTCTCTACTCTTCATCATTGCTATAGAATTTGTTTCTTTAGCCTAGGTGTCATTCGCTTGTTGGAATATTCGATGTTGGGATTCGTGTTGATAATTAGTTATGAGCCATTATTTTAAGTCTTGTCCATATTCTTTGATGATTGCTTTGCTTAGGGACAAGCAAAGGTTTGGTTTGGGGGGATTTGATGAACTCATTTTTTATATACATTTAACCCCAACTTTTCCTTTATTTTGGTTCATTTTACGTGTTATAGGAGTCGTTTTTCTATCTTTCTATTCTTCTTTGTTATGCCGGGTATTTGTTTACGTTTTGTAGGAAACAAGACAAATGAAGGCGATTGAGCTATATTTGGGCAATGACGAGAGTCGAGCCATGAAATCCACAAAGAAGAATTGATAAAAGTTAGAGGATAATAAGTAAATACTTGAGGAAGGACGTGAAGTGAAGAAACAATAAGAAACGACAAAGAAATAAGTTGGAAAGCTCGAATCAATGCAAATCAAGAAGAAAGAACGATCGCGAAAACAAGGGCCAACTTCAAATGTAAATATATTGAGCTATACAACTCCGATTGAGCTCACTATTATAGCGTTGGAAATCTCTTTCTTTTAGCTTTCCAACGGTATATCACGCGTCCAAATCCGATAAGTAACGAAGAAACAGCAAGCATTTCAAATACATCGCGCAGTGCAGAGAAACCCGAACCGGTCGAGACGAACCGAAACCGGTCGGGACAACCTTGAACCGGTCGGTTCAGGCCCAAACCGATCGATTTGAAGTTGTTTCACGGGATTTTCAGTGTTTAGACTTCGTAACTTACCATAACTCTTATCTACGTAATATTCTTAGCTTGTTAGTTTTTCCTTATTATTTAGGAAAAGAGAATATGTTAGACTCCTTATTATTAATATATATACCCTCCTTGGGGTTAGATTTATTGACACTTTCTCATTCATTAGTTTAGATTTAATAAGACTTTCTCATTCAGTAGTTTAGTTTAGACTTTTTATTAGCATTAGAATTCTTCTAGTTTGTAGGTATACTTTTAGATCGTTAATCTTTCAGTTCTACGTAATTGGTATTTTTCTCTTTTATCTTATTTTCATATTGTTCTTTATTATGCTTAATTCTTTTATTGCTTTATCGTTTATTATGAGTTGCTAATTTATTTATCTAGGGTTGAAGGGGATCTATGTTAATTGAATTGGAGATGTTAGTTTAATTATTTATTTGCTTGATCATTCATATATTATTGCCTTACTACTTGTCTTGTATTATTGTTTGATTAGTTTGAGACGTTGAACTAGTTGAATGTTTAGGAACCCGAACCTAAGATCGAAAGCTTGGTAAGGGTAGACTTACAAGTAAGTGGGTAGGATAATCTGGTAAATTGCGAGAGCCCGTCAGAATCTATCCTAAGGTTGACATAAGATCCGAGAGGCCGTGTCTTTGCCCTAAATAATTGTGATTGATTGATTGAATAATTAATTAACTTTACCCAATTTAATTACATAGCGAACCGGAAAGCCCTAGATCCTTTTAATATTATTAGAACCTTTTATTTTACATAATCGTATTAGTTTAGATCAAACTCATTAAACCGGACTTAAAAAGTTTAGAACCGATTATAGATAATTTGTAATATTCATCCATCTCTCTGTGGTTCGACCCTTACTTGCTACTAGCTATTTGTTAGTCGTTTGTTAGGATTATTTTGATTAAGGTGATATGACTTTAGCCTTATCACTTGAAAAGATGGGGATACAAAGAAAACTTTACAAATTTCAAAGTGATACGAAATCGAATGCAAATATTTATTCCAAGAGGAATTGAGCTAAGCTACCCGAAGTTTAAAATTTTTTAATTAATGAAATCGTGAAGTAAAGTTATTTGATAAAATAACGACGTCAAATAACATTTGTAAATGAACTCGAAGAAAATTGGGTAACCAAACATTTTCAAAACAAAAGTAAAACAATTTGATTAAGAATAATTCGATAATATTTCGTTTTATGACAAAACAAAATTTAGTTTGGTGAAATCAAATTTTATTGTTAGTAAAAATCGAACCAACCGTCAAACATTTTCAATACAGATTCAAAAGTCCACCAACAATAAAATGAAAATTAGTTTCAAAATATTAAAATTTTGAAAATGTTATCAAAGTAATTATGAAACTTTTCAAAAGTGTTATCAAACCATAAAATAATTTCGACAATGTTAAAACGTTTTATTTAATAATCATATAGAAATTGAATATTTTGGAAATATGAAAGTCTTCATAAAAGTTCGATTGCTTGAAAATAAAAATGAAATAATTTCGAAATAATTTAAAATAAATTATTTGGGCATTTTGAGACAGATCTAGATATAATTATCAATCAAAGATAAAACAAAAGTGAAGTATCAAGTTCTTAAATTATAATTCAAAAAGGTTAAGTTTCACGATATCCGAAAAGTTGAAGTTAGTCAAACTTTTTAAGAAACGGCAACTTCACAATTAGAAATTATAAGTCAAAATGTTAGAATTTTACGATAATCCATTTTTTTTAAACAAGTCAAACTTTTTATAATACAAGTCCGGGGAAAATAATAAATGGATAAATAGAGTCAAAGTCAACGACAAATCGAAACAAAATTTTTCAAACCCGATAAAGAAGTCGAAAGGGATTGGCTGAAGAAGATGAAGCGGGATTCAAGAGAAGCTAAGGGTAGGATGAATTTGAGAGTCAAATAGAACTCTCAAGGATTGAAGAATTAAATTAACCATCTTAAGATTTCCGGTACGTGTGGACTTGACATAGGTCCACCCCGACGCGGCCACGCGCGGGTTTGGGGAGGCGAATGAATTTCCATATGAGAATAGATCGAATCAAAATTTAAATCGAAGTGGATTCGCCACCGAACATTGTGGGAGTTTGGGCCCGTTCGAACCCACTCTATGTCGTAGTTGGCTGTGTACGAAATACGGCCCATTTCCGATGTCAGAGTTTATTGGGCTCGTCCCTTTGCATTGCGATACCGATACTGTCACTACCGATTATCGTGTATTGAATGACTCTCGTGCGCCAACGGTTTCGGGCATCCGGAAACCAAGGTTCTGAGTAAGGGGTGAGGGTACGTGTTGGGAAGCCCACAAAGGACACCCAACCCCACCCGCACATTAGCGGCCTCTACTAAGATATCGAATGATTTTTGAATACGCTCGTTAGTTAAACGATGAAAATGCTTATGCAAACATTGTTTTCCCTAAGCATGTGAGAAATTGAAAGGGTTTCTATGTCGATTTAATGCAACTAAAATCTTAACGTCAAAGTTGTATTTTAGCATGTGGATTCATTTTAGTACAATAAAATAAACACAAGTTAAATCGACAAAAGAACAAACGGTTAGTAACGGTATAGCGATAATAACAGTTTGCATAAATATGGAATGATGTAAATATGAGGATGCAAAGTTTAGAAAAGGTGATATTGCACGTGATTAATTAGACACGTGTTGACCCAAGCCACGAAAAAAACATTATCGAGACTAAAAGAGGATGTAAGGCTCACGGTATTGTCGTGATAAGGGGCCACTCGACCAAGTCATTGCGAGACTCGAGCGAGTGGACCCTTGAAAGGGGTTCTGTCTATGATTTTGGACCTTACTCGGTCGAGTTATTGACGAACTCGACCGAGTACGTTGCCACTCGATCGAGTCATTGTGACACTCGACCGAGTGGAGGTCGTTCGAACCTTCTGTCTCGTTTTTGGGGTGCCACTCGACCGAGTGGGCTAGGCACTCGGTCGAGTGCTCCCTATACGAACTATGGTTCGCTCGCAATTTGGTGTTAACTTCAAAATTGCTTTTGATTTTTGATAATTCGAATCGGAAACAAATATTATACAATTTGTGCTCGATTCGGATTTTGGTAAATCGTTGATTGCGTTGAATCGTGTACAAATATTATGGGATTTATACTCGATTCTAACTTTGAATGCTCCTCGTACCCCATATTCGATTATTGAATCGATATGGAATACTAGAGTAAAAATAAAAGAAAATTGCTTTAAGTCGTCTTAAATTAACAATCGCGATATAAGTGGATTTCCTCCACGTTTAATAATGTCAGAATTCTAACGAATTGTATGACAATTATTTTAGCATCAATAGAAATTGCGTTAATTAATTTATGTGACTAGATAGTTAGATTCGACGTCTAATTATGAAATTAGCATCGAATCTAAGAGTTTGACGCTATGCTAGAATTGAAAGACTTGACTGCCTCCGCATCCCGACATCACAATTAATCCTTGCGAATTGCTTGATGTCGGATCCGCGTCAACGGGTTTCGACCCTTGTTAAATAAAATACTCGTTTTGAAAATATCTTATAGAGAATTGACGAAGTATGCGATTGATGATGATGAAAACAAAAATAACGAATTATTATTTAAGTTGACTTGTTTCAATAATCAAGTAATTGGGGTGTCGGCATAAGCGACTGGCAACGCTGTGTGCGGTACACTTGTATATTCGGGTTTCCTTATTCCGACATCCCTCATACTCGTCACAAATCGACAAATATTTTAGTATCTCTGAGTACTAGCGTTATTAGTGATATTATGACGCGATAATAAAAAAAAAAACACCCTTATGACGACAAACGACGCGAGAAAGGAGGGGAAGAGAGAAAAGATGGGATTTGGCACCCTCAACCTACATGTTTCTTATGCTCGGACGGGACTCGTAGTGGCGGCTTGCACGGGAGTATCGAGTATGTAAGCTAAGTTGTGGTGGTTAGGGTTTTGATTCCTAAAGCTAGGTTTAGGGTTCGCTAGTGTAGTATTGATTAGGGTTTGAGTAAAATTAGGGTTTTTTTGAATCATCAAAAGTTGTGAAATTGTGTGTTGCATGGGGTGTTTATATAGGTATTGCCTAAGACCCCCGGCTAGGGTTACTCGACCGAGTAGCCCCTGGACTCGGTCGAGTGGCCCTGGCGTCAGCAGCCGGGCTCAATTGAGGGCCCACTCGATCGAGTGGGCTGAGCACTCGATCGAGTGGCTCAGCTGGGTCGCGCGGGTCAACTTTTGGACCGTGGCTTTGGATGTTTGATGGGCTTTTGTATTTGGACTATCTTTTTGATGTTTGAAAGGCTGTTTTTTATGTCTCGGAAACGACTTTGACCGGGGTTGACCCAATCGCAAAAAAGTCGGTTTTATTTCTGGTGTCGGTTTTGGCCTAAATTAGTCTTGTTTGACTCGGAACGGTCCGCTGGGCTTGAATTTGAGGTCTGTTTTGTGAGATTTTTATTCCATAAGTGCTTAAGCCAACAACTAATAGTTTCGAGCCCATATCCGAGCGCGTAGAAATACGTTTGCGTCCGATCATCATCGGGTGTTCTTTGGAAACTACCATAGACACCTGGCGGTCAAAATGCGGGTGTCTACAGAGCCCCCACTCTGACTGAGGCTTGGACAGGGCGAAAGTCAGAGTAGCTACCAGGCCAATCGAGGATTGAAACCTGGCAAACTTCCGATCGGGTCGTTTATAGTCCATTAGACTCGCGTGAAGGGCTCGCCAGCCATAAGATAGAAATCATACCTGAGTTGATGATGATAACTCCGTGGGGAATTTGGACTTGTCGCATAAGTCTTGGGTGCGCCTATGTGTAGGCTCATCCCGTGCTATTCCGAGGAAAATGCCACCTAGGACCTTCCACTGGGGAGATATGGTGGGTTGTATGTTTCTGCTTGAGTCGTCCCTATATAAGTCACATAAAAGTTTGCATGCAACACGTAGGTAGTAAAAATGACTCGCGCTGGGGAAAATGATTTTTTGAAAGTTTTGTAAATTTTGAAATTTTGAAATTTGGAATTTTTTGAAATTTTTGACTCCTAAAGACAATTAGGAAAGTTCGGGATAATTATTTTCGTGCTAGTATCGTGACTAGGCTTGTGGCTTGATTCCGTTTAGGATTAGGAAACTATGGTGATATGGAAAGAGGGCTATAGAATTAATGCTATAAATACCCCTCCCTTGCCCTTTGATTCCATTCAAGAAAATAGCCATGGGAATCGACAGATTGACCGTGATGCTGCAGGAATGGTCCCGATGTTTTAGAGATACAGATAGGGTGGCTCTCAACCAGACGAGTATTACTCAATTGTACCCGTTTCGTCAGATGCAGGTTGATCGCTATTTTATTGACGCCTGCTTGTCTTATTGGGATGACATATATCATGTCTTTGCCTTTCCTCGAGGAGAAGTCTGTCCCTTGCACGAGGAGATCGCTGTTATAGGAGGGTGGAATCCGATACTTTGTCCTGCCATTCCGTATTCAATTTATGACCCGAGGAGGAAGCTTCGAGAATTTTTAAGGCTTTCCCATAACGAGGTATCCCGTATGATGGAGGGTGATAATATTTCTCTGATCGGCTTGGCTGAGAAATTTATGAATCCTCTCGATGTCCGGGTCAGACCGGCTCACAGCCGTAGGGCTTTTTCATTCTGCATGCTCCATGTTTATGCCTTTGAGGGTCACATGGATTTACTGTCTTGTATGCGTAATGCCCTCCTCCTAACCGTGGTTGATATGATGGAGACGGAGTACAGCCCGGCTTGGCTGATCACGGGTGAAATTATCCAAGGTCTAGATAATCGCAAGAGGGATTCGTCGGTCCGTCTCACTGGAAGTACCCGTTTGCTGCAAGTATGTTACTTTGCATTTTATTTTTCCCAATTTCTTGATTTTTAATTTTTTTCGCGACTTCTCTGCTGCACTGGGCACTCGATCGAGTCACCCTGGCACTCGATCGAGTGCCCTCGTAAAAAGCCCCCTGTTCATGTTCGGGGGTACCACTCGATCGAGTGTCCCAGGCACTCGACCGAGTACCCTTAGGCGGACGCCTATTTCGTCTCGGGAACTTATGTTTTTGTTTTCTTTTTTAGATTTGGCTATATGAGAGGCTATCAGTGATAGATCCTTCTCTTGATGCGAGCAACTACCGTCATAACCAGGTGATGATGAGGAGACGGGCCATTGACTTTTCTCGCCAGATTACCCAGAAGTATTGGGACGAGGTGTTGTCTTTTCACAGTGGCCCGTTAATTCGATGGGTAGTACCATGGTGGCCCATCTATCTTTGGACTGGCTTGGACCCGAGAGACAGAGCTCGCTATCATGTAGTATTGTCCTTCAGGCAAACAGTTCACCTTTATCCGGACCGCATACTAAGGCAGTATGGGTTGACCCAGCGGATCCCCGAAGTTGAAGCAGTTGTGAGTGACTCTACCCAACTGACCAATGTAATGTACGATAACTGGATGAAAAGATGGTACACCCGGCATACTTGGCCTATTTCCAAATCTCGCCACTCGACCTGGGTTTCGGATTCATATGTAAAGTGGACTAAAGCAGGTGATGCCAAAGCCCGAGCTGCTCTGAAGGTTGATGAAGCTTTCGACCTGCTGCGAAGGGAGCAAGCTAAAGACAACAGGGGATTCTTTGATGAAGGTGACACCCCGGCTACTATGGTCCGATTAATGTCAGGTCAAAAGAAGAAGACCAAGACTCAAGCTGGAGGGTCTAGTGCTAAGGGTGCTTAGGGGAAAGTGAGCCCCCAGACTGACTTGGAGAGGAGACTGGGCCCAAGACTAGCTGTGCAGGACAGACTTGGCCCACGTGATAGACTACCCAAGCACGTGCGGGCTCGAATTGGACCGAAGACTATGGCAGAAGACCCGCTGTCAAAGAAACGGGTTCGTGCTAAGGAGGTTCCTCTTGTGATTCGGGAACGCTCGCCCCCACCCCGGCGGCCTCTGGCTCCACGCGACCCAAAGGACAAGGGAAAGGGCAAGATGTCTGGATATTAGTCTCCTTTATTTAATTATTTAGATACTATTACTATTTTTGTGAGATTTTTTTGTATGTGCCGTTTTGGCGTTTTTTTTTTTATTCCTGAGTTTGTCGGTTTTTTAATAAAGACATATTAATGAATACCATTCCCGTCTTTTCGTTTATTGCAGTGGTTGTACCCTTTTGAAGGGTTGCCTACGTTACAATTAGCGGAATAAAACCAAACGTAGTTCAAAACAATGGTTTGATTTTTGCAATTTTCGAAATACATCAAGTCTATGAGTGCGAGATGTGCGACAGTAGAATAATTAATTCTAACTCATTGACTTGTCTATAGTTTTTTGAAAATTTATAAAAAGACAAATTTTTATAAATTTTTGCAAATGACATTGAGGTGGGGTTTAAGGGTAGTAGCGCTTCAGCTGGTCCAAGTTGGTCGGGTTGACGAACTCGTTCCCGTCCAAGTCTGTCAGCATCACCACTCCTCCTGATAGGGCCTTCTTGACTAAGTATGGCCCAACCCAATTGGGTTTGAACTTTCCTCATGGGTCAACCGGTAGTAAGGCACGAACCGATTTTAGGACTAAATCCCCTTCTTTGATATTTCTGGGCCTAACCCTTTTGTTGAAAGCCCGTTGGATCCTCTTTTGAAATATTTGGATATTGTTGAGGGCCCGGGACCGCCGTTCGTCCAAAAGGATTAGCGAGTCGTATCGGGCTTGTACCCAATCTGCTTCCGGTACTTGGCTTTCAAGTAAAATCCTTAGGGATGGTACTTCTAGCTCAACCGGTTGGACCGCTTCCATTTCATATGTCAAATAATATGGAGTTGCTCCGGTCGCGGTGCGGATTGAAGTCCGATACCCCCATAGGGCAAAGGGTATTTTGTCGGGCCAGTCCCGGTAATTCTCAGCCATCTTTTTAAGTATGGTGACAATTGTTTTACTGGCCGCTTCTACCGCTCCATTTGTTTGGGGACGGTAGGGAGAAGATGTATGCCTCTGAATTTTGTATTTTGCTAGCAATGCAGCGGTTTCAGCTTGAAAGTGGGTCCCGTGATCACTGATGAACTCATGTGGGATCCCGTATCGGCATATGATCTTATTCTGGATAAATTTGGCCACGTGCTTGGCGTTCAAGACACGGTATGACTTGGCTTCGACCCATTTGGTGAAGTAGTCGATGGCCACCAAAATGAAGCAATGACCTCCCGTCCCGGAAGGGTGCACCTTTCCAATTATATCAATACCCCATATCGAAAATGGCCAGGGTGATGTCATGGTATATAATAGGGAAGATGACATATGCTGTACATTGGCGAAGATGTGACAGTTATGGCAGTGTTTGACATATAGCTGACAGTCTGTTTCCATGGTGTTCCAGTAATATCCGAGCCTCATGATTTTCCGGGCTAACATATGGGCGTTCATATGTGGGCCGTTTTCACCATCGTGCACCTCGGACATAACATTTTCGGCCTGTACTTTGTCGATACACAGGAGGAGAGCCCCCTGTGCCATCTTTTTGTATAACTGTCCGTCGTCCGTGCGAACAAACTGGGTCGCCAATCTTTGCAGGGCTTTCTTGGCCCGATTTTCGGTTCCCGGGGGATACTCTCCTGTTGTCAAGTAGGTTAGGACAGCTTGATACCAAGGTTCTAGGTCGGTTAGCTCGATGTCCTGGATGGCGTGTACATACGCCGGCTTGGACCGTCTGTCAACGCAGATTGGCATGCTGGTTAGGTGCTCCGGGATATTTAGCAGGGACGCTAATTTGGAAAGTGCGTCTGTAAACTGATTTTCTTCCCGAGGCAGATAGATATATTCTACCTTCTGGAATTGTTTCTCTAGAACCCTTACTCGTGCTTGGTAAGCCACGAGATTGGCGTTCCGAGTTTTCCATTTTTGGAGCGCTTGAATTATGACCAGTGATGAGTCACCGTGGACCCGGAGGTTTGTTACCCCTAAATCAGCGGCGGCTTGCAACCCGTGAATGCATGTTTCGTATTCGGCTGCGTTATTGGTCACGTCGAAGTCCAGTTTGATGGATAAGGGGGTGTGCTCCCCTTGTGGTGAGATTAAAAGAATTCTGACCCTAAATCCTCGGAAGTTGGATGCCCCGTGAAATCCCATGTCTCGGTATCGGTATGGAATATGTCCTCATCAGGAAAGGCCCAAGTATCGGTGTGGCCCTCTTCGGATATCGGACTATCGGCAAGGAATTCTGCCACTACCCGGCCTTTGATGGCTTTTAATGGTACGAACTTGAGGTCAAACTTTTTACTGATGTAGTAAATAGCCCGTTCTTCTGAATCGACTGTCTGGGCCAGCATAGCCCCCACTGCTGTCTCGGTCGTTGTTAGGTATAACGACAAAGGCAAACCGGGTTGAGGTGGCATTAATACCGGCGGTGCAGACAGGATCTCCCTGATTTTGTCAAAAGCCGCTTGACATTTGTCGTCCCACAGTGTTCGTTCTCCTATCTTCAGTTTTTTGAAAATGGGCTCACATACCATGGTTAGTTTTGAAATGAACTGGCTGATGTACTGGACTTTCCCGAGAAACCCCCTTATTTCTTTTTCGGTCTTGGGTGGTTGCATCTCGGTAATGGCTTTGATTTTTGCTGGGTCGACCTCGATGCCGCGTTGGCTAACGATATGGCCCAGTAATTTGCCCGATGTTACCCCGAAACTGCATTTTTGAGGGTTTAGCCTCATGTTGTATTTGCGTAGTCGGGTGAAGAATTTTCTTAGGGATGCAATGTGCCCATTTTGATCTTTGGACTTGACGATCATGTCATCCACATAGACCTCCACTTCTTTGTGCATCATATCATGTAATAAAGTAGTGGCGGTCCGCTGATAAGTGGCCCCGGCGTTGATAAGCCCAAATGGCATAACAGTGAAACAGTAAGTACCCCAGGGTGTAATGAAGGTGGTCTTACCGATATCTTCTTCTGCCATTTTAATTTGATTGTATCCGGCATACCCGTCCAAGAATGATAGAAGGGCATGATCGGCCGTGTTATCCACCAATATGTCGATGTGTGGTAACGGAAAATCGTCTTTTGGGCTGGCTTTGTTAAGATCCCGGAAATCCACACATACCCGCACCTTGCCGTCCTTCTTGAGTACCGGCACGATGTTTGCGACCCAGTCTGGATATTCAGACACTTGTATAAAGCCCGCTTTGAATTGCTTGTCGACTTCTTCTTTGACTTTGAGGGACCATTCGAGCCTCATTCTTTGGAGTTTCTGTTTTACCGGTTTGCACCCGTCTTTGATGGGTATTCGGTGTTCAGCTATTTCCCAGTTATTCCCGGCATGTCCTTGTAGGACTATGCGAAAATATCATTGAATTCCTGGAGGAGGTATGTGAATTGTTTTCTCTCCTTTGGATCTAAGGATAGGCCCAACTTAAGCATCAGGGGCTCTAAAGTGGTTACCACATTGATGGACTCGGTTTCTTCGATTACCGGATCTCGGGACTCCTTTGTTTGAGCTGCTCGATCAGATGCGGAGGTAGAGGTACCTGTTCGTCAGGTTTCTCAATGTCATTGCATATAAAAATTTTGAAATTGAGAAAGTTTTGGAAATAAGACAAGTCATAAGCAGAACGGTTTTCGTTATTATTAATGGTGAATTTTGAGAAAAGCTCGAAAAGAGCGGCCATCTGCTCGTTGGTCAGTGGTGGGATAGGTAAAGGTCTTGGGACGGGCCCCGAGACCTCAGTGGAAGTGGCTAAAGGAAGAGGGGTTACAGACTCGACTCTAGCACCAGACCCTCTAGACTCGGACTCAGACTCCGACTTTGACTCTGACTCTGACTCGGTATCCGGCATGTCTCCCTCGCCGGTGGTCAGCTTGTAGGTCCGTCCTTGGCTGTCGGTCCACTTGATGGTTTTTCTCCAGGCCCTTTTCCCGGTGTCTGCACTGACTTCGGTGATTAGCTTGGTTAGGTCAAACCGATTGCTGCGGAGGATCAGATTGACCAAGTCATCTTTTGGAGCGGGGACGGCCTTGTCTTCTCCGAATAAGAGCCCCAGCACGGGTTTGGGGTTGTTTTCCCCTTCCTTGGACTCAGTTTGAACAAGGGTGAATATATCATCGGGGATGAAAATGCACTCTCGAGCCATTTTGGTCTCGGGATATGTGATTGTGCGTTGGTAGAGGCCCACTTAAATAGCTCCGAAGACCGGAGTGACGAAGTAGTCAGTTAACTTCGGGCTATAAGGGCCTATGTAAGTACCCTTGAGGATGTTGGTGGCCTTGTGAATACCGGCCCGGACCACGTTTTCCGGGGTCATAGCATACCCCAATCCGAACTGTGATTCGCCATCGTTCAGGACCTCGATAATCTTCCCAGCTGGAAGATTTGGCCTCGAAGTAGCTCCCGGTAGATAGCCCGAGTTATGTAGCATCGTGTCGATGCTAGTTGTGAAGTACGGCCTGAAGAGATATTCTTCTTCAATCATGCCCACGAAATCTAATCCTCGTGGGTCGGCCCGGCCCGTAGCATTGCAGTTGGCTACGGTGATAGGGGTTGCTTCTAGAGTGATGACGCCGTCCCGAAGTGGCATCTTAACTTTCCGGTTAAGAGTAGAGGATACGACCTTGACCGCATGGATCCAAGGCCTTCCTAGTAGTAAGTTAAAGGATGAGGTGACGTCGATCACCTGAAACTCCAGTTCTTTTTCGATTGGGCC
Source organism: Agrostemma githago (assembly GCA_958450325.1). Taxonomy (NCBI): domain Eukaryota; kingdom Viridiplantae; phylum Streptophyta; class Magnoliopsida; order Caryophyllales; family Caryophyllaceae; genus Agrostemma; species Agrostemma githago. The sequence continues at coordinate 31,150,193 of OY288248.1, forward strand.
CATTATTATTGTTAGTTTAACGGTCCCGGCCACCGGTTTTAGGCTTCCGTCAAAAGCCTGGATAGTTTGCTGAAAAGTGTAGTTTGTAGTGCCTAATTTGTTGTGTATTGGTCCCATTTTCCTTGGGGAATCGCTCCTTGGAAGCGGTTTATGGGCTACTTATGCTTCCTTTAGTTCGTTTCAGGTTCCCCAGACCTTTCATGAAGAATTGGAACGATTCCGACTCGTTTCATACACTTTTTGGAGCCAACGAAGTGAAGGAACGATCGCTCGATGCCTTGAATTCGACCCCGAGACCTTGGGACACAATCCCGAGCCCCGAGAATCGATGAGAATCCCATGAGAGGCACCTACAAGACCCATCCCCGTCGGGAAGGACCTCATCCCGTCCGGGAAGGGGTGCACAAATTGAACAGCGCCTGTTTTGGGGTCGTCCCCGACGGGACCATTTCTTCCCCGACGGGACCATTTCATCCCGGACGGGATGGGCTGTGCTGTAGCCGCGTGACTTTCCTTTCCTCTCCTTCACTCTCGTAACCCTATAAATACCCCCCCCCCCCCTCTTGTAATCTTAGCTTATGTGAGATATTACCCATAAACCCTAGACTACTTTAGGTTAGATTAGCCTAGATAAGTGTAGATTAGTCCTTAGTTAATCGTTAATCTTAGTTTAATCCCTGTATTAAGGGAATTCTTCAAGATTCAACCAAGATTGACAACCTTGGGAGATTGTTTTGGGTTTTTCTTATTAATACAAGTTTCAATCTTTCATCCTCTTGTTAGTAGGTATAATCTTCCTTCTTCTTTACTCTTATCTTTGTTTATTCATTCAAGTTTTAATCTTTCTTCATTGTTTTGTTCATAATTCATAGTTTTCAATAGTTTCATTATGTATGTTTTGTTGTTTGTGTTGATTTCTCTTGTGAATGTTAATGTTTGTTTAGATATGTGTGAGTAGACTTTTTGTGGGGTTAGTAGGGTGGTTAAGTGTTGATTATGGATGATTAGGGTTTGATTGAGGGTAAAGGTTGATTCTTTTGTTACTAGTCACATGTTGAGCACTCCATGTGTTTGTTGAATTGCTTGTTTGAGTAGAATTGGCCATTCCTCTCATGATAGTCTTCTTCTTCTCATTTTGTGGTTTACTTGTGATTGAATTCTTGTGTTTTCGAGTTTAGTCTTTGACACGAGAGTGCGGACTTTGGTTTTGACGCGAGAGCGCGGACTGACCTTGCATAAGCATTCGGGTTTTGTCTTTGACACGAGAGTGCGGACATAGGCCTTGACGCGAGAGCACGGACCATCCTTAGTAACTAGGTGAACCTTGCGCCATCGATCTCCCAACCATCCTACTACACTTATGAACCCGACCTAACCCTATTCTTTCCTTATTCTTTGTCCTTAGCTTAGTCCTAGTCTTAGTTTACCCCCCTCCTATCGTCCTAGATTAGCTTAGTCCCGAGACCTTGTCTTGTATTTGGGTGACCTTAGTCTAGACACCTCTTTACCGTCCCCGTGGATTCGACCCGACTTGCCCTATCTACGTGTTAGGAATGGTTTGTTTTTTATTGATCGGTGGGGATCCACGACAAATCCCTACCATCATTTGCGCCGTTGGGAGATAGTCGGCATCTGTGATGCCGAGCGCCTTAGCGGTCCTTAGAGGAAGGACATTTACGGCAGACCCGTCGTCGATAAGCGTCATCGGGAGGTATTTACCTCGGCAGATGACCGTGATGTACAGGGCCAGATTATGATTGGGCCCAAATGGTGGTAGGTCGGACTCAGAGAAGGTTATGAGCGGGCCTTCATTCTTGGACTTGCCCTTGAGATAGGGCATGATAGTGGCTACCATTTCAGTGGGGGTAACTTGTGAGTCGACCTTGTTTTCATCGAGAGCCTTATTCAGTGCTTCCCAATGAGCCTGCGAGCTAACCAGAAGTTGCCATATTGTTAAGTCCGCTCGAACGCTCTTCAATTGTTGGACCAAGGCGGTGTCATTGCTTGGTTCTTCAAGGGTAGATTCCGTCCTGGCAGGTTCAGTGACGGATGTAGGGATAGAACGCCCAGTTGCGGCGAGGTGGTTGGTGGCTAAGGCTTTGAACTTAGCCTTTCGGACCTCTTCAAGGGTGATGGGGACAGCTTCCCCTTTGGCTAGGTAAACGTCATCCTCGTCATCGAACCATATCCCATTGATTTGTGGGACATGAGGGGAGATAAGGTGTGAGTAGTCGATTAACTCACCGGTGAATATTGCATGGGCACTGAACGGGTTTTCTTTGTTGCTCGGCTTGTCTCCGGACAACGGGATCTTCCCGCTCTCGATCAGGTCCTGGATCAGATGCTTCAGTCTCCAGCATTTTTCAGTATCATGCCCGTTACCCCGATGATACTGGCAGTAGGCTTGGGCGTTATAACTTTTGGGCCTCTTCTCTACTGGAACTTCTGGAGTTGGGCCTATCGGTTGGATCAGGCCCTTTGAAGATAGCCTCTGTAAGGCATAAGTATAGGTAGTCCCTATATCTGTGAATACCCGATTTGGTGTATTCTTTTTGGATGAGGTGTCAAGAAGATTTACCTCGTCGAAGATGCTGCGAGTTGCAGCTGCGGGTGAGGGCTTGCTCACAGATGAGCTTGCTCCTTGATAGCCCTTGGTAGAGGCCTTAGTCAGGCTCTCTAACCGTAAGTCATCCTCGATCCTTGCACCCATTTCAGTCAGGGTAGAAAAATTGGTGATAACAGCATGCCGGAGATGGACCCGGTAAGAAGGGAGAAGGTTCTTGACAAACGCCTCCACTATCACTTTCTCGTTGGGCTTATCAACCAGCTTAACACTATCGGCCCGCCATCTCTACAGATATTTGGTGAGCCCTTCTTTGGGCTCTTGGGCCATCACTTCCAGAGTACGGATTGTAGTCTGGATCTCGGTATTATCAGTGTAATTCCGAGCAAATTCAGTTGCCACGTCATCCCAAGTTTTATACTTCTTGGAATCTAGCCTGTAGTACCAAGCCTTGGGATGCTTCTCCAGGGACGAAGGGAATAAGTGAGTAAACATGGTGGACTTCACCCCTTTTACCGCCATAAAATCTTTGAAAGCCCGGATGTGGTGGACCGGGTCTTCGGTACCCTCAAACATTGGAATTCCCATAAGGTTGAGGTTAGCGGGTAGCTCGTCATTCAAAGGCGAATAGGAACGAGCAATTTCAGTGTGGATCGAGTTGTTCGTTGACAGGTGAACTTGTTCCTCGAGCCTGCGAACAGCGCTGACTAGTTCAACTATGGGCCCAGTGGGCTCAGATCCAGGAGGAGGAGTTCCCTTCTCCATTGCGCCCACACGAGTGGCGAGTGCCGTTTGATCCTTCTGGATGGTAGTCAGTTGGGCTTCAATCTTTTCTAGGGCATCCTTCAATGCGTCCATTTTGCGTTGATATCTGGTTTCGGGTGGCCTGTCTGTAAGAACACCGCGTAATCAGAAACTAGCCCGAATCTTGGAATAGAAAGTACATCCCGAACAAGACTGAAAAGGGAAATGACTCGGAAAAGACACCTAGATGGGAGACTTGTGAAAAGTGGGCCTTCTTTAGGATTCGGCGTGTGGGCCTAGTCCTGTTCGAAAGAAGGTCCACGTGAGACATCCCCAGACTTTGGACTTGATTGTGTAGACGGGCCTTCCTTTGTAGGAGTATGTCCTACATAGGTGGGCCTTGCCTTAGTCTAATAAGGCGGACTCGGATAGGGAAGAAACCCGCGATGTAGGATCGACGGAGTTTCGACGCTAAAGACCTCGACGACTTAAGACACGACCCGACACTGCTAAATACGGGAAGTCCTAAGAAGGGGAAGGTTTTGAAAATGTATTGTTTTTGAAAAATCCGAGCAAGCTCGGGGAAGGGCCCGATTTTTCGAGAAAATCGGAAAGTGCATCGGGCCACAAGTTTTGAAAGTTTGAAAGTATTTTTGAGTTTTGAAATGGGCAGAATACCGGCTAAAAATAGGCTATTCTGAGTAAAATCATATGTCCTAAATTCGGTATATGTCCCGGGTTTTGAAATTGAATATCTTGAAAAAAGATGTATTTTATTTGAAAAGTTGACGGTTTTGAAAAGGACACGGAAACCAAGTAGCATGTAGTCAGGCAAGCATTATAACGACGTCATGTATGCTTTACACTAAGTCTCGGTCGGTCTATAGAGGATCTATACCAGTGCACATAGTCTAGACGTTGATCGGGACGAACTTTCTAAGTTGAGTTGAGCTTAGAACATGCCGCGAAACCCACTCGAATCGACTATGGACACCTTTGACATATCCATATTGGAGTACATCACGGTATAGTGGGACGTCGGTCGCGAGTACCGGCCCGGGAAAATATGCGGTTCACTACAACAAACTTCGTGTTTTACTAACGTTTTTTTTAGTATTTATCGACGGAAAAAAGCGTCGCAAAAAACTTTCTCGACGCTTGGATAAAGCATCAGTATTTTCGCCGTCAGTATTTAGTGACACTTTTTTATGTCACAAATGTCGTCGCTTTTTTGCGTCGCGCTTTCGTTACAGACGATTTGTTCCGTCGAAAATCCTTTGCGAAAAAGCTTTCACCCTTAGTACTGGCGACAGTTTTATGCGTCATATGTAAATGTTCTCGATGGTTTTATGCGTCATATGTAAATGTTCTCGATGGTTTTATGCGCCATCATCTCTTATTGTTGTGTTAGTTTACGGTAGTTTAAAGCGTCAATAATATAACATCTTGTCAGATATTGACGCTTCTCGGTGTCAATAATATATGCATTGCAAAGTTCTTGACACCAAGAAACGTCAATAATATAACATATTGTCAGTCATGACACTTAAAAGCTTCAATACATATATAACTTATTGACAGGTCAAGACATTTTAAAGTGTCAATATTATAATATAGCAAAGTGGATTGTGACACTCAAACGCGTCAATAGGTAGCTATTGAAACTAAATAACCCAACCCAGGTCATCGAACGCATCAATAAAAATTTTAAATGTCGAGATCTGACTATGCGATGTAAATACGAAGGGATTAAACCACAACCCAATTAACATGTCAATAAATTAAAGTAAGCCAAAAAAGAATCTCGTGCATATATAATAATGACTTAATAATCATGAATCTATAACCAAAAATTGAATCCCAAATATTTGTTCTCAAACTCATCGTCTTGTTAACTAAAAAAAAATACAAATCAAGTTTTTAACAAGGAAAAGCAACATTTATAAGAATATAATAGTATGTCTACTAATTGTAGAAACTAAATAATTAGCTTTGTTCTCTCACTAATTTCAACCGCTTGAAGGGACCAAAAAACTTGCAGTAGGAAATTGAAACATCCTCTCATTTAGAAGAAAATCACTTGCATCTGTTCCCTACATAGAAAAGGCATAAAATATAGTAAATTATTTGCTAAGTAAAAAAATCAGTAAATTTTTTTTTTAAAAAAATTTAATAAGAGTTAAATTAGTACATACCGTCATTTGTAAAACCTTTTTCGCCATGTCTAAGAATTCACTTGGTGCTTTTCCCGTGCTTAAAACATATAGGATTTGTCCAAATTGGGTTGTCATTTTTTTAATTAAGAAATTACTTTCATCAAGCTTCGTTTTCATAACTTCATGATCCCCCACCACATTCTTGTTCTCATCTTTCAAATCCGCTAGTTCCTTTTCCATTTTTTTGGATAGCCAAACTACCGTTGTTAGATTCAACATTGAATCCTTCTTTCCTTAGCATAGAATTAAATCCAAATACGTCACTTCGTTCGACACCATATCCATAACCAAGTGGTCATTTTGGGGTATCATCTCCATACATAAGTTTGTTGAAAATTTAATCCTCAATTTCCACTTGTGACTTCTCACTTGATGGGTAAGTGGTTTTATGTATGTCAAGGTTGGCATCAGCGTCATCCTACAAATATAACCAAGTTCACTTAAGACACCGTCTACTAATTAATTAAATAGTTAGCAAATGAACAACAAAAAAGTTCCAATATTTACCAAAAACTCTTCCGTCAAAGTGTCTTTCACAAATGTCTCATCTTTCCTTCGATGAATACTCTTAAACATCTCTAATACACTAAGTTCCCTTGAATTCTTATCCTCTTGTTCATCAGTGTACCACAACAATAATTTAGCTTAACAAGATTTGCATTTTTATCAATTCATTATTATAAAATTTATGATACAGTGGGAGAAAATTTACAAAATCTGCTCGTATATTAGCATAGGTTTTAGCTCCTGTAATATGAACATGATATTGGGTAGAACGTGCTTCTTCCCACAGTCAGCAAATCTCTACAGTAAATATAGAAGTATAAGTCATTATATTGACACGACCCTACTTTACTATTATTGAATACATAACATACCTTTTCTTTATCTGAATACCGATAATCGACAAACTGAATCCAACCGTCACGAAGATGACCACTAGGTACAGCTTCGTAGATTTGCTCTTTTGTCTTTGAAGCAGGTTTAAAAAATGACATCTTCAAAGAATGTCTATATTGTCTCAAACTCTTGTCCGTACGCTTGAGAATTCCTATTTCATAAACATCGCCATCAGGTATGACAAAATTGTCCTACAAATATCAAATGATACTGTAATGGAGTGTATGAAGTAGTAACACCTTCACCTTACACGCTGCTGTTTTTTTAATGAAAAACAATTAATAACATCTTCAATAATGGTTTGTTGGAGTACTAAGAAATACTAAATGATGCTGCTTCTTTAATAAGTAGTAACACCTGCACATGATGCTGCTGTTGTACGTGATAAGATAATGGCTTGATCATTTTTTAAAAACAAATACTAATGGGTAAGATTCTGTCCAACTTACAGCAGAATCAATAGTATTTGTTAGTAACTCAACAAGATGAACCAATAGAAAATAAGTAAGAAGATAAAAACGTACTCGGATTAGGTTAATGATCTCAAACTTGTTTAAAACGTACTCGCATTCTAACTTAAAGTAAACAACTGTATCTTTTTTTTTGTTTCTGCATAAACCAATTTTTGATTAGCGTAAGCAAAGATTTGCAGATGTGATCAGTTATATACAATATTACAATATCAAAACGTACCGTCTAATAACAACAGTCTGCAATTACAATATTCAATTAAATCAATTTCATGAATATGATGATCACCAACTACAAGTATTCAATTAATCCCCAATAATATCTACATATTAATTCGTTGACTTATAAGTTTGATCACAACTCTGCAACTTATACGAAAATCACATGACATTGCGGTTTATACAACAATCTGACAAACCTAATATAGGCAATTACAAGAAACTAACAATTCTAACACCAAAATTTAATCTTTAATCGCAACAAATTAATATTACCCTGAGTTTAATACAATAAGTTTAGCCTGGCAACAATTTTCATCGCAACAATTAATACTAACCTGAGATTAATCGCAATAGTTTTCATCTTTAATTGCAACTGATGAGATTAATACAATAAATTTAGGGTTTATAGAATCGCAACTGAGACTACTTTTCATCTTTAATAGCAACTGAGACTAATTGAATGAACTACAAAATTCATAAACACGAGTCACCAAATTCATAAACACGAGCTATCAAAATTTCATAAAGCAATAATCTTTAACCGATTCTGTTGTTTGTAATCGAAAAACTAAATCAAACAACTCAAAATCGGAAGAAGGCTGGGTTGGACGAAATTGTATTTCGATTGAACAAAAAAAATCTCAAATAAAACAAATTGAACGACATACCTAAGATCTAATCCCACAAGTGAATTACGATTCAAAACAGCAGATGAAACCCAATTGGTATATAGTAATCGTCAATGAACTTGCAATAGAGAAGAGGAAATTAGATGAATTTAAAGCTGGATTATTAGCGGAATTGAGATATGAATTCAGTCAACAGAACATTGTTTGTGGACTTAATACACGGTAATTAGGGATTGAATTGATCGATTCAGAGAACTGGAAGAAGAAGGTTTGAAGTGCGTGAGATTAGTGAGAACAGGGTTTGGAGGCTGTATTACCAATTTCGTTCAAAAAGAAAGGGGGAAGTAGGAGAGTCACATGCATAGTAATAGATAGCGCTAATAAAAACCGTATGAAATTTCATTTAGGCGCCTAATCAATTGAAGGGGAAATTTAGGCGGTGTATTTTTTTCATTAGGTAAATTTTAATAGTGGTATAATAATAATAATAATAATAATAATAATAAATTAAGTAAAATTATATTTTGATGAATGCTGACATATAAAGGTGCATATGAGGTATAAAAGAGGGTGGACGCTTCTAAAAGCGTCAATAACGAAGTGTCAAAAAAGTGAGGGATTTGTTGTAGTGGTTATGCATGAACCGTAAAACTAAAACGCGTATCGTACTAGTCAAACGATTTCTAATCGAGTCTCACCCTGAGGATGTCGATGGTAAGTCACGCATCAGTTAATCCCCGGCGGAGTCGCCAAATTGTGGACATGACATAGGTCCACCCCGACGCAGCCACGCGCGGGTTTGGGGAGGCGAATGAATCTCCTTATGAGAATGGATCGAATCGAAAATCGAAGTGGAGTCGCCACCGAACTTTGTGGGAGTTCGGGCCCGTTCGAACCCACTCTATGTCTTAGTGGGCTGTGTACAAAATACGGCCCATTTCCGATGTCAGAGTTTATTGGGCTCGTCCCTTTGCATTGCGATACCGATACCGTCACTTACCGGTTATCGTGTATTGAATGACTCTCGTGCGCCAATGGTTTCGGGCATCCGGAAACCGAGGTTCTGAGTAAGGGGTGAGGGTACGTGTTGGGAAGCCCACCAAGGACACCCAATCCCGCCCGCACATTAGCGGCCTCTACTAAGATATCGAATGATTTTTGAATACGCGCGTTAGTTAAACGATGAAAATGCTTATGCAAACATTGTTTTCCCTAAGCATGTGAGAAATTGAAAGGGTTTCTATGTCGATTTAATGCAACTAAAATCTTAACGTCAAAATTGTATTTTAGCATGTGGGTTCATTTTAGTACAATAAAATAAACACAAGCTAAATCGACAAAAGAACAAACGGTTAGTAACGGTATAGCGATAATAACAGTTTGCATAAATATTGAATGATGTAAATATGTGGATGCAAAGGTTTGAAAAGGTGATATTCCACGTGATTAATTAGACATGTGTTGACCCAAGCCACGAAAAAAACATTATCGAGACTAAAAGAGGATGTAAGACTCACGGTATTGTCGTGATAAGGGGCCACTCGACCGAGTCATTGCGGGACTCGACCGAGTGGACCCTTGAAAGGGGTTCTGTCTGTGATTTTGGACCTTACTCGGTCGAGTTATTGTCGAACTCGACCGAGTACGTTGACACTCGATCGAGTCATTGTGAGACTCGACCGAGTGGAGGTCGTTCGAACCTTCTGTCTCGTTTTTTGGGTGCCACTCGACCGAGTGGGCTAGGCACTCGGTCGAGTGCCCCCTGTACGAACTATGGTTCGCTCGCAATTTGGTGTTAACTTCGAAATTGCTTTTGATTTTTGATAATTCGATGAGTTTGTCAAATCGGACACAAATGTTATACAATTTGTGCTCGATTCGGATTTTGGTAAATCATTGATTGCGTTGAATCGGGTACAAATATTATGGGATTTATACTCTATTCTAACTTTGAATGCTCGTCGTACCCCATATTCGATTATTGAATCGATATGGAATACTAGAGTAAAAATAAAAGAAAATTGCTTTAAGTCGTCTTAAATTAACAATCGCGATATAAGTGGATTTCCTCCGCGTTTAATAATGTCAGAATTCTAACGAATTGTATGACAATTATTTTAGCATCAATAGAAATTGCGTTAATTAATTTATGTGACTAGATAGTTAGATTCGACGTCTAATTATGAAATTAGCATCGAATCTAAGAGTTTGACGCTATGCTAGAATTGAAAGACTTGACTGCCTCCGCATCCCGACATCACAATTAATCCTTGCGAATTGCTTGATGTCGGATCCGCGTCAACGGGTTTCGACCCTTATTAAATAAAATACTCGTTTTGAAAATATCTTATAGAGAATTGATGAAGTATGCGATTGATGATGATGAAAATAAAAATAACGAATTATTATTTAAGTTGACTTGTTTCAATAATCAAGTAATTGGGGTGTCGGAATAAGCGACCGGCAACGCTGTGTGTGGTACACTTGTATATTCGGGTTTCCTTATTCCGACATCCCTCATACTCGACACAAATCGACAAGTATTTTAGTATCTCTGAGTACTAGCGTTATTAGTGATATTATGACGCGATAATAATAATAATAAAATACGACCCTTATGACGATAAACGACGCGAAAAAGGAGGAGAAGAGAGAAAAGATCGGATTTGGCACCCTCAACCTACATGTTTCTTATGCTCGGACGGGACTCGTAGTGGCGGCTTGCACGGGAGTATCGAGTATGTAAGCTAAGTTGTGGTAGTTAGGGTTTTGATTCCTAAAGCTAGGTTTAGGGTTCGCTAGTGTAGTATTGATTAGGGTTTGAGTAGAATTAGGGTTTTTTTGAATGATCAAAAGTTGTGAAATTGTGTGTTTCATGGGGTGGTTATATAGGCATTGCCTAAGACCCCCGGCTAGGGTTACTCGACCGAGTAGCCCCTGGACTCGGTCGAGTGGCCTAGACGTCAGCAGCCGGGCTCAATTGAGGGCCCACTCGATCGAGTGGGCTGAGCACTCGATCGAGTGGCTCAACTGGGTCGCGCGGGTCAACTTTTGGACCGTGGCTTTGGATGTTTGATGGGCTTTTGTATTTGGAATAGCATTTTGATGTTTTAAAGGCAGTTTTGTATGTCTCGGAAACGACTTTGACCGGGGTTGACCCAATCGCAAAATGGTCGGTTTTATTTCCGGTGTCGGTTTTGGTCCATATTAGTCTTGTTTGACTCAGAACGGTCCGCTGGGCCTGAATTTGAGGTCTGTTTTGTGAGATTTGTACTCCATAAGTGTATAAGCCAACAACTAATGGTTTCGAGCCCATATCCGAGCGCGTAGAAACACGTTAGCGTCCGATCATCTTCGGGTTTTCTTTGGAAACTACCATTGACACCTGACAGTCAAAATGCGGGTGTCTACAGTACGACTCCCAAAACCCGGGTCCCTAATTTCCATCAAATAACGTTAAGTCTAATATTAGGCACTTGGTGGTACTACTCGGTCACTATCTCCAAAAATGTCTTACGTGACTATCAAATCGTTCAAGCGACACGATACTAATCCACAAATGCTTTAGAATCAAATCCACAATTAAGATTCCAACGGTTAACAAAACATACCCAAACCCTTGATCGATAAGGCTCCTAATTTCAAAACTCTTAAGGTTTGAATTCAAGGTATGCTCCAAATTTCTCGAGTAAGGAACATTAAACAAGGTCTACCAATATAACAATGCTTGGGCACAGAATCCTCAAAATGATTACCATCATGTTTATAATGCCACAAGTAAAGAAGTTGGGGAAAGTATAACAAATCCTCAAATACGCTCAAACCTATAGGTAATGGCGCAAACACTCACATCTTCAAACACGTCATTGGGCTAAGGTTTCTAAAAATTCCACCAAATTTCATATTGTATCAGCGAAACCACCAAAATATTTATTAAATCAACGAAGGCACAATCTCGTTGGTCTAAGGTTATAACAGTCCCAAGAAGATGATCCGTATTATAATATTCCTCAAAACAGCACAATAAAACCAAACCGTGATTGTGCAAGATAGTTCTCTTCTCTAGGGACAACAACAATTTATCCCAAGTTAGATCTGTGGACATGACATAGGTCCACCCCGACGCGGCCACGCGCGGGTTTGGGGAGGCGAATGAATCTCCATATGAGATGGTCAAATGGAAATTTAAATCGAAGTTGGAGTCGCCACCGAATTTTATGGTTATTCGGAACCGTTCGAGCCCACTCTATGTCGTAGTGGGCCGTGTACAAAATACGGCCCATTTCCGATGTCAGAGTTTATTGGGCTCGTCCCTTTGCAGTTCGATACAGATGCCGACATGAGCAGTTAATCGTATATTGAATGACTCTTGTTGCCAATGGTTTCGGACATCCGGAAACCACGGTTCTGAGTAAGGGGTGAGCGTACGTGTTGGAAAGTTCACTAAGAACACCCAACCCCGCCCGCACATTAGCGGCCTCTACTAGAATATCGAATGATGTTTTAATACGCGCGTTAGTTGAACGATGAATGATATGCAAACATTGTTTTCCTAAGCATGTGAGGAATTGAATGGGTTGCTAAGTCGATTTAATGCATGAAAGATTAACGTCAAAGTTGAATTTAACATGTGAGATTCGTTTTAGCATAATAAAACAAACGATAAAAGAAGAATGAATTTGCTACAAAGGATGAACAAACGAGTTTGTATCGATTTGTAAATAATATAGCAAATAAAATATACGAGATCGAGAAAATAAATATTAATCAAAAAAATATTGTTGAAAAGACGTTGTTTTGTATAAAAAACGATGTTCGAAAAATAATAAAAAAGGAACGAGAAAGGACGCGGCAGGCAGCCGGCCGCGCGGCTCGCCCGGGACGCCGGCGGGTCGCGTGGTAGACTGTTTCGACGTCGGTTTTCGAAAACTCGATGCTTTTATTAAATCGCGTAAGAATATTGTATGATCCGTACTCGAATTAATATTTTCGATATTCGTTATATTCGATAGTTGACTACGAAATCAATATCAAATATTTGGAATAGTTTTAGAAAATATGTAATTTTGAGAAATCTTTTTGTAGAATAAATAAAAAAACGAACGAAAAGCTAAAAAAAGAACTCGGGTTTTAGGCCCGTGCGCGAGTCGCCTGGGATGGGCGCGACTCGCGTGCGGGTCTGTCCCGGTCGCGTTTTTGTTCGAAAATTGCTAATTTAATAAATCGCGTACAAATACAAATGAACTAACTTATACTCGATTTATGTTTTAGATATTCGTCATACCCGATATTCGATTATGAGATCGATATCAAATATTCGGAATGAATTTAAAAAAGGTTTTGAAAAAAAGTTAGTTTTGAACGAAAAGTAAAAAAAAAATTGAACGAAAAAGATGTTAATTCTCTCCGCGTATAAAATCGTCGAATTTTGTTTAAAAAGATGTGACGATTTTATTAGCATCAACGAGAATTAATTAATTTTGTTCTTGTTAGATACGATATTCGATTAGAGAATCGATATCGTATTTTAAGAATGTTATATAAAAAAATAGTTTTTAATAATATCGATATTAGAAATAATAAAAAGTGATGAACGACCCATAAAAAGGACGACACATGACCCTGAAAAAAAGACACGACGAAAAAAGGAAAAAACGAGGAAGAGACGAGAAGAAGAAGTTGAGAAGAAAAGAGAAGTCGGGTTTGATTTTACACCCTCAACCTACATGCTTCGTTTACTCGGAACGGGGCTCGTCGGAATGTGGCTAGGGCACGGGAGCGTCGAGTGAATGTTGGTGAGTTATGGTGGTTCGGTTTGGACGTGTGAGGTGGCGGATCTAAGGCCGGTTTTTTGTAGTCTCGGGTTACACTATCGGTTTCTCGATGCTAAGCGTATTTTTGTGAGTTGTGTGAGGAGTTTATGTATATTTGATTGATAGAAAGTTGATGTGTTGGATGTGTATCAATATTGTGTATGAAAAGTTGTGTGCAAAGGGTCCTATTTATAGGAGAAGAAGGTTGAGAGAGGTACCTTGCTTGTACGACAAGAAATACCAATCGGGATAGGAAATGTAAGAAGTCGAGAGGAACGAGAATTCTCTTTCCTTGGCAAAGAAGCCACGAAATTGGCTGGAAAATAGGCTGCTCGGCCGAGTATTTGATGCTCGGTCGAGTGTTTGATTCGGTGTTCAGATAGAATTCCTACTCGAGATCGAATTCTACCTCTTTAAAGGAATTGTTTAATATTTGTGTAGCTGATTTTTTGTGGAGTTTGAGCTTGAATTAGCCACGTGAGGTGACACGGCTGACTCACGTGTCTCGAGAAAATATCTTTGACCGGGTTTGACTCGGTCGCTAAAAGACGGTTTTACCCCCGGTGTCGGATTCGACCCAAATTAGTCTTATTTGACTCGAAACGACCCACTGGGCCTGAATTTGAGGTTGGTTTTGTGAAATTTGTACTCCGTAAATAGCCCAAGCTAAATATCCATGATTTCGAGCCCATTTCCGAGTACGTTAAAGCACGTTTGCGTCCGATCATCATCGGGTGTTTGTCGAAAACTGCTATTGACACCTGGCGGTCAAAATGTGGGTGTCTACAGAGCCCCCACTCTGACTGAGGCTTGGACAGGGCGAAAGTCAGAGTAGCTACCAGGCCAATCAAAGATTAAGACCTGGCAGACTTTCGGTCGGGTCGTTTAAAGTCCATTAGACCTGCGTGAAGGGCCCGCCGGCCATGGATTAGAAATGTACCTAAACTGATGATGACTCCGTGGGGAATTGAACTCGTCGTATAAGACTTAGGTGCGCCTATATATGGGCTCATCTTGTTAAATGCCGCTGGGGAGTTATGTGAATTGCGCTGTCGTGATTTGTACCTGTATAAGTTACATAAAATTTTGCATGCAACACGTAGGCGAAACAAATATGACTCGCGCTGGGGAATAAAAAAGATTTTTGCTGCATTTTGAAATCGAAGTCCTGAAAGTAACTCACGTGCTAGGAGATAGGTTTCCAAGATTGAAAGAGGTGGAAAAGAAATTTGCCGTTTAAATAGATTGAAATTTGACCTTGTCGAAAAGATTTTTTTTCAAATGGCAAAGTTTTTGCAAATTTTAAAATGAGAATTTGAAAAGAGAGGCCTACCGGCAGACTCGACTCTGGATGCGACAGGACGAGTTGACAGACACGACTTAGACTCTCTAGGGTTGGACCGTGACCTGGTAAGGAGGTGGGCCACCTAAGATGACAAGACTCTTAAGTTGCGCTATTCCGTAGCCTAGGCGAGTGACAACACGGTCGAATCCTCGGAATAGGAAGGATGTGCTATGGAGGGTATTGCAATATTCTGTAATGAGACAGTTTTGGCATGACAGGACTTTTAGCAGTAGCAATGCCGTAGTCTAGTGCTGTTCTGGATTTTTGATTTTTGGGTACATTTCCATAGTGGGCATTGCCTCGAGTTCTGATAGATTCTTGTCCTCGAGTGAGCCGAGTACTAGGACACACTGTAGAAAAGAGGCTAGATTTTGAATGTATTTGGATTATGTGAGTGGATGGAGAAATTCTGTCTAGGAGAAGCCCCCAGGACGACAAAGAAAGCTGTTGAGAACATGACGATGTCGTGACCGGAATGATGGTGCTTTCTGAATGTGTGTCAATGTGGGTGGTTGTGCCTCTGTTGAAAGGCTGCCTACGTATTCACGTGTGGTGAAATCAAACCAAGCCGTAGTTCAGTGGATTATGGTGCCTAGTTTATTAGGGCTTTGTGTGTAACTAGCCATAGCGATGGTGTAGGCTAGGTGCATTCCCAGTGATGCCTTGATCAAAGGGCTAGAATGGTTAGGATATTGATCCTGTGACTGTGAGCATTCTCCGGGATAGCCCCCAGAGGTGGTGTGCACTATTTGGGCCTGTTCTGTGCCGACCGCAAGTTGAGCTCCCGTGTTTGGGGTTGGTAACTGGTTTGAATGAGAAGAATTTGGATGGGATTTTAACGAGTTCTGCTCTCGGGGATTTTAACGAGTTCTGCTCTCGGGGATTTTAACGAGTTCTGTTCTCGGGGATTTTAACGAGTTTTGCTCTCGGGGATCTTAACGAGTTTTGCTCTCGGGGATTTTAAGGAGTTTTGCTCTCGGGGGATTTGACGAGTTTTGCTCTCGGGGGGATTTGACAAGTTTTGCTCTCGGGGGGATTTGACGAGTTTTGCTCTCGGGGGATTTGACGAGTTTTGCTCTCGGGGGGATTTGACGAGTTTTGCTCTCCGGGGATTTGACGAGTTTTGCTCTCGGGGGGATTTGACGAGTTTTGCTCTCGGAGGATTTGACAAGTTTTGCTCTCGGGTATTTGTATGGTGATTGTGAATTTTTTTATGTAAAGGGGAAGTCGAGTAAAATGGCTCGAACTTTGATCGGGATAAGTTTTGATAATGCGAGATCTGACTTCCATGTCTGGCCCTAATGGTTAGGGGTATCCTATGGAGCTTGAATCCTCAAAATTCCGGGCTGTCTCAAGCCTGGGTCTCGGGAAGGTCTTGAGGGTTGTAATGTGGGAAGGCTAAATGTGGTGTTAGTTGACCAGCTCAATTATCTCTCCCTTATTTGATGGTATGAATTTTGACCGTACCCTGGTCATGGGGCTTTCACTTGAATTGACCGTTTCAATTGTGTTGATCGTTAACTATGGTCATGGGTTTTTGAGGCTTCTTTTTGATCATGGCCAGCTCTTTTGTTTTGGGCCTTTTGCTTTTTTTCTTTTGGACTTTTGTTTTTTTTTTGTCCAGTTTTTTTTGTCATGGCCAGCTCTTTTATTTTGGCCTTTTGCTTTCTTTTTTTTTCGGTTGGTCAGACTAACACCTGAGGTAGGGATCAGTTAGTCTTATTGGATGAGTGTTTTATTGTGGGAAATGGGCTTGCCTCCCGTCTTTAACCCAAACTAAGAGATTACCTAGATTTGTCATAGGATTCGATACCGCTGCTGCTAAGGGTAGTTATGTGGCTTTCTACACCAGGCATGGAATAGGTAAAAGGAAAACACGGGCTCGGTTTCCTGCAGTCATTATAGATGTGCTTATAATAGTCACGTGCGTGTGCTCACAGTGTATGACGGTGTTCATCATGTTCTCGGAAATACATAAGGAAAGTATATATGAGAAATAGAAAACCTGATTTTATTGAATTTTGAAAAAGAGGACAGAATACAATTGACTCTGACTCTGACTTTGAAGTTGAAATAAATACTCCCTCCGATTCAGAAAGATCTTCCCATTTGATTAAAATATACCTCACATATATTAAACAAAGGGGAAGATCTTTCTGAATCGGAGGGAGTAGTATATCCTAGACTCGGACTCAGACTTGGACTTAAATCAAATCCGGACTCTTGGATGCATAAGAGGTAGATTGGATGCTTTGGTCATCGGGCCCTGTATAGTCCATGAGGGGCTTTGCAAGTGACAAAGTTTCCAAAACGGGAGTCTTCCCGACATCGAGGAAGTCTTGAATGAGGTGTTTCAGTTTCCAGCACTGTTATGTATCGTGTCCCCTCCCTCTGTGGAATTTGCAGTAATGCTCGCCGTTCCATGCTTTGGAGCGTTTTTCCAAAGGTGGGTCGGCTGTTGGGCCTATAGGTAGTATTAGGCCCTTCGGAACCAACCTCTGGAAAGCGACGGTGTAGGACATATCCAAGTGGGTAAATGTCCTTTCCTTTGACTGGTTCTTGATTTTTGGAGAGGTGACTTGAGGGTTACCTCTCTCGGTCTTGCCATCTTGAGGGTACCGGACAGTTTCGTAAGAGTGTTCACCCTTGAAATGGCTCAGTTGGGTGATTGGCTGTCTTACCCGCTCTAGTTGTGTTAGACGGGCTCGGGTTCTTATAAGGTCCTCTTCGATGATGGTTACCCTGGAACTTAGGTTATCTAGGGCAGTATTGATTTTCGAGAAGATATTGTTAATGGAGCGAGATAGCATAAGCATACTCCCCTGGATATCCCCTTTCTTGACGGCGCGGGATTTGTTATGGTTTGGTATTGTCTCGTTCATAGGGTCCCTGATCGGAAGAAACGACAGGTGTTAGAACTCGCCTAAGCTCGGTTTTGCACAAATACAAGAGAGAGAGTCAAACTAGGTACGGCCCGGAGGCGGGAATGACTAAGATTCTATGACCGGGCTACTTAAACGTTAATCCAGACAAAGTAACGACTGTGACCTAGACTTGACCACGAGACTCAAGCTGTACAAGGATAAGTCCGTAAATGGGGCGACCGTATTCGACCGTGCCACGTGGTTGGACCAACCGTGGTGACCTAAACCTAGGTGACCCGAGTATTCGTAGCGTGGGTACGACTCGAAGAAGGCATCATAAGGACGCCGGTGTAGGATGAACGTAGGGTACTCTCTAGGGTAACCGTGGTTGACTGCTCGGGTGGAGGACATCCCCTTGAGTAATGCTAGAGACTCAGATGGTGTGACATCTAAGTGACTCGAAAGTGGGATACGTGAGACAACATGTGTAAGAAATGACCCTTAGAGCAACCGTGATTGATCGCTCTGCTGAAGGGTAGCCCCCGAGTGGGGAAAAGCCTGAAAAGGAAATGACTCGGATAGGATACCTAGACGGGTGACTCGTGAAAGATGGGTCTCCCCTAGGATCCAGCTGTGTGGGCTGGGCCCTGTTTGAAAGGAGGTTTACGTGAGACATTCCTCAGACTTTGGACTCGATAATTGTGTAACGGACCAACCTTCGTAGGAGTATGTCCTACATAGGTGGGCTTTGCCTTAGTCAAATAAGGCGGACTGGGATCGGGAAGAAACTCGTGATATAAGATCGACGGAGTTTCGACGCTAAAGACTTTGATGACTTATGACACGACCCGACACTGCTAAATACGGGAAGTTCTAAGAAGAGCAAGTTTTGAGACATGATATTTTGAAAAGGCCCGAAAAAATCGGGGAGAACCGGCCCATTTTCGAGAAAAACGGAAAAGAATGGGCCGGGTGACGGTTCGAAAATTTTCGAAAATAATTTCGAGTTTTGAATTGGGCATAATACCGGCTAGAAAAAAGGCTATTTTGAGTAAAATCATAAGTCCTAAGTTTGGATCAAGTTTGAAAAATGACAGATTTGAAAAAAATATGATGTGGATCAAGTAGCACGTAGTCATGGAAACAGTACAATGACGTCATGTATGCTCTTAAGCTAAGTCTCGGTCAGTCTATAAGGGTCTATACCAGTGTACATAGCCTATCGAGAATCGGGGCGGACTCCCTAACTCGAGTTGAGATTAAGACATGCCGTAAAACCCATACGAATCGGCTAATGGACACCTTTGACATAACCAGTTTGGACTATATCAACGGTATAGTGGGACGTCGGTCACCGATACCGGCCCGGGAAAGATGGGGTTATGCATGAACCGTAAAACTAAAACGCGCATTATACTAGTCAAACGATTTCTATTCGAGTCTCACCCTGAGGATACCGAAGGTTATTAACTCATCAGTAAATCCCCAGCGGAGTCGCCAAATTGTGGACATGACATAGGTCCACCCCGACGCGGCCACGCGCGGGTTTGGGGAGGCGAATGAATCTCCATATGAGATGGTCAAATTGAAATTTAAATCGAAGTTGGAGTCGCCACCGAATTTTATGGTTATTCGGAACCGTTCGAGCCCACTCTATGTCGTAGTGGGCCGTGTACAAAATACGGCCCATTTCCGATGTCAGAGTTTATTGGGCTCGTCCCTTTGCAGTTCGATACAGATGCCGACATGAGCAGTTAATCGTATATTGAATGACTCTTGTTGCCAATGGTTTCGGACATCCGGAAACCACGGTTCTGAGTAAGGGGTGAGCGTACGTGTTGGAAAGTTCACTAAGAACACCCAACCCCGCCCGCACATTAGCGGCCTCTACTAGAATATCGAATGATGTTTTAATACGCGCGTTAGTTGAACGATGAATGATATGCAAACATTGTTTTCCTAAGCATGTGAGGAATTGAATGGGTTGCTAAGTCGATTTAATGCATGAAAGATTAACGTCAAAGTTGAATTTAACATGTGAGATTCGTTTTAGCATAATAAAACAAACGATAAAAGAAGAATGAATTTGCTACAAAGGATGAACAAACGAGTTTGTATCGATTTGTAAATAATATAGCAAATAAAATATACGAGATCGAGAAAATAAATATTAATCAAAAAAATATTGTTGAAAAGACGTTGTATTGTATAAAAAACGATGTTCGAAAAATAATAAAAAAGGAACGAGAAAGGACGCGGCAGGCAGCCGGCCGCGCGGCTCGCCCGGGACGCCGGCGGGTCGCGTGGTAGACTGTTTCGACGTCGGTTTTCGAAAACTCGATGCTTTTATTAAATCGCGTAAGAATATTGTATGATCCGTACTCGAATTAATATTTTCGATATTCGTTATATTCGATAGTTGACTACGAAATCAATATCAAATATTTGGAATAGTTTTAGAAAAGATGTAATTTTGAGAAATCGTTTTGTAGAATAAATAAAAAAACGAACGAAAAGCTAAAAAAAGGACTCGGGTTGTAGGCCCGTGCGCGAGTCGCCTGGGATGGGCGCGACTCGGGTTTTAGGCTCGTGCGCGAGTCGCCTGGGATGGGTGCGACTCGCGTGCGGGTCTGTCCCGGTCGCGTTTTTGTTCGAAAATTGCTAATTTAGTAAATCGCGTATAAATAGAAATGAACTAACTTATACTCGATTTATGTTTTCGATATTCGTCATACCCGATATTCGATTATGAAATCGATATCAAATATTCGGAATGAATTTAAAAAAGGTTTTGAAAAAAAGTTTGTTTTGAACGAAAAGTAAAAAAAAAAGAATTTTGAATGAAAAAGATGTTAATTCTCTCCGCATATAAAATCGTCGAATTTTGTTTAAAAAGATGTGACGATTTTATTAGCATCAACGAGAATTAATTAATTTTGTTCTTGTTAGATACGATATTCGATTAGAGAATCGATATCGTATTTTAAGAATGTTATACAAAAAAATAGTTTTTAATAATATCGATATTAGAAATAATAAAAAGTGATGAACGACCCATAAAAAGGACGACATATGACCCTGAAAAAAAGACACGACGAAAAAAGGAAAAAACGAGGAAGAGACGAGAAGGAGAAGTAGAGAAGAAAAGAGAAGTCGGGTTTGATTTTACACCCTCAACCTACACGCTTCGTTTACTCGGAACGGGGCTCGTCGGAATGTGGCTGGGGCACGGGAGCGTCGAGTGAATGTTGGTGAGTTATGGTGGTTCGGTTTGGACGTGTGAGGTGGCGGATCTAAGGACGGTTTTTTGTAGTCTCGGGTTACACTATCGGTTTCTCGATGCTAAGCGTATTTTTGTGAGTTGTGTGAGGAGTTTATGTATATTTGATTGATAGAAAGTTGATGTGTTGGATGTGTATCAATATTGTGTATGAAAAGTTGTGTGCAAAGGGTATCCCTAATTTCATGTGTAAGTGTTGGGAGAAGTGATGCTCTGATACCAAATGTAATCCCCTAGAAAATATAACGCGATACAGTGGCGGAAACACTGTAGAGTCGGGATTAAAACACACTGTAACTATGTCTTAGTAAAATTAAAATGGTAAAGTCAAACAATAGGCCTTAAATAAAATGGCCAAAATTTAAAACAATCCACAAAAGGGGTTTGAACAATCCATAAGACATAATTGTCAAAATAAACAAGCAGGATCCACATTGCTCGCTAGCCCACACCCGGAACATGTATACCTGCCATGTTAAAACATAACAGCCACAATCAGTGGGGAGCAACGCCAACGTTCTCCCAGCCGTATAACATGATTTTAAAACTTTAATTACTACTATAGGAAAAATAGTAAAAAGAAAAACAGTAAAACATCATATTAAAATAGGCTTTTAACGTAAAATGAAATAATCAAAAGGGTTTCCGAGAAAACATAAAAATATTTGCCAACCTGCAAATCAATTTATATCGATAATAAATAAAATAATCAAAATGGCGTTACAGATAGAATTATTGTCGACGGCTAGACTTTCACCAGGAGAATACTAAAACTAGCTTCGAGATCTTAGTTCAAACAAATCAAACTTCGGTCTCTAACTAGGCTACTCAACCATAATAGGACGGCGACTTATAAATGCGTGGCCCTAGTTTGAGATGATATGTAACCCCTCCCGAGCACCATAAATACTCAGTTCAACCCGACGGCGTCTTACACTGCGAGGCACGAGCTTAAGAAAATATATACACACACTCTCGAACACCATATATGCTCTGTTCAACAACCAGTGTGCCCCATAAAGACACACCACCCTTACAGTTGATGGCAAAAACGTGAACCCCAGAATATATTACTCTAACCTCACACTTGTCCTTATTCCTTAGCTCCAAAACAAAGCCATTATCGATATTCAAAAGATATAATCATTATAAATAATAAGAGAACAACAAGAAAAGGATCATTTTTCAAAAGAGGGAACTTTCTAATTTAGGAAACTTCTATTTTTTAGAAACTTTACCAAAAATAGCATCATATCAAAATAGCAAAAATATTAGTTTATACTAATACAACATTTATAGTAAACGATATAGATTTATAAAACTAATACTTTCGGCCTTAACGATATTAATTTCTAAAACGAGAACAATTGGGTTTATGAAATTATTAAAATATCGTACAAGTGTTTATAAAATGATTAAAAATGTCTTAAACATTTTATTACTACTAATTAGGATGTTTCCAAAATTTATAAAATTAAAATTCCCTAATTATTAATAGTTTCGACAATACGAACATAAATAGGATTTTACGGCAAATGTCAAATTAAATCTTTTAACGTCTTTTATTTAATTAAACCATTGAATACATTAAGAGTATGTTAAGGGATGATTTAACTCACAAAGTTTCAGATTTAAATACTTTCAAAATGGCTGGAAAAATAATTCTTTTGGGTAAGATGAAGCATTTTAACGAAAAATCATAATTTGTCCAAAACCAATACTTATTAATTAAAGACTTTAATAAATAGTACAAAAATTACTTAAAATAGCTAAAATATATTTATGGACATTCTGTCCAGAAAAGAAAATTTTCCAGAATGCTTAGTCTCGGTTTTTAAAGGGTTTACTCGTTAATCGTCTAATCTCGATAATAACGATTAATAAAAATAGTAATTACAAAACGATTTAAGTATTAATGTCCAAAAATTATTATTAAACTTAAAAATCATCATTTTCCAGAATATACTAATTTTCCAGATTTTCCAAAGTTCCAGATTTACCAAATTCCAATAAAACCGTCATTTAATACCCGTTTTCACAATTAACGATTTCATTAATAAAATCGTCCTAACATTTTATTAAAGCACTAAAAATCATAAAATTACATTTTATTATGAAATCATCAAAACCATATTTTTTTTTCCAGATTTAATCCAAAGACCAAAAATTGAGAATGTAAACAACAAACGCGGTTTTAACGATAAACGACGATTTAAAGTGATTAATTAATTCATCCACTTAACAATTCCGAAAAATTATGAATAAAATCAGAAAATTCTATTTTACCATAAAGTTTCACCACTTCCAAAATAAGATTAAAATAAAATATTTAAGTATTAGAACTAAAAATCGGTTTTTAATCGTTTTTGTCCGATAACGGTAATAATTCAATAATCGATATCAAAAATATCAGAAAAATACCAAATTATTAAAAATCATCAAAAATCTCATTTTTACAGAATAAAATCATATATTACAAGTTTAGGCCGAATATTACGATTTTACAATTTAATATGACGATTTAATCGTTAATCTCGTAAAAGCGATAAAAATTACCGAAACATGCAAATTCCAACTTTTAAAATTTTTCCAGATTATATGACATACATATATTGTCAAAAATAAAATTATAATTATATACATGCAATTACACAAATAAAATCAAGTAATACCGAGTAACATCGACGTTACCTCAAGTCCAAATCGGAATCGATAATATAATCGTCTGCCTCGGGATCGTCCACAAATCCTTAATAAACGAAAATCATGGCAGAAACATACCATGAGAAAAAATAAGAAAATCAAGGAGAATAACGATCGAAAACAACATCGATTATTACCTTAACGGAAGGATCGTAATGACGATTAATTTGATGATAAAAATGAGACAATTATGACTCGAATTGGAGGACGAATCAGCGTAGGACTGCTGGAGGATGTCACGTTTTTTTGAGGTAATTGAAAGAGTATTTTTTTGTTTATGAGAAAAGTGAATGTAAGAAAGAAATGGATGGTTTCTAAGCATAAATGATGATAAATTTTGATGAAAACTATGTAGAAATATACCAAATGACCAGCCAAAATAGTCATAGGTGGGAGAATGAAAGGTTGATCATAATGTATCAAATAAATGAAAAGAAAAGAATTACGTAATTACGTTTTAACGTAATAAAATGAAATGTAAAGATGAAAACGTAGTAAATGTGCGACAAGGAGATGGGTCAGTCCAAAACATGGGGAAAATGTCCCAAATAATTTGTAAGTTGATGAAAAGAAGAATCGTAAAATCGTTAAACGTATTTTAAAGCAATTCGAGTAAACCGCGCATTGGAAAATAATTATTTACGAACTGCCTAATAAAAATCATAAGTGGCTTATTTTTAGTAAGTAGAAATATTTCTTAGTTGAAAATATTATATAAATGTATTTAAACATTTTTAGGAATAGGAATAACTTAAATCCGAGCTTAAAAACGTTAATTCGTAGAGAAATAGAATTCCTCGCGGAAAATAAATAGTTTACGAGGAAAATCAAATAAATGGATTAAAAAGAATTAAAAATCTTTTTAAAATATAAATAAATATCATTAAACACAAAAATGAAAATAGACCTTGGAAAAAGATGAAATGCAAGGCCGAAATGTGACAGAGTTATGACAGAGTCATAACGGTAAAGACAAAAACCCTAGGAAAAATAGCGGGTGTTACACTACTTATGCGTTTTCTAGCTTGTGTTAGGTTCCTAAGTCCAATATTGGAGAAATGGAACGATTCCGACTCGTTTCAGACACATTTGGAGCCAACGAGAAGAAGCGACGATCACTCGATGGCTTAGACTCGATCCCGAGCCCTTGGGACCCATTCCCGAGCACCGAGAATTGATGAGAAGCCTAACAAGGGCAAGGAGGGACCTATAGGATTATATTTGAAGCCTACAAGACCCATCCCGGTCGGGAAGGTCCCCATCACGACCAGGATGAAGAGCAAAGAAGAAGACAACTACTGGAGCTTGATCCCGGTCGGGATCACCACCTTCCCGATCGGGACCGACATCATCCTGACCGGGAAGATCATAACATCGCCCGGTGTTATGCACCATCCCGACCGGGACCATTCCTTCCCGACCGGGACGACTTCCTTCCTGACGGGAAGGCCCCAGTTCAGCCCGTGTTTCATTTTTCCGCCTCCCATATTCTTGTAACCCTATATATATACCCCCCTCTTGTATTGTTTTAAGCACCATGCTTTATTCTAGATTACTCCACTAAACCCTAGACTACTTTAGGTTGGATAGTGTAGATTAGCCTTAATTAATCCTTAATCTTAGTTTAATCCTAGTTTCATCTTTGTATTATTGAAGACTTTTTGGGTTGATCTACTCTATTGACAACATTGGAAATCTTCCTTTGGGTTTATTTATGCAAAGATTCAATCTTTTGTTCATCTTCTAGTGTTGGTATAATTCTTCTTCTCCCTAATCTCTTATATTTAGTTTTCATTTGTGTTTATGTTTAGTAACCTTCAATATTCCATTGTGAATGTTTGTGCTTGTGCTTGTTTCATTATGGGTGTTGGGTTTACTATATTGAACGTGAGTGAGTAGTCCTCTTGCTAGGATTAGTAGGGGAATTGGGTGTTTAATGGGTGATTAAGGGTTTGTGTAGGTTGTTGGTGATAGTTTTGGTTGCTTCTTGGTTGTATGCATGGAACATGTTTGATGAAATGCTTGAATGACTTGTAGTTGCAAATGCGTGTTTTCTTGCCTTGCTTTCTTCTTGTGTCCTTGTATGTCGCTAGGATGGGTTCTTGCGCGAGAGCGAGGAACCTCTAGGTCGATTTAAGTAGCGAGAGCCCGGACTATGGCTAGATAGCTTGACTACCCCCTTCTCTCTTGCTTCTCCTTGATCATATCATCACCCCTGAACCCGACCTAATCCTAGTTCTTTCCTTATTGAATTCTCCATCTTCTTAGTCATTGTTCCTCTAGTTTGTTGCTTTAGTTTAGCTTTAGTTGTTATACTTAGTTCCTTCTTAGTCATAGTTTTATCCCCCTTCATAGTTTTAGTTTAGTTTAGCCTTGTGACCTAGTCAAGTCCTTAGGTGAAACTTAGTCGAAACCCTCTTTACCGTCCCCGTGAACTCGACCCGACTTACCCTATCTACCCTTGTTAGGATTAGTTGGTTATTATTTGATCGGTGGGATCCACGACAAATCCCTACCATCAAGTGGGGTACTCGAAGGTGAGGAGTAGCGTCGATGTCGCTTTTGTCGGAACTACGATTGAGTGGATCGTTTGCCCCGGGTGTCGGAGTGCGAGCCCTTAGCAAGAATATGGAGGAAGAAGAGAAGAGTTGAGATGTCTCGAATGAATGAGGCGAAGGGGGGGGGGGGGGTATTTATTGGTGTTTTCGGCCCTCGTCGCCCATATGGACGCCTGAGTTGAGGCGCACCAAGACTCAGGCGCGGGGAGACTAAGACGCGTGAGGTGGGGCGGTTGGAATTTTGAAGATACGATTTTGATACTTTCCAAAACTGAGAGGGAGAGTATAATACATATCTTAGGGCTTAAGGCTTTCGGTGTTTATCCTAGCGCCGGGAACTTGGTGGGCCTCGGGTGTGCATCTCGGTTTGAGTTTCGGAATCGACTCGAGGTCCCGGTGTCAGAATTGACTCTAATTAGTGTCTACGCGATCGTAACGACACGACTAAGGCTACCATCATGTTAGTTTACATTTTTCCGAGTAATTATTAAATACGTTCTATAGAAAAACTACTTAAAACATTGCGAACCCGCGTCGCATTGTAGTCCTATCGTCGTTGGGTGTATGTCGGGCACCTCTGCAGCCACCATGCCCTAATCTGGGTGTCTACGGAAGCCCCCACTTTGACAGAGGCTTGGACAAGGCAAAATTCAAAGTATAGCCGCCCAGGTCCATCGAGGATTACGAACAAGTGGCTGTCCGGCCGGGTCGTTTTGAGTCCATTGCATTCCGTGTTGAGGCTCGCCGTCCATAGCTTAGAAATCATACCTGACGTCTTTGCTTGTGGTTGCTTGCTTGGGCCCTAGCCATTGCTTATCATCTTGTTCTTCAGTTCATCATGCTTTGAGCTCTTTGCCTTTTTAAGTTCTTTTAATTTCAAATGTTTTCGTGTTGTAGGTGACGCGTTAAGCGTAAGTGCAAGGAATGTTCATATGTGTTGGCTTCCATTTGAACAAATGTTTTTGGGATGCTTGAGAACCCTAAAATAAAATGTTCGAGGGCGTTAGTCTCCACTCGAGCGGTCGTCTTCGGGATGCTTGTGACCCCTTGGGCGAAATAAAGTGAACCAAAAATGTTTAAGGGCGTTAGTCTCCACTCGAACACCTGTCTTTGGGATTCCTCTGACCCCTAAGACAAAATAAAACAAGATAAAATTATTCCAAGGCGTCAGTCTCCACTCGAATTGCTGTCTTTCAGGATGCCGCTGACCACTAGGACAAAAGAAAATGAGATAAAACTATCCGAGGGCGTCAGTCTCCCCTCGAATAGCTGTCTTTCGGGATGCCTCTAACCCCTAGGACAAAACAGAATAAGATAAAACTATTCGAGGGCGTCGGTCTCCACTCGAAAAGCTGTCTTTCGGGATGCCTCTGAACCCTAGGACAAACAAAATGATATAAACTACTCGAGGGCGTCAGTCTCCACTCAAGTAGCTGTCTTTCGGGATGCCTCTAACACCTAGGACAAAACAAAATGAAATAAACTACTCGAGGGCGTCAGTCTGCACTCGAGTAACTGTCTTTCGGGATGCCTCTGACCCCTAGGACTAAATAAACCATTCGAGGGCGTCGGTCTCCTCTCGAATGACAAATGCTGTGGAGGTATCAGATTCCTTCTAGAGCGTTGGTATCTACTCGACAAATTGCTTTTGAGGGCGTTGGTATCCACTCGAAAAATTGTTGTGGAGGTTTCAGACTCCTTCGAGGGCGTCGGTATCACTCGAAAAAAGCGGTTTCGAGGGCATTGGTATCCACTAGAAAAATTGCTTTCGAGGGCGTTGGTATGCACTCGAAAAATTGTTGTGGAGGTTTAAGACTCCTTCGAGGGCGTTGGTATCCACTCGAAAAAATTGCTTTCGAGGGCGTTGGTATCCACTCGAAAAATTGATGTGGAGGTTTCCGACTCCTTTGCTTCTCGGATAACTAAGACCCGTTAAGCAGACAAAATTGCTGTTTTTTTATATGTTTTAGTCAAGTGTTTTTTGTTTTGTGAGTTTGTCTTATTTTGTTTGGGTTTGTTCTTGCTTTGTTTTAGTTCGTTACGCATTTGAGATTTGTTCAGAGTTTGTTTAGATTAGTTGGTTCAAATTGTTTTGTTATCCGTTCGGGTGCAGCGTTCGTGTTAAGTGCGGTTCTTATGCTTGTCTTATTATCGTGTTTTGTCGATGTCTATTAGTAATCATTCCATTATTGTTGTTTTGTTTGTCTTAAAAGGTGCGTGTTTTATGTGTACCGAACTTCGAGTCTCGTTTGTTTCTGTTTTAGACTGTACTGGGCCGCTCAGATGCGCAACAATCAGCGCCCTAGTACTCAGGCACCTAGCCCCCAGCGCATTAGGATTCGGGCGCGTAACTTGGGGCGGTCGGATTTCTGTGGATCGGGTCTGTTTAAGTAATCGAAAATTGGGGGTGATGGTTAATTTGATCTAAAACTCGAGCGCGCCATCCCTTTCGCCTTCAAATCGATTTCTCGACTCTTCTAGCCAAATTTCGTCTCGATTTCCGTCGTACGCGACAATGTCGACTCCGGGTAAGCGTTCTTTACTTGTTTATTGTCGGTTTTGTTTGATTTGAATTATTATGAGCTTGTTTTGTTGAAAACCCTAGAAAATCGATTTGGCTGTTTTTGATTTACTAAGTTTCGATGCTTGTGCTTATCCCACTGTTAAATTAGGATCGATTAGAGCTTGTTAGGGTTGTTATAAGTTCGATAGTGGTTTTCGAGGTACGACAATGGCTCCATATGGAAATGTGTTTGGAATGCTAGGATTAAAGACTGTTTTCCCGATTATTTCCGTATTTGTTTTGCGTAATCTTGCTCAAATAGTGTGGGTAGCTCTCTTGTCGATTCTTATGGGCTAGGCAGGCTTTTAGGACTCTAGTGAGGTTTCGTGTGTCTTAAGACGGACCAAAAGGTGTCCTCATGATGCCGGATTTTCCCGAAATCACTTCCAACGTGACCGGGATCGAAAATGGGTGCTAGCGGCCCTTTCAGAATTTTGATATCCTTATCCGAAATTTTGACCCTATTTTAACCTGTTTAAGCTACTTTAGCCTGACCTGAGGCACGAATTTTCCTTTTTTATTTGATTTTTTAGTTAGAGGTAACACTGAGCGCGCCGAGGGAGATCCTAGTGGTGAGACCGCCGGGTGTGGAAACCCAGATTTGGACCTGGTGGCTGCAGAGGTGCCCGACAAACACCCAATGACGATAGGACTACAACGCAACGCGGATTTGCGATGTTGTAGATAGTTTTTCTATAGAACGGATTGAATAATTACTTGGAAAAATTAAAACTAACATGTTGGCAGCCTTAGTCGTGTCGTTACGGTTGCAGAGACACTAATTAGAGTCAATTCCGACACCGGGACCCCCGAGTCGGTCCCAAAACTCAAACCGAGTCAGCACCGCGCCAAGCGAACCTCGGAATGCACACTTGAGGCCCACTAACGTTCACGGCGCTAGGTCAAGCCGCGGGAGTCTTAATCCCCAAGTAGCAAATTATACTCCTCCCTCTTGATTTTGGAAAGTATCGAAATCGTATCTTCAAAACTCCAACCGCCCCACCACACGCGTCTCAGCTTCAGCGCGCCCAAGCCCAGGCGCCTAAGTCTTGGTGCGCCCCAGCTCAGGCGTCCATATGGGCGACGAGGGTCAAAAACACATTTAAATACCCCCCTCCGCCTCATTCATTTGACACACAATTCTCATTCTTCTCTTCCCCCTCTAAACTCTCACTAAGGGCTCGCACTCCGACACCGGAGGTAAACGATCCACTCGATCGTAGTTCCGATAAAAGCGACATCGACGCTACTCCTCACCTTCGAGCACCCCACTCGATACCGAGGTGCCTGTGATCGACTAGCTCAAGTCTAGTAGCGAAGCTCTACCGAATTAGCCGCAAAACTAGTCCTTAGTAACGAAGCTCTGCCGGAGTAGACGCAGGAAGGGTAAACGGTAACGGAGCTCTCCCGGAGTCACTGGTCAAGCTAGGAGGATCCGCCTGTTGAAACCGAGTCGTCACTAGGTTGTCCTCTAAACAAAACTTTCCATATTCGCACTTACTTTTATTATGCACTACGATAACACTAGATGTGGACACTAGGTCCACGAGCATCTAACACGTAAATGTCCCAACTTCAATCACGAGTACTAAAACACACTAAATAGACCCGAGTAATTCCTAGATCTGCTCTCAAACTATCTATGCATCAAGTCCCGTTTAGTGTACACTCCGATGGTGCAACTCCTCACAATGTGATTTTATTACATTCGCATTTACAGCTTTTCGTATGTTTTATTGCTTTTATGACCTTATAATCGCATGTTAAATCACCTAACAAAACAACTAAAACTGAACAAAGTGATGGTCGGGTTCCGTATTAGTCCAAGTGCTCTCCTTACTAGGTTCGACGCATCTCTATTAATACCGAACTGGCGCATCTTAAGCAGAATACTAGGTAAGGTATATCACGAGAATGACTAATATCCGTATTATCACGTTAAAACTGATCTGCTAATACGTATAATACTAGTATTCTCTACTCTCCTACGTGCATCTTTTCATGGCCTACTTGTCACTTGAAATCCCATGCAAAGAATGTAAACACAACTACATTGACGACAATACTCTCTTGTCCTTAAAACAACCGACGTAGTAAAAGCCATAGGGTTAAGACAATGGATATTACAGTATTTCCACCACAACAAAAGACCTAGGTTATCAGCCCACCAATTGATTAATAGAGGCCGCTATAGTGCGGGCGGGATTGGGTGTTCATATCTATCGGATGTTGGCTTCCCAATACGTACCCTCACCCCTTACTCAGAATCCACGGTTTCCGGATGTCCGAAACCATTGGCAATGAGTGTCATTCCAGGCATGGAGTGCTTAAGGGTACAAGTCTTTATCTTTAGGTCTCGTGCCACTCAACTTTGAGCCGGCAAGGGATCAAAGTTGACTTACGATTTCCGAGTCCCCATAATTCACTCGGTGGCGATGATGTGAGGGATTTTCCGTGGATCCCCACCAACAAATAAAATCAAACTAATCCTAACTGGTTAGAAAGGGTAAGTCGGGTCGAGTCCACGGGGACGGTAAAGAGGGTTTACCAAGTTCCACCTAAAGACTTGACTAGGTCTCGCGGCTAAGCTAAACTAGAATGATAAGAAGGGAAGGAAATATGACTAAAAATAAGCTACGGAGAAATCAAATAAGTAAAGGGTAGGGTTAGGTCGGGTTCATAAGTGTAGTGGGATGGTTGGGTAATCGAGGGTGTAGGTTTCACCTAGTCACTAAGGTCGGTCCGCGCTCTCGCGTTAAAGCCAATGTCCGCACTCTCGTGTCTAAGACAAAACCCGAATACTCATGCATGATATTACCCAATACACAAGGATTCAACCACAAATAAATCACCCAATGAGAAGAATAAATCAAGCAAGAGGAGCATTTGCAACTACTACTCTAACAAGCATTTCATCAAACACATAGTGTGCACAATAATGAGTGACTAGTAACAAAGATTTGACCTTTACCCCCAATCAAATCTAATCACCCATAACCAACACATAATCCCCCTACTAACCCCACAAAAGTCTACTCACACATAGTAAAACTAATACTAACACTATCAAGAGGAAACAACACAAATAACAAAACATCAATTATGAAACTAGCAAGAACAAGAACAATAAGAAAAGATTGAAACTTGAAAGATTAAACAAGGATTAAGAGTAAAGAGAATAAGAAGATTATACCTACTAACAAGAGGATGAAAAGATAAGAACTTGCATTAATGAGAAAAACCCAAAACAATCTCCCAAGGTTGTCAATCTTGGATGAATCTTGAAGAATTCCCTTAATACAAGACTAATTCCTAAGATTAACGATAAACTAAAGACTAATCTACACTAATCTAAACTAATCTAGTCTAAAGTAGTCAAGGGTTTAGTGGGTAATGACGAACATAAGTTAAGATTACAAGAGGGGGGGTATATATAGAGTAACAAGAACAAAGGATAAGAAAAGAAGCAAACACGAGGTGCAGCAGGGCCATCCCGTCCGGGACGGAGTGGTCCCGACCGGGACGGACCCAAAACAGGCGCAGTTGTATTTGTGCACCCCTTCCCGGTCGGGAAGGCCACTATCCCGCCCGGGAAGGGTCTTGTAGGCCTTCAATATGATCTTTAAGGTCCCTCCTTGCTTCTCATGGGCTTCTCATCGATTCTCGGGGCTTGGGAACGAGTCTAAGGGGCTCGGAAATGGGTCTCAAGGTCTCGATATCAAATCCAAGGCACCGAGTGATCGTTCCTTCTCTTCGTTGGCTCCAAAAGTGCAGGAAACGAGTCGAAATCGTCCCAATTCTCCATGAATGGTCTTGGGAACCTAAAACGAACTAGAAGAAGCATAAGTAGCTCAGAAACCGCTCCAAAGAGCGATTTCACAAGAGAAACCGGGACCGAACACTACAAAATAGGCACTACAAACTACACTTATCAAGTCCCCCACACTTAACCCTTACTCGCCCTCGAGTAAGCATGAACTAACTACTAAACTAATAGAGACTAAAATACTAGCCGAGCGGGTATTAGCGCACCCTACGTCCTTTCAACTCACGCGATAACACTTAGAGGACAAGTGCTATCCGCAAGGCAAGTGGGGTCTTGCGACAAAACTGTGGACGCAACCGGACACAAAAACACACAAACAAACAAACATACAAACAAACAAGCAATCGGTTTCACCCAATAAGAAACAAATACCGCTCCCCTCTAAAAAGCGGTGAAAGAAGCACCGGTTTAGGACTCAAGGCAAGTGACAACGTTCCCAAGCTAATAACACAAATCGATACGGACAAAACTCTAATAGTATGACAACAAAGCAATAAAAACGTTGGTAACTTACCTAGGTTCTTCCTAACCTTCTAAGAACGTACTACGGGACGATCGGCGAGATGGAAAAAGGATGAACCACGGTGTTAGTCGACACTGTAGGTAAGTGAGACCCCGCCCCCTTTAGCGATGAGCCAAGAGGGTCGTCCCATGCTCAAAATCGCCCAACTAGTCCAAGTAAAAAGGTGGTCAAGGTTGCAAAATGAGGGAAGACCGACCATTACCGCTATCATCCTTCCTCGGGACTCGGTCCTTTGGTAGGCCCTTCGCGGTAATAGTCAGAAAAAGGCTTATTTTTGAGGGTGAGGATCTTTATGTGAGACGGTTTACTTTTGTCATTTTTCTTTCTTTTTCATTTTTGCTCTTTGTGTTGCTATGCCATTTCTTTTTCATCTTTTGTATTTTCTTTTTAGCTTTTTTTTTTGTTCAATCTTTTCTTTCTTTCATTATCTTTCTTTTTCTTTTCATTACCCTTTTGACTAGATTTGAGTTGTGGGCGTTTCTTTTGCAACTAAGAAAGAGATGTCAACAATTTGCAACTTTATTTTGTGGATATGTGTAGGAGGTAGGAGAATGGGTGAGTCGGGACGGCGCCTTCCCTTCAAACCCACAAAAAGGAGGAGAACTTGGACTAATCAAAGCAATTCCGAACACGGTCACCAAAGGGACGGGACTCGGCAACCAAGGCCTTTTCACATTGTAGGTGGTCATAATGGTCAAAATGCAAATCCCGTAGTAAATCCCTAGTAAGCTAGGTGGACTCAAGGTAAGAAACCAACGAAATCATTGATTTAGGGTCATTCTACTAGACTAAAGTCCAAGACTCGACTCATATTGCTAGGAAGGGAAAGTAAACACTTGCACACTAGCCTCAAAATCGGGTTTTCAAAAAACCTTTTTACACACTAGACACAAACACAAGACACAACAAGGACGAAAGGAAATGAGACACACACAACAAAACAAAACGTAATAAGAGGAAAGAAAACAAATATAAAAACAAAACAAACACCACCCCGAAACATCCAAACAAGCTACCACAACCACCACAAATTTCAACAAGCTCCACCCGAGCATACATCATCACAATTCTCCTCCAAACTTCACAAGAAACAAAGAGGAAAAGAGATAGAATGACGTTACCGGTTGTCTCGAGCTTTCCGAAAATTACGGCGATCAAGGAACCTATAGGTAAAAAGGGCAAACACACACACAAAACACAAAAACACGACACAAAGACACAAAGGAAAAAAGACAAAAAGGAAAAATCTTTTTGATTTTTATGAAAATTTTCAAATTTTTAGGGGTTTTTAAGATATTTCGAAAAACAACGAAAACAAAACTAACTACACTAGGATATCGCTCCCCCACACTTAAACCGAGCAATGTCCTCATGCTCGATCGTAGTGTATGGAGACACTAAAGAAAAGAAACTACGAAAATAAGGCTAAAAATACAAAAAAAAAAACGGAGAAAAGGGTAGAATGTGTCCGGCCGGGGTGTAGTCAAGTCACCATGGGTCGAGACGAGAAAAGATATGGATAGGGGAAGAAATAAAAAGAGAGAGAATAAAAGGAAATGGGAGGGGAGAACTAGGTGTAATCAAGTCACCTAGCCCGGATTCCGCCCAAATCCTACAAAAAGGGTGAAAATCTTGTAAATTTGGATTTTTCAAATGACTCTCGATGTAGTCACGTCATCGAGAGTCGGGAGCAACGATTACCAAGGCCCCGAGGGCCACCATGACAAGGGGGAGGGGAACTAACAAAGGAAGACAAGCAATAAAAGACGGAAAAGAAAGGATAGTTGCCGTACCAAGCGGTTAGCAACTCACTTGCTCCATCATCTCGTAGTTCGATATCGGCACGTAGTTAGTCTTCGTCATTGTTATTCCTCATCGATCTTGATAAGGTCGCATGGTTGAAGTATTAAGCTTGCAATGGTACAAGGAGGCGGCATTTGAGGTAAAACTTAGTGTAAAGTGAAGAGAAAATGAGATGAATGTATGTATATGAAGTGTAGGGGTCATATGATAGGTGCAAGGGTAGGTAGGGAGGTTGAGAGGGGGTATAAAGTGGTTGGGTGGGATCAAATATCGAAGAAGAGGCAAAAAGGAGGAGCAGGGGATGGTCCCGGTCGGGATGGATGGTCCCGGTCGGGATGGATGGTCCCGGTCGGGATGACATACCCGTCCCGGTCGGGAAGCTCCCTTCCCGGTCGGGATCACACTCTAGTAAACTCGATTTTTGGTACACTCATCCCGATCGGGATGGCTCCTTTCCGGTCGGGATGGTTCATCCTTCCCGGTCGGGATGCCTTCTTCTCGGTCGGGAAGAGTCTTCTAGCCCTTCATAATCTTGATAGCTTCACCCACAAAGCCACCAATACAAACCCGACTTCCTAGCTCAAAATCCATGCTCTATCAACAACCATTCCTTTCTAAGAATCATCTTCACTTTGCACCTAACAAATAAGTTCAAAATATTCATCAAAGTCTCTCCCTCTCATCGCTCATCAAAATACCAAATCACAAGAATCTCACAAAACAAAGAGTCCTAGAAACAAAATCATAAATAACACAATTACAAACACAAAAACTAAAGAGAAGAGAGAAAGGGGAATGTACAACATGACGGTTCTTAAGGAACTCCGTCAAACTTAGGATGGTGGACTCTTCATTCCTAACTATAGCCTTCAAGGACTCGGAGGAGCAAGTCAAACGCACGAGCCACATCATAATGAGGGCTCAAGCAAACGAGCCAAGCTATGCTCCACGGCCTCAAAGGTGGAGGCAAGAAGTATTAATCCCAAGACCCAACGTCATCATTCATGTTGTCTCCGGGGTCTATCCATCCTACGAGCTCTAACGACCTCTTCCTCCCTAAGCATCGTCTCCAATCACTAGCAAGCTTCAAGTCTTCATCATGAGGCACAAAAAACGGCTTTGGCCTCATTTCCTTGTTGCACACCCCCACACCTTCCTCAAGTTGTGGTTCCCCATCTTCAAATTCCGGAACAACACTTTTCCCCACGTCATCTTGGAGGAGAGAATTGAAACTATTACCGGCGGTTTCAATCTTTTCCAAACCATTGCTTCGCTTACTTGCGAGGGGGCTCTTGATGTTCTTCCATATTATCGCACAAGGGCAACTTGAGGTCGTCATTTTCACCCAAAAATTTCACAAATTCCACTTACTCATTCAACCCACTAACCTCCTCCAATTCTTCACCAACATTGCCTTCAATAAGGGTTATTTCCTCATTCACCTTCTCTTGGGTGGACAATTGAGGTTCTTCAAAGCAAGTCTCGCTTCTCGAAGTGGATTCATTAGCGGCTTCGTCATTGGGTTGTTCCCCTTCCCCAAGTGAACATCTCTCATCAAGTTGTGAAGATCTAGTTAAAAACATGAGGGTTTGAGCCGTTAAAGCATTCAATCTAGCATTACGTTCCTCACTTTTCCTTCGGAGTTCGGCCAAGATTTCATAGTCTTTTTGCACTTGTATGGCCATTTCTTGTTGCATTTGAAGAATCGATTGATTTAACTCCAAGTTGGGCATTCGGTGGTCATTAGGGTTTTGGAGTGTTACTTGTGAACCTTGATGATGCCCAAGGGGTGGGGCATCATATGGTTGGTAGTGAGGTGAATATGATTGGTAGTATTGTGGGTTTTGGGGCTCATATTGTAGTTGAGGTGAAGGGTAATGTGGTGGGTTTTGGGGAAATTGGCTTCCATATGGTGAATCATGATGAAACATGGTGGGTTCACAATGATTGCTTGAGTAATAGCCACCATGATCGTATGATTGATAAGTGTTCACTTGTCGGTAGCCAATTCCATTTCCTTGAAATTCATACCCACGAGTGTCTTGATTATCCCAAGGAGCTTGATAGTGGTAGGGAGATGTCATGTCATACCCTTGATTCATAGAGGGAGAGGAGTTGCTCATGGTAGCTTCTAGGTGTGAGGAGTTTAGATCAAACCTCATGTTGTGCTCGAAAACTAGGCTTGTACCCGGTTGGAAACCTCTCAAACTAACAACCGTCCGTTTATGTGGCTCTGAGTCGTAAGGAAGAGGGTGGTCACCACCTCTAGGCAAAAACTGTAGACTAGGAGCAAACGTGAGAAGTCTAGTGCTTTTTGGTCACTAGACAAGAAAGAAATAAACTTCACACACATAAGAAGCAAAAGAAAACAAAAAACTACAAAAACGAAGACAAAATCAAGTAAATAGGAAAACAAAGTCTAAAATAGCACCGTCCCCGGCAACGACGCCAACTTGATGGGAGGGATTTTCCGTGGATCCCCACCAACAAATAATATCCAACTAATCCTAACTGGTTAGAAAGGGTAAGTCGGGTCGAGTCCACGGGGACAGTAAAGAGGGTTTAGACCAAGTTCCACCTAAAGACTTGACTAGGTGTCGCGGTTAAGCTAAACTAGAATGATAAGAAGGGATGGAAATACGACTAAAAATAAGCTAAGAAGGAGAAATCAAATAAGGAAAGAGTAGGGTTAGGTCGGGTTCATAAGTGTAGTGGGATGGTTGGGTAATCGAGGGTGTAGGTTTCACCTAGTCACTAAGGTCGGTCGGCGCTCTCGCGTCAAAGCCAATGTCCGCACTTTCGTGTCTAAGACAAAACCCGAATACTTATGCAAGATATTACCCAATACACAAGGATTCAACCACAAATCAATCACCCAATGAGAAGAATAAAACGAGCAAGAGGAGCATTTGCAACTACTCTAACAAGCATTTCATCAAACACATAGTGTGCACAATGAGTGACTAGTAACAAAGATTTGACCTTTACCGCCAGTCAACCCTAATCACCCATAACCAATACATAATCCCCCTACTAACCCCAAAAAAGTCTACTCACACATAGTAAAACTAATACTAACACTATCAAGAGGAAACAACACAAATAACAAAACATCCATTATGAAACTAGCAAGAACAAGAACAATAAGAAAAGATTGAAAATTGAAAGATTAAACAAGGATTAAGAGTAAAGTGAATAAGAAGATTATACCTACTAACAAGATGATGAAAAGATAAGAACTTGCATTAATGAGAAAAACCCTAAACAATCTCCCAAGGTTGTCAATCTTGGATGAATCTTGAAGAATTCCCTTAATACAAGACTAATTACTAAGATTAACGATAAACTAAAGACTAATCTACACTAATCTAATCTAATCTAGTCTAAAGTAGTCTAGGGTTTAGTGGGTAATGAAGAACATAAGCTAAGATTACAAGAGGGGGGTATATATAGGGTTACAAGAACAAAGGAGAAGAAAAGAAGCAAACACGAGATGCAGCAGGGCCATCCCGTCCGAGACGAGACGGTCCCGTCCGGGACGGAGTGGTCCCGACCGGGACGGACCCAAAACAGTGCACCCCTTCCCGGTCGGGAAGGCAACTATCCCGCCCGGGAAGGGTCTTGTAGGCCTCCAATATGATCTTTAAGGTCCCTCCTTGCTTCTCATGGGCTTCTCATTGATTCTCGGGGCTCGGTATCAAGTCTAAGGGGCTCGGGAATGGGTCCCAAGGTCTCGAGATCAAATCCAAGGCACCGAGTGATCGTTCCTTCTCTTCGTTGGCTCCAAAAGTGTAGGAAACGAGTCGGAATCGTCCCAATTCTCCATGAATGGTCTTGGGAACCTAAAACGAACTAGAAGAAGCATAAGTAGCTCAGAAACCGCTCCAAAGAGCGATTTCACAAGAGAAACCGGGACCAATCACAACAAAATAGGCAGTACAAACTACACTTATCAAGCGACTCCACAAATCGACAACGAATTCAGTTCACTAAAAAGGCCGCCTTACCAAACAAATCGGCCTTTAAACATTAACAACCACGACTCAATCGATTCCAAACGAAAACACGGGTGCCCGCACCCGTCTAGTACAAGTCCGGATCGTCATCCGAATAGAGGTCCGACACTTCGCTCCGTACGCGAGATCGGACCGGCCCCGGCAGTGAGGGGGCCGCGTTGGTGGCCTCCGCGATGAACCGGGTCGCGCAGGCACACGCGGGGCGCCGGGCGATGCGAACGGATGCCCACTGTTTGTGTAATCCCCTAGAAAATCTAACGCGATACAGTGGCGGAAACACTGTAGAGTCGGGATTAAAGACACACTGACAAACTATATCTTATTAAAAGAAATGGTAAGTCAAAACAAAGGCCTCTTTTTACAAAAGGGCTAAAAGGGAAATCTCCAAACAAGGTTATACAAATCCATAAATAAACATGAATGAAGAAAGAGTAGGACTCTAACTTCGGTCTCTAACTAGGCTACTCAACCATAATAGAGCGGCGACTTATAAATGCGTGGCCCTAGTTTAAGACAATGCACACCCCTCTTGGGATTACCTGTCACCCAGTTCAACTTATGACGGCGACTTACTGCGAGGCCTAAGCTTAAGGTCAAAATGTACACAACTCCCGGGATACCTGTCACCCGGTTCAACAACCAATGTACCGATTCCTGATACACTAGCCTTATAGCTGATGGCAAAACCGTAAACCCTAGATTATATTACTCTAACCCCATACTTGTCTTTATTCCATAACTCCAAAACAGCCATTTTCGATACATAAAAGATATAATCATTATAAATAAGAGTAAATTAAAAATTAATCCCTTTTAAGATACCAATTTTAAAATTTACTCCCTTTTGAAATTTTTGTTAAAAATAACTCCCAAAATCTATCAAAAGTTCAAAAATTGCTCCAAAATATAATTTATGGACGAAAATGCCCCTAACTTTTTTATGTCATATTACTTCACCTCACCCTCTAACCAAGGCCATTTGGGTCCTAAAAATAAATTTGGGAGCAATTTTTGAACTTTTGATAGATTTTGGGAGTTATTTTTAACAAAAATTTCAAAAGGGAGTAAATTTTAAAATTGGTATCTTAAAAGGGAGTAATTTTAAATTATAAGAAGATAAAAGGAATAAACATTTTATATTAAAAGGAAAACTTTCTATAAATAGAAACTTACTAATTTTAGAAACTTACTTAAAATAGAAATATTGTTATAGAAAATTCGTAAGTTATTAAAATAAGTGAAATGTATAAAAATAGCATTTCTAACGAAATTATCATTTTATTATTATCGTCGTTATCGTAACTTTAATATATTTCTAAATCCGTTACTCAAAATATAAATAAAATATAATAAGTCAATACATAGTATTTTATAGATAATTAAGAAATCGAGTTAAAACTATAGATTTTAGAAAAGAGGTGTTTTAAGAAAAACGATATCAAAATTAATTGAGTCAACGAGTTTTATGAGATTTACAAAGGCTTCAAATTATTTTTAATAAATAGCTTTTATTGATAAATAATACGGGTTTTAATAAAAATAAGAAATCGTAGACAAATGATAAATTATCAGGGAAAAATAGTCTCGAATAAAAATGTATTTAAAACAAAATCGACTATTTTCTCATTTATTAGTATAAATCGTAAAAATTAATTTATTAAACAAGTATACAAATCTCGATTATAATATACTGAGTTAAAATTATAAACAAACGAAATATGAAGAAAATATGAAATCGTTATTATTTAGTTACTAATGTCACGATAATCCAACAAAATATTATGACGATCGTAAATAATAAAATTACTAACGATTTTTAAAACGATATCGAAAGTCGTAAAATTTTTACAAGGTACATAATTTAAATAATATTTTTAGCAAATAATAAATAGCTAAAATTAGAAAACCGAAGTTAAAATATTTACTACAAACTACTACTCAAACATATGATATAAAATCGAGTAACGTCCAAAAGTTACCTTGAGACGGCAACCGGAACGATCATGTACATGTACTGTCCCCAGTCGGTCTTCATGCAATCAAGACTAGGATCTGAAGGAGAGGACTAGAACAAGAACAGATCGAGATTGACGAGACCTCTCGCACACCAGGACTCGAACAAACATAGCAGCTGCAGCAACTACGAGACGTAGCAGCAACAAGACTGAACCAGCCAGCAAGACCTCGCAGCAGTACAGTAACAGCAGCATAACGCAGCAGCAGAAAAAATAACGTACAGTAGAAGATGCATCAGGAGAACAGCAACATAAGAGACGGAACCGATGACCAACACGAAAACGACATCAAACGACAAAAACACGAAAGCAGCGGCACAGATGACCAACAGTTGCAGCCAAGTCGACAGCGGCATAAACGAATGAAGGAAACAGGAAGATAAGAGTAACGGTGACACGAAAAGGAAGGACGGAGGGCAAACAACAGCGGACATCAGCAGTACAGAGAAAAGAAAGAGAAGAATAAGCCAAATAGAACCAAGAGGAGAACGAAAAAGCAGAAGAGACGCACCAGCAAAAAGAAACAGACGCACCAGCAAAAGCAGTTGACGAAGAAGAACGAAAAGGGAAAGGAGTATCAAACGCACAACACAACAACGAATGATTAGACAACAGCCGCAACAACCAACAACAAAACGAA
Organism: Agrostemma githago; assembly: GCA_958450325.1. NCBI lineage: Eukaryota > Viridiplantae > Streptophyta > Magnoliopsida > Caryophyllales > Caryophyllaceae > Agrostemma > Agrostemma githago. The sequence continues at coordinate 31,191,886 of OY288248.1, forward strand.
GAAGAAGGAGAAGTAAACAGAGAACGAGAAGGTTACCATCGCTGAAACATGGATACACATAGGTAAATAGGAGCAGATCGCTGAGAGATTCAGAAGGACGGTACCTGATCGATTGCTTTTGAGCAGGCCAAGAAAATGAAGAAAAAAGATTGAACGAAGTGGGAGAGGAGAAGAACATATCGCTCAGGTGACGAAAAGGCCGAGGACAAGAAGCTTGGCCGGAGAGACAAACGTAGCTGTAGCAGTAACACATGTACAACGGTAATAGTAACATAACAGCGGTAGCAGTGACACAAACAGAGCGGAACGCAGCAGCAGCAGTCACACAGCAACAGCTAATCAGGCAAAGCACCGAGGCAGCAGCAACGAAAGACATAGGAGGCGGAACTCGAAATGGTGCAGGTGTTGGTCGATTTATGGTGAAGAATGGTGAACCGATCAAGGCTCAAGAAGGAGAGAAGGAAGATGAAGAAGGTGAATGAATAAGGGAGAGAAATAAAGGGTGAAACGGTGGGATAAATATGGGAAGGTGGAAGACTGAAAATAAAGTGGATTGAAGCGGTGGATAAGGCAGGCAAAAAAATGAATAGGCACACTAATAAAAAAAAGGGGAAATGAATAGAGCTTAATTAAATGAATCGGGTTAGAAATACGGACTAAACGAATTCCGTAACGAGTTAATAAAGTTTAATAAGTAATCGGACCGTCAAATAAAATGGGTGAATAAAGTATTCGAGCCAAAAACGAAGCTTAAAGAAATAAATAATTAGACGATGAAGTAGTATTTCCTGATTAATAAAAAAAATTCGATAAAGTGAATTAAATTGATTTCTCGAGGAAAAGAAATAAATATTTTGACGAAACTTAAAATAAATGAACTTCTAGCCGAAAATAGAAATTGGAGCTTAAATACAGATAACTAAAAAGAATTTAGAATTTCACTCGTCGAAATAGATTTTCGATAAGAATTAAATTAACTGTATAAACTAAATCGAAATAAGAAATTTTTTTTTTTATAAGAAGAGTTTCTGAGACAGATAGAATTTTAGGAGTTTGAAACGATTAAGTGAGAACTTCGCTTTATAATAATTTTAAAATTTACGAGTTAAATCGTAAAAATAATAATACGAACAAAATTTTAATTAAATTTAAATTTATAAAATCAGGGGTGTTACAATCTTCCGCACTAAAAGCAGTTTCGTCCTCGAAACTAATAAAACATAATAATATAATGGAAAACAGGGTTATGTCATTTAAACAAAAGGAGAATGCTTAACTCGCATCACTATCTCAGTTTAAAAAAAAAATTTACAACTTCCAACGTGATATGAAATTGAAATCGAAGACAAAATTTATTTCAAGACAAGTTGGGCTCGGTCCTAAAGTTCAAAATCATTTATATTAATAAAATCGTTAACGAGTTCGAGGGGGAGAGTACCCAAATATTTTCAAAGCAACATTAAAACATTTTGATCAAGAAATTCGTCGATATTTTGTTTTAAGACCATACAATTTTTTATTTTTTTTGAGAAATCAAATTTTGTAGTTAGTAAATGAAAATCGAACCATCCTTCAAACAATTTCAATAACAGATTTAAAGTCTATCGAAAATAAAACAAAAATTTAGTCATACGATGTTTTTCAAAAAGTTAAACCATTTTACATAATAATCTTATAGAAATCAAAACATTTGCAATTAAGAAAGTTTTCATAAAGTCTCGATCACATGAAAATCAAAATTATAATTTTAAACAATTTCGAAATACTTTAAAATAAGTTATTAAGACCCTTTAGACAAGACCAACAATAAATCAAAGACGAAACACAAAGTTTTGAAATTTATAACCCAAAATGTTAAAATTTCATGAAAATCAAGATTTGTAAATTAGTCAAACTTTTCATAACATAAGTTCGGGGAAAACATAAATGGATAAATAGAGTCGAAGTCAACGACAAATCGAAACAAAAGTTTTCAAACCCGGTAGATTGAGCGAAAGGGATTGGCAACAAAAGAGGTAACAGAATTTAAGAGAAGTTAAGGGGAGGACAAAATTGAGAGTCCAAAAGAGCTCTCGAAGATTAGAGAATAAATTAACCATCTCAAGATTCCCGGTACGACTCCCACAACGCGGTTCCTAATTTCCATCAAATACGTTAAGTCCTATATCAGTACAGGGTGGTCCTACTCAATCTACAACCTCCAAAATTAAGTCTTACATACTTATACAATCTTTCAATTAGTATAGTAAGAATCCACAAATGATTTAGACTAATCCTTTAATTAAGATTCCAACGGCTATCAAAACATACCCTAACTCGTAATCACTAAGGTTCATAAATTTAAAGATCATAAGGTCTGAACTCGAGATATACTTCAAATTTCTGGAGTAAGGAAGACTAAATAAAACCCACCAATTAACAAAGTTCGGACACGAAATCCTCAAAAATGATTACCAACATATTTATAATACCACAAGTACAGAAGTTGGGGAAGTACAATAAATCCTCAAACACGCTCAAACCTATAGGTAATGGCGCAAACACCCACATCTTCAAACACATCATTCGATTAATGTTTCTAAGAAGTCCATCAAATTTCTAATCGTAATGGTGCAACCACAAAATATTTAATAACTCAATGAAGCCACAATCTCGTTGGTCTAAGGTTCTGAACTATAAATTCATTAAGATGATTAACATCAAAGTGTTCCTCAAAACAACGCGATAAATCCAACCTCTAATTATGCAATATGCTCTCTTCTTCAAGGTTAACAACTATTTATCCAAGTTAGATCACTCAACTCCAAGGTTCATAGGTTACAACCTTAAATAACGATCAACGATCTAACTCTTAATAAACACGGTTAATCTATGTCAAACAAAATTTCAAACGACATTAATGAAAACCTTCAATGGTACCACAACACTCAGGCTAACACTTTAACCAATACTCGATGCTCCCAAATATTCGCGATGCATCCATCCAATAAGCATTGGGTAAGAATCCCAAAGTAACTTTATCAGTTACACTTAGTTTGGTTCTGGGTTAGGTATTAGGTATCCATCAAATATGACATACTCTCTTACTACTCCCAAAATATATTTAACTCTAGGTACTCCAAAATAAGCAAAGTAACCTATAACCCAAGGTTCAGTGTCTTAAATATCATCCTAACTCCATCAATCAAAAATTTGCCATTCAAAACAATCCTCAAGAATTTTATTACTTGCTAAGGAGATAGGGTAGACTCACAATCCTCAAACCATGTAACAAGGATTTACTAAACCTCAAAAATCTATAACACAGGTTCACTAAGACAGAATCCGGTCTAACCAAACAATCTCAAGAGAAAGATGGCAGAATAGAAGAATAGAACAAGGATTCACCAAGAGAATGAAGATGAGAATATATAAGAGAGGAATTAGAAGAGGCAGAAGTAGGAAGAAAAGAATCAATGATTCTAGATGATAAAGACCTAAAACGAGAAGGGAAAGTTTGGACCTCTAAGGTTCACAAGGGCACCAAAAGGATTACTTCATCTTCTTGTAGAGGAACGAGCACACAAGTCTTGGGTCGCTCCATCTGGATCGACTGCAACATCATGGAACATGAATGTACTCTTGATCATCTGGCACATAGCTTAAGTAAACGGAACTGGAGCTGAAAATCACCATCGGCATCTTTCTTGGAGCACCAAGTTGTCCACTCGAGTCAGCAGGCGTTGAGAGTTCTAAGAAGGTCTTGTCCCGATCTGGGACAGCATCCTGTCAATATCTTGTTCATTCATCTTCTTCCCACAAAAGCAACAAATATTCAATGCTAATCATTGAGTTCAGAAACAGACAATCTTAACAGTTAAGTCCTTATTTGTTTCTACCCATCTCTAATAATATTTTTATAATGTTCAAATCATTTACTAGTATTTTTCCTAAAATCAGGTGTAAGCGTCGGGAGCAACAATGCTCTGATACCAACTGTAATCCCCTAGAAAATCTAACGCGATACAGTGGCGGAAACACTGTAGAGTCGGGATTAAAGACACACTGACAAACTATATCTTATTAAAAGAAATGGTAAGTCAATACAAAGGCCTCTTTTTACAAAAGGGCTAAAAGGGAAATCTCCAAACAAAGTTATACAAATCCATAAATAAACATGAATGAAGAAAGAGTAGGATCCACGCTACTCGCTAGCTCACACCCAAAACCCAGCAGCAAATACCTGTCATGTTATAAACATAACAGCCACGTCAGTGGGGAGTAACTCGGACGTTCTCCCAGCCATATTATATCATATGGAAAAATAATAGTATTATTATATCAAAATAATTAAAAATGGAAAACATTAAATGATATAATGAAAATAAGCGTTCACAGAAAACTTAAAATATTGGAATAATAAAAACAGAACAAGTTTTCAGAAGAAAACTTAAAATATTTGCCAACCTGCAAATCAAAACGTATCGACAATAATAAAAATATTCAAAATGGCGTTATGGATATATTCAGTGTAGAAGGTCAGACTTTCGCCAGGAGAATACTAAAAACTAGCTTCGAGAACTTAGTTCAAACAAATCAAACTTCGGTCTCTAACTAGGCTACTCAACCATAATAGAGCGGCGATTTATAAATGCGTGGCCCTAGTTTAAGACAATGCACACCCCTCCTGGGATTACCTGTCACCCAGTTCAACTTATGACGGCGACTTACTGCGAGGCCTAAGCTTAAGGTCAAAATGTACACAACTCCCGGGATACCTGTCACCCGGTTCAACAACCAATGTACTGATTCCTGATACACTAGCCTTATAGCTGATGGCAAAACCGTAAACCCTAGATTATATTACTCTAACCCCACACTTGTCTTTATTCCATAACTCCAAAACAGCCATTTTCGATACATAAAAGATATAATCATTATAAATAATAAGAAGATAAAAGGAATAAACATTTTATATTAAAAGGAAAACTTTCTATAAATAGAAACTTACTAATTTTAGAAACTTACTTAAAATAGAAATATTGTTATAGAAAATTCGTAAGTTATTAAAATAAGTGAAATGTATAAAAATAGCATTTCTAACGAAATTATCATTTTATTATTATCGTCGTTATCGTAACTTTAATATATTTCTAAATCCGTTACTCAAAATATAAATAAAATATAATAAGTCAATACATAGTATTTTATAGATAATTAAGAAATCGAGTTAAAACTATAGATTTTAGAAAAGAGGTGTTTTAAGAAAAACGATATCAAAATTAATTGAGTCAACGAGTTTTATGAGATTTACAAAGGCTTCAAATTATTTTTAATAAATAGCTTTTATTGATAAATAATACGGGTTTTAATAAAAATAAGAAATCGTAGACAAATGATAAATTATCAGGGAAAAATAGTCTCGAATAAAAATGTATTTAAAACAAAATCGACTATTTTCTCATTTATTAGTATAAATCGTAAAAATTAATTTATTAAACAAGTATACAAATCTCGATTATAATATACTGAGTTAAAATTATAAACAAACGAAATATGAAGAAAATATGAAATCGTTATTATTTAGTTACTAATGTCACGATAATCCAACAAAATATTATGACGATCGTAAATAATAAAATTACTAACGATTTTTAAAACGATATCGAAAGTCGTAAAATTTTTACAAGGTACATAATTTAAATAATATTTTTAGCAAATAATAAATAGCTAAAATTAGAAAACCGAAGTTAAAATATTTACTACAAACTACTACTCAAACATATGATATAAAATCGAGTAACGTCCAAAAGTTACCTTGAGACGGCAACCGGAACGATCATGTACATGTACTGTCCCCAGTCGGTCTTCATGCAATCAAGACTAGGATCTGAAGGAGAGGACTAGAACAAGAACAGATCGAGATTGACGAGACCTCTCGCACACCAGGACTCGAACAAACATAGCAGCTGCAGCAACTACGAGACGTAGCAGCAACAAGACTGAACCAGCCAGCAAGACCTCGCAGCAGTACAGTAACAACAGCATAACGCAGCAGCAGAAAAAATAACGTACAGTAGAAGATGCATCAGGAGAACAGCAACATAAGAGACGGAACCGATGACCAACACGAAAACGACATCAAACGACAAAAACACGAAAGCAGCGGCACAGATGACCAACAGTTGCAGCCAAGTCGACAGCGGCATAAACGAATGAAGGAAACAGGAAGATAAGAGTAACGGTGACACGAAAAGGAAGGACGGAGGGCAAACAACAGCGGACATCAGCAGTACAGAGAAAAGAAAGAGAAGAATAAGGCAAATAGAACCAAGAGGAGAACGAAAAAGCAGAAGAGACGCACCAGCAAAAAGAAACAGACGCACCAGCAAAAGCAGTTGACGAAGAAGAACGAAAAGGGAAAGGAGTATCAAACGCACAACACAACAACGAATGATTAGACAACAGCCGCAACAACCAGCAACAAAACGAAGAAGAAGGAGAAGTAAACAGAGAACGAGAAGGTTACCATCGCTGAAACATGGATACACATAGGTAAATAGGAGCAGATCGCTGAGAGATTCAGAAGGACGGTACCTGATCGGTTGCTTTTGAGCAGGCCAAGAAAATGAAGAAAAAAGATTGAACGAAGAGGGAGAGGAGAAGAACAGATCGCTCAGGTGACGAAAAGGCCGAGGACAAGAAGCTTGGCCGGAGAGACAAACGTAGCTGTAGCAGTAACACATGTACAACGGTAATAGTAACATAACAGCGGCAGCAGTGACACAAACAGAGCGGAACGCAGCAGCAGCAGTCACACAGCAACAGCTAATCAGGCAAAGCACCGAGGCAGCACCAACGAAAGACATAGGAGGCGGAACTCGAAATGGTGCAGGTGTTGGTCGATTTATGGTGAAGGATGGTGAACCGATCAAGGTTCAAGAAGGAGAGAAGGAAGATGAAGAAGGTGAATGAATAAGGGAGAGAAATAAAGGGTGAAACGGTGGGATAAATATGGGAAGGTGGAAGACTGAAAATAAAGTGGATTGAAGCGGTGGATAAGGCAGGCAAAAAAATGAATAGGCACACTAATAAAAAAAAGGGGAAATGAATAGAGCTTAATTAAATGAATCGGGTTAGAAATACGGACTAAACGAATTCCGTAACGAGTTAATAAAGTTTAATAAGTAATCGGACCGTCAAATAAAATGGGTGAATAAAGTATTCGAGCCGAAAATGAAGCTTAAAGAAATAAATAATTAGACGATGAAGTAGTATTTCCTGATTAATAAAAAAAATTCGATAAAGTGAATTAAATTGATTTCTCGGGGAAAAGAAATAAATATTTTGACGAAACTTAAAATAAATGAACTTCGAGCCGAAAATAGAAATTGGAGCTTAAATACAGATAACTAAAAAGAATTTAGAATTTCACTCGTCGAAATAGATTTTCGATAAGAATTAAATTAACTGTATAAAATAAATCGAAATAAGAATATTTTTTTTTATAAGAAGAGTTTCCGAGACAAATAGAATTTTAGGAGTTTGAAACGATTAAATGAGAACTTCGCTTTATAATAATTTTAAAATTTACGAGTTAAATCGTAAAAATAATAATACGAACAAAATTTTAATTATATTTAAATTTATTAAATCAGGGGTGTTACAGTTTGGCGACTCCGCTGGAGATTTGGAATCAAGTTTCCAGTGGTGGTGTAACTTGAACAAGGTCGGTTAAGCTCATTTCTTAGTTCCTAGTTGTGGTCACTACAGGTTTTGGCCCTAAAAAGCCCACCCTAACCAATATCAAGACCAATCGACCTTTTCGCGGTAAGATCCTTAGGGACACGCGGAGAGATCCTCGATTGACGCTCCGGCCGCCTAAAGCGTAACCAGTGGGATTAATAAGCGGATAGTTCCAAACATATGGTATGACACTTGTCTCCCTAGATGATTTGTCAATGCCTAAGTAAGGACTATTCGTGGGCGGTAGCCTACCCTAACCTACCGGTGTCCGTATCCTGGATGAGTGTACGCATTCCTAGTTATGTTTAGTGTGTTTGCAAACAACCCAAATAAAACACTAAAAACCTGGATTCAACCACGCCAACATTTCAACCGCACCGAATTCCGTTTTTTGAAAAAAAAATGTAAACCTCATCTTTTCAAAACGACCATTTAAACACCGATAGTCCGGTCAAATCGTGATTTCTAAAAAAAACATTGTTAGATGCCGTCATCATGGCAAATTTTACACTCACCCCCTTCAAAAAAAAAGTATAATATTTTGGGAAAAGTCCCGTGGTACTCTCGAACTATGTCACATTACACATGGTACACCTGTTTTTAAGTTTCTTCCCATGGTAACCTTGAGTTTTATAGTTTAGTTCCCGATTTGACCATTCCCAAATTTCTGTGATAACGCCGTTAAGTTATGACCAAAATTAATTACATTACTCAACAACTATTTTTCTTCAAAAGGAGAGGAGTTCCCATGGTACCCCTAAGTTTTGATAGTTGTTCTCATGGTACCCTAAAGTTTTCATAATTGTTCCATGGAACCCTTAAATTTTTCATAGTTGTTTCCATGGTACCCCAGAAAGGAAAGCAATGACTATGGGAAATTTGGGAGTGATGACAGAATTTAACGGTGTCATGACAGAAATTTGGGTAAGGGCAAATCGGGAACTAAACTATAAAACTCAAGGTTACCATGTGAACAAACTTAAAAACAGGGGGTACCATGTGTAAGGTGACATAGTTCGAGGGTACCATGGGAAATTTCCGTAATATTTTCAATGCCATCACCTTGGCCAAATTATAACCCGTCAACAAAGAATACCGTTAATACCACCGAGACTGCCGATCAATGGAATCAAGGTATACCAAACGGTTACATTTCTTATTTTCAAAAAATGTTTTTACACACATACCGTTAACACAACTCTAAACTTCAATTAATGAAGTCAAGGAACTCGAAAAACGGTCACACTTTCAAAACATATTTTTTTTTGCACCCTCCCACCGTTAAATGCTAGTTAACGCAACCAACGAACGTGGGTCACTCGCTTTAAAAGATTTTCTAAAACCCTACTCACCACCTAAATCCCTCACTAAGGATTCGGTCACACCTTTAAGAACACTATCATGCTCAACCACGAGCATCACGCACACCACGAGTATCGAACCAGCTAATTAATAGTAGCTTCGATAACTACATCATGTAATTATTTTCAAAGACGGCTCCCATAAAGTGCCTTGTTTCTTTCAAAAAGCACATTCACAATTTGTCATCGTCGGATTCCCAGAACACACACACATAGCAACACACCTTCACGTCACGAGCGATGTCGTCACGCCATCGTTGCACAATTTTTACAAACCATCCTTTTCAAAAAAATTGCAAAATTGGTCGTTTTCGGAAGAAGCATACACCAAAATTCTTTGATCCCGAGCCGGGATCACGATCAAGCTCTTACGTCGTACAACCATGTGTTTAACTCTCTATGTTAGTTACTAGGATCGCCTCTACTCGAGGTCTTACATTTTTGGTCGTCTCATTTCGAGAAGTCCACTTTAAACCTCACCTCCGAGGTTTGTGTCAACTCATCTCGTTGCAGAGACCTATGATCCATAAGGCGTTCCGCCGAATACACCAAGAGTCTAAAGCACCCGAGTCCCTAACCCAGTGACCGCACACACACGCGAGTCAAGGGTCTCATTTCCGCGTCGCTCAGTCACAAGCATTCCTCGAGTCCCTAAGTCATCCGGTGGATCCGATCTGACCTTTTGATCCTTTCCCACTAGAGTCACTCCCCAACATGTCGGTAGATTCAAGCGCCATCGAAAGCATTCGCAACAATGTCAGTACCCTAACCAAATTGGTTCGCAACATCCATACTTCAGTAACCCGTTTGACTTTCTCCGTTCATTACATCGACAACCGCCTGAATTTCTTGAGAGTAGAGACCCAGAAAGTGAAACGAACGCTAATCCGGGCAACTACCACGCCCAAGAGCCTACCCAGGATAGATTATCTTAATGCTTCACCCGATCGAAACTTTCTAAAGTCAATACGGGAAAAGCCTCAAGACCTTATAAAACCACATCCAACAAAGTAGAAAGACCATCGAGGGAATTCACCCCAATCAATTCTTCCTACACCGAAGCTCTTGAGCATCTGGTCAATCAAGGAAAGCTCGAGCTCATAGGTCCTATTGCGGACCCACCCGTAGACAAAAGGGCAAAGTCATGGTGTGGACATGACGTAGGTCCACCCCGACGCGGCCACGCGCGGGTTTGGGTAGGCGAATGAATCTCGTGGTGAGATTGTTCTCGAGTTGAAATTTAAGTCAAAGTTGGAGTCGCCACCGAATTTTGTGGTTATTCGGAACCGTTCGAGCCCACTCTATGTCGTCGTGCGCTATACACAAAGTACGGCCCACTTCGATTTCAGAGTTTATGGGGCCCGTCCCTTTGCATTGCGTTACCGATACCATCTACACCGGTATCGTGTAAAGAATAACTCTCGTGCGCCAACGGTTTCGGGCATCCGGAAACCGAGGTTCTGAGTAAGGGGTGAGGGTACGTGTTGGGAAGCCCACTAAGGACACCCAACCCCGCCCGCACACACTACTACAAACTCCCCATTTTCTAAACACTTTGACCCCGACACTTTTATAAAGGTCGACCCTATTTTGTACCTAATTTCCATTCTTGACACTTTAGTATGATAATTTAATAAATAAAAAACTGCTCACAACACGTCTAATCTCCAGTCAAAATATACTGGCCCGATTTTTTTCCGTACATCCTCTAATTTCATTATTAGTTCTCGCGCCCAAATCATGAAATATTCGAGGTATTGACAAGTTGAAAACTACCGCACTACTTTCCATATTCATCTAAACCTAATTAAAAATTTAATTAAACACTAATTAGTCACGATGAGTATTGTTCTATTGCCGCATTCATCATCTCCAAAGTGAGTCCGCCTGTTCTATTGCCGCGCGCTATCGTTTACGTTCACTGATCATCACCGCTCACTCATCTTCTCGTCAATCATCAAGTCATCAACAACTGAATAGCAGGTTTCAATGTTTCATAAGTATTTATTATCATCAATTCATTCGTGATTGATTATTAGTTCATATGTCTCATCTACCCAAATCAGTATATTATTTAGTTTGATTGATTGTTTGATGTTTTTTTTCATATTTTTTCCAGATTTGTAGCATGTTAAATTAATTGATTGTTGGTGTTCCTATCATATATTTTTCATATGTTCATTTATTAAGCGATTGATTATTGGTTCATATGTCTCATCTTCCAGATTTGTTGGTTTTTTCATATGTTTTCCTATCATAGATTTTTTCATATATTTTTCATATGTTTTCCAGATTTTTCATATGTCCATATGTGTTCCTATCATATGTAACGACTGTATTCATATGTATTGTTGTATATGTGGTGATAGTTCTTGTGTTCCTATCATATGTGACGACTGTGTTCCTTTAGTATATGCATTATTGTTGGTAGTAGTTCACATTTAATTGACACCAAGGGATTATTGTACGTATTATTAATTGACACCAAGGGGATGAACACAAATGATATCAATCTAAGCTTATTGTCTAAGCTTAAAATTGTATCGATGTTTATTGTCTAAGCTTAAAACAGTATTTTGAACATCTCATGATATCAATCTAAGAAAGGAATCTAACAAAATTAAAAAAAAATTATACTGAAGTAGTTATTAGAGTGTAAAAAAACTGAAGTAGTTCACATTACAAAGTTATTGGGAAAAGCTAAAAAGGGAGAGAAAATTGTGGTTGGGAAAAAAATAGCCACTATGAATATAGTGAGGTATACGAGGATTGAACCCTGGTCTGCTGG
>OY288248.1:31203959-31218959 GCA_958450325.1 Agrostemma githago
ACTAGGTGTCGCGGTTAAGCTAAACTAGAATGATAAGAAGGGATGGAAATACGACTAAAAATAAGCTAAGAAGGAGAAATCAAATAAGGAAAGAGTAGGGTTAGGTCGGGTTCATAAGTGTAGTGGGATGGTTGGGTAATCGAGGGTGTAGGTTTCACCTAGTCACTAAGGTCGGTCGGCGCTCTCGCGTCAAAGCCAATGTCCGCACTTTCGTGTCTAAGACAAAACCCGAATACTTATGCAAGATATTACCCAATACACAAGGATTCAACCACAAATCAATCACCCAATGAGAAGAATAAAACGAGCAAGAGGAGCATTTGCAACTACTCTAACAAGCATTTCATCAAACACATAGTGTGCACAATGAGTGACTAGTAACAAAGATTTGACCTTTACCGCCAGTCAACCCTAATCACCCATAACCAATACATAATCCCCCTACTAACCCCAAAAAAGTCTACTCACACATAGTAAAACTAATACTAACACTATCAAGAGGAAACAACACAAATAACAAAACATCCATTATGAAACTAGCAAGAACAAGAACAATAAGAAAAGATTGAAAATTGAAAGATTAAACAAGGATTAAGAGTAAAGTGAATAAGAAGATTATACCTACTAACAAGATGATGAAAAGATAAGAACTTGCATTAATGAGAAAAACCCTAAACAATCTCCCAAGGTTGTCAATCTTGGATGAATCTTGAAGAATTCCCTTAATACAAGACTAATTACTAAGATTAACGATAAACTAAAGACTAATCTACACTAATCTAATCTAATCTAGTCTAAAGTAGTCTAGGGTTTAGTGGGTAATGAAGAACATAAGCTAAGATTACAAGAGGGGGGTATATATAGGGTTACAAGAACAAAGGAGAAGAAAAGAAGCAAACACGAGATGCAGCAGGGCCATCCCGTCCGAGACGAGACGGTCCCGTCCGGGACGGAGTGGTCCCGACCGGGACGGACCCAAAACAGTGCACCCCTTCCCGGTCGGGAAGGCAACTATCCCGCCCGGGAAGGGTCTTGTAGGCCTCCAATATGATCTTTAAGGTCCCTCCTTGCTTCTCATGGGCTTCTCATTGATTCTCGGGGCTCGGTATCAAGTCTAAGGGGCTCGGGAATGGGTCCCAAGGTCTCGAGATCAAATCCAAGGCACCGAGTGATCGTTCCTTCTCTTCGTTGGCTCCAAAAGTGTAGGAAACGAGTCGGAATCGTCCCAATTCTCCATGAATGGTCTTGGGAACCTAAAACGAACTAGAAGAAGCATAAGTAGCTCAGAAACCGCTCCAAAGAGCGATTTCACAAGAGAAACCGGGACCAATCACAACAAAATAGGCAGTACAAACTACACTTATCAAGCGACTCCACAAATCGACAACGAATTCAGTTCACTAAAAAGGCCGCCTTACCAAACAAATCGGCCTTTAAACATTAACAACCACGACTCAATCGATTCCAAACGAAAACACGGGTGCCCGCACCCGTCTAGTACAAGTCCGGATCGTCATCCGAATAGAGGTCCGACACTTCGCTCCGTACGCGAGATCGGACCGGCCCCGGCAGTGAGGGGGCCGCGTTGGTGGCCTCCGCGATGAACCGGGTCGCGCAGGCACACGCGGGGCGCCGGGCGATGCGAACGGATGCCCACTGTTTGTGTAATCCCCTAGAAAATCTAACGCGATACAGTGGCGGAAACACTGTAGAGTCGGGATTAAAGACACACTGACAAACTATATCTTATTAAAAGAAATGGTAAGTCAAAACAAAGGCCTCTTTTTACAAAAGGGCTAAAAGGGAAATCTCCAAACAAGGTTATACAAATCCATAAATAAACATGAATGAAGAAAGAGTAGGACTCTAACTTCGGTCTCTAACTAGGCTACTCAACCATAATAGAGCGGCGACTTATAAATGCGTGGCCCTAGTTTAAGACAATGCACACCCCTCTTGGGATTACCTGTCACCCAGTTCAACTTATGACGGCGACTTACTGCGAGGCCTAAGCTTAAGGTCAAAATGTACACAACTCCCGGGATACCTGTCACCCGGTTCAACAACCAATGTACCGATTCCTGATACACTAGCCTTATAGCTGATGGCAAAACCGTAAACCCTAGATTATATTACTCTAACCCCATACTTGTCTTTATTCCATAACTCCAAAACAGCCATTTTCGATACATAAAAGATATAATCATTATAAATAAGAGTAAATTAAAAATTAATCCCTTTTAAGATACCAATTTTAAAATTTACTCCCTTTTGAAATTTTTGTTAAAAATAACTCCCAAAATCTATCAAAAGTTCAAAAATTGCTCCAAAATATAATTTATGGACGAAAATGCCCCTAACTTTTTTATGTCATATTACTTCACCTCACCCTCTAACCAAGGCCATTTGGGTCCTAAAAATAAATTTGGGAGCAATTTTTGAACTTTTGATAGATTTTGGGAGTTATTTTTAACAAAAATTTCAAAAGGGAGTAAATTTTAAAATTGGTATCTTAAAAGGGAGTAATTTTAAATTATAAGAAGATAAAAGGAATAAACATTTTATATTAAAAGGAAAACTTTCTATAAATAGAAACTTACTAATTTTAGAAACTTACTTAAAATAGAAATATTGTTATAGAAAATTCGTAAGTTATTAAAATAAGTGAAATGTATAAAAATAGCATTTCTAACGAAATTATCATTTTATTATTATCGTCGTTATCGTAACTTTAATATATTTCTAAATCCGTTACTCAAAATATAAATAAAATATAATAAGTCAATACATAGTATTTTATAGATAATTAAGAAATCGAGTTAAAACTATAGATTTTAGAAAAGAGGTGTTTTAAGAAAAACGATATCAAAATTAATTGAGTCAACGAGTTTTATGAGATTTACAAAGGCTTCAAATTATTTTTAATAAATAGCTTTTATTGATAAATAATACGGGTTTTAATAAAAATAAGAAATCGTAGACAAATGATAAATTATCAGGGAAAAATAGTCTCGAATAAAAATGTATTTAAAACAAAATCGACTATTTTCTCATTTATTAGTATAAATCGTAAAAATTAATTTATTAAACAAGTATACAAATCTCGATTATAATATACTGAGTTAAAATTATAAACAAACGAAATATGAAGAAAATATGAAATCGTTATTATTTAGTTACTAATGTCACGATAATCCAACAAAATATTATGACGATCGTAAATAATAAAATTACTAACGATTTTTAAAACGATATCGAAAGTCGTAAAATTTTTACAAGGTACATAATTTAAATAATATTTTTAGCAAATAATAAATAGCTAAAATTAGAAAACCGAAGTTAAAATATTTACTACAAACTACTACTCAAACATATGATATAAAATCGAGTAACGTCCAAAAGTTACCTTGAGACGGCAACCGGAACGATCATGTACATGTACTGTCCCCAGTCGGTCTTCATGCAATCAAGACTAGGATCTGAAGGAGAGGACTAGAACAAGAACAGATCGAGATTGACGAGACCTCTCGCACACCAGGACTCGAACAAACATAGCAGCTGCAGCAACTACGAGACGTAGCAGCAACAAGACTGAACCAGCCAGCAAGACCTCGCAGCAGTACAGTAACAGCAGCATAACGCAGCAGCAGAAAAAATAACGTACAGTAGAAGATGCATCAGGAGAACAGCAACATAAGAGACGGAACCGATGACCAACACGAAAACGACATCAAACGACAAAAACACGAAAGCAGCGGCACAGATGACCAACAGTTGCAGCCAAGTCGACAGCGGCATAAACGAATGAAGGAAACAGGAAGATAAGAGTAACGGTGACACGAAAAGGAAGGACGGAGGGCAAACAACAGCGGACATCAGCAGTACAGAGAAAAGAAAGAGAAGAATAAGCCAAATAGAACCAAGAGGAGAACGAAAAAGCAGAAGAGACGCACCAGCAAAAAGAAACAGACGCACCAGCAAAAGCAGTTGACGAAGAAGAACGAAAAGGGAAAGGAGTATCAAACGCACAACACAACAACGAATGATTAGACAACAGCCGCAACAACCAACAACAAAACGAAGAAGAAGGAGAAGTAAACAGAGAACGAGAAGGTTACCATCGCTGAAACATGGATACACATAGGTAAATAGGAGCAGATCGCTGAGAGATTCAGAAGGACGGTACCTGATCGATTGCTTTTGAGCAGGCCAAGAAAATGAAGAAAAAAGATTGAACGAAGTGGGAGAGGAGAAGAACATATCGCTCAGGTGACGAAAAGGCCGAGGACAAGAAGCTTGGCCGGAGAGACAAACGTAGCTGTAGCAGTAACACATGTACAACGGTAATAGTAACATAACAGCGGTAGCAGTGACACAAACAGAGCGGAACGCAGCAGCAGCAGTCACACAGCAACAGCTAATCAGGCAAAGCACCGAGGCAGCAGCAACGAAAGACATAGGAGGCGGAACTCGAAATGGTGCAGGTGTTGGTCGATTTATGGTGAAGAATGGTGAACCGATCAAGGCTCAAGAAGGAGAGAAGGAAGATGAAGAAGGTGAATGAATAAGGGAGAGAAATAAAGGGTGAAACGGTGGGATAAATATGGGAAGGTGGAAGACTGAAAATAAAGTGGATTGAAGCGGTGGATAAGGCAGGCAAAAAAATGAATAGGCACACTAATAAAAAAAAGGGGAAATGAATAGAGCTTAATTAAATGAATCGGGTTAGAAATACGGACTAAACGAATTCCGTAACGAGTTAATAAAGTTTAATAAGTAATCGGACCGTCAAATAAAATGGGTGAATAAAGTATTCGAGCCAAAAACGAAGCTTAAAGAAATAAATAATTAGACGATGAAGTAGTATTTCCTGATTAATAAAAAAAATTCGATAAAGTGAATTAAATTGATTTCTCGAGGAAAAGAAATAAATATTTTGACGAAACTTAAAATAAATGAACTTCTAGCCGAAAATAGAAATTGGAGCTTAAATACAGATAACTAAAAAGAATTTAGAATTTCACTCGTCGAAATAGATTTTCGATAAGAATTAAATTAACTGTATAAACTAAATCGAAATAAGAAATTTTTTTTTTTATAAGAAGAGTTTCTGAGACAGATAGAATTTTAGGAGTTTGAAACGATTAAGTGAGAACTTCGCTTTATAATAATTTTAAAATTTACGAGTTAAATCGTAAAAATAATAATACGAACAAAATTTTAATTAAATTTAAATTTATAAAATCAGGGGTGTTACAATCTTCCGCACTAAAAGCAGTTTCGTCCTCGAAACTAATAAAACATAATAATATAATGGAAAACAGGGTTATGTCATTTAAACAAAAGGAGAATGCTTAACTCGCATCACTATCTCAGTTTAAAAAAAAAATTTACAACTTCCAACGTGATATGAAATTGAAATCGAAGACAAAATTTATTTCAAGACAAGTTGGGCTCGGTCCTAAAGTTCAAAATCATTTATATTAATAAAATCGTTAACGAGTTCGAGGGGGAGAGTACCCAAATATTTTCAAAGCAACATTAAAACATTTTGATCAAGAAATTCGTCGATATTTTGTTTTAAGACCATACAATTTTTTATTTTTTTTGAGAAATCAAATTTTGTAGTTAGTAAATGAAAATCGAACCATCCTTCAAACAATTTCAATAACAGATTTAAAGTCTATCGAAAATAAAACAAAAATTTAGTCATACGATGTTTTTCAAAAAGTTAAACCATTTTACATAATAATCTTATAGAAATCAAAACATTTGCAATTAAGAAAGTTTTCATAAAGTCTCGATCACATGAAAATCAAAATTATAATTTTAAACAATTTCGAAATACTTTAAAATAAGTTATTAAGACCCTTTAGACAAGACCAACAATAAATCAAAGACGAAACACAAAGTTTTGAAATTTATAACCCAAAATGTTAAAATTTCATGAAAATCAAGATTTGTAAATTAGTCAAACTTTTCATAACATAAGTTCGGGGAAAACATAAATGGATAAATAGAGTCGAAGTCAACGACAAATCGAAACAAAAGTTTTCAAACCCGGTAGATTGAGCGAAAGGGATTGGCAACAAAAGAGGTAACAGAATTTAAGAGAAGTTAAGGGGAGGACAAAATTGAGAGTCCAAAAGAGCTCTCGAAGATTAGAGAATAAATTAACCATCTCAAGATTCCCGGTACGACTCCCACAACGCGGTTCCTAATTTCCATCAAATACGTTAAGTCCTATATCAGTACAGGGTGGTCCTACTCAATCTACAACCTCCAAAATTAAGTCTTACATACTTATACAATCTTTCAATTAGTATAGTAAGAATCCACAAATGATTTAGACTAATCCTTTAATTAAGATTCCAACGGCTATCAAAACATACCCTAACTCGTAATCACTAAGGTTCATAAATTTAAAGATCATAAGGTCTGAACTCGAGATATACTTCAAATTTCTGGAGTAAGGAAGACTAAATAAAACCCACCAATTAACAAAGTTCGGACACGAAATCCTCAAAAATGATTACCAACATATTTATAATACCACAAGTACAGAAGTTGGGGAAGTACAATAAATCCTCAAACACGCTCAAACCTATAGGTAATGGCGCAAACACCCACATCTTCAAACACATCATTCGATTAATGTTTCTAAGAAGTCCATCAAATTTCTAATCGTAATGGTGCAACCACAAAATATTTAATAACTCAATGAAGCCACAATCTCGTTGGTCTAAGGTTCTGAACTATAAATTCATTAAGATGATTAACATCAAAGTGTTCCTCAAAACAACGCGATAAATCCAACCTCTAATTATGCAATATGCTCTCTTCTTCAAGGTTAACAACTATTTATCCAAGTTAGATCACTCAACTCCAAGGTTCATAGGTTACAACCTTAAATAACGATCAACGATCTAACTCTTAATAAACACGGTTAATCTATGTCAAACAAAATTTCAAACGACATTAATGAAAACCTTCAATGGTACCACAACACTCAGGCTAACACTTTAACCAATACTCGATGCTCCCAAATATTCGCGATGCATCCATCCAATAAGCATTGGGTAAGAATCCCAAAGTAACTTTATCAGTTACACTTAGTTTGGTTCTGGGTTAGGTATTAGGTATCCATCAAATATGACATACTCTCTTACTACTCCCAAAATATATTTAACTCTAGGTACTCCAAAATAAGCAAAGTAACCTATAACCCAAGGTTCAGTGTCTTAAATATCATCCTAACTCCATCAATCAAAAATTTGCCATTCAAAACAATCCTCAAGAATTTTATTACTTGCTAAGGAGATAGGGTAGACTCACAATCCTCAAACCATGTAACAAGGATTTACTAAACCTCAAAAATCTATAACACAGGTTCACTAAGACAGAATCCGGTCTAACCAAACAATCTCAAGAGAAAGATGGCAGAATAGAAGAATAGAACAAGGATTCACCAAGAGAATGAAGATGAGAATATATAAGAGAGGAATTAGAAGAGGCAGAAGTAGGAAGAAAAGAATCAATGATTCTAGATGATAAAGACCTAAAACGAGAAGGGAAAGTTTGGACCTCTAAGGTTCACAAGGGCACCAAAAGGATTACTTCATCTTCTTGTAGAGGAACGAGCACACAAGTCTTGGGTCGCTCCATCTGGATCGACTGCAACATCATGGAACATGAATGTACTCTTGATCATCTGGCACATAGCTTAAGTAAACGGAACTGGAGCTGAAAATCACCATCGGCATCTTTCTTGGAGCACCAAGTTGTCCACTCGAGTCAGCAGGCGTTGAGAGTTCTAAGAAGGTCTTGTCCCGATCTGGGACAGCATCCTGTCAATATCTTGTTCATTCATCTTCTTCCCACAAAAGCAACAAATATTCAATGCTAATCATTGAGTTCAGAAACAGACAATCTTAACAGTTAAGTCCTTATTTGTTTCTACCCATCTCTAATAATATTTTTATAATGTTCAAATCATTTACTAGTATTTTTCCTAAAATCAGGTGTAAGCGTCGGGAGCAACAATGCTCTGATACCAACTGTAATCCCCTAGAAAATCTAACGCGATACAGTGGCGGAAACACTGTAGAGTCGGGATTAAAGACACACTGACAAACTATATCTTATTAAAAGAAATGGTAAGTCAATACAAAGGCCTCTTTTTACAAAAGGGCTAAAAGGGAAATCTCCAAACAAAGTTATACAAATCCATAAATAAACATGAATGAAGAAAGAGTAGGATCCACGCTACTCGCTAGCTCACACCCAAAACCCAGCAGCAAATACCTGTCATGTTATAAACATAACA
Source organism: Agrostemma githago (assembly GCA_958450325.1). Lineage (NCBI taxonomy): Eukaryota > Viridiplantae > Streptophyta > Magnoliopsida > Caryophyllales > Caryophyllaceae > Agrostemma > Agrostemma githago. Next base: position 31,212,286 of record OY288248.1, read on the forward strand.
GCCACGTCAGTGGGGAGTAACTCGGACGTTCTCCCAGCCATATTATATCATATGGAAAAATAATAGTATTATTATATCAAAATAATTAAAAATGGAAAACATTAAATGATATAATGAAAATAAGCGTTCACAGAAAACTTAAAATATTGGAATAATAAAAACAGAACAAGTTTTCAGAAGAAAACTTAAAATATTTGCCAACCTGCAAATCAAAACGTATCGACAATAATAAAAATATTCAAAATGGCGTTATGGATATATTCAGTGTAGAAGGTCAGACTTTCGCCAGGAGAATACTAAAAACTAGCTTCGAGAACTTAGTTCAAACAAATCAAACTTCGGTCTCTAACTAGGCTACTCAACCATAATAGAGCGGCGATTTATAAATGCGTGGCCCTAGTTTAAGACAATGCACACCCCTCCTGGGATTACCTGTCACCCAGTTCAACTTATGACGGCGACTTACTGCGAGGCCTAAGCTTAAGGTCAAAATGTACACAACTCCCGGGATACCTGTCACCCGGTTCAACAACCAATGTACTGATTCCTGATACACTAGCCTTATAGCTGATGGCAAAACCGTAAACCCTAGATTATATTACTCTAACCCCACACTTGTCTTTATTCCATAACTCCAAAACAGCCATTTTCGATACATAAAAGATATAATCATTATAAATAATAAGAAGATAAAAGGAATAAACATTTTATATTAAAAGGAAAACTTTCTATAAATAGAAACTTACTAATTTTAGAAACTTACTTAAAATAGAAATATTGTTATAGAAAATTCGTAAGTTATTAAAATAAGTGAAATGTATAAAAATAGCATTTCTAACGAAATTATCATTTTATTATTATCGTCGTTATCGTAACTTTAATATATTTCTAAATCCGTTACTCAAAATATAAATAAAATATAATAAGTCAATACATAGTATTTTATAGATAATTAAGAAATCGAGTTAAAACTATAGATTTTAGAAAAGAGGTGTTTTAAGAAAAACGATATCAAAATTAATTGAGTCAACGAGTTTTATGAGATTTACAAAGGCTTCAAATTATTTTTAATAAATAGCTTTTATTGATAAATAATACGGGTTTTAATAAAAATAAGAAATCGTAGACAAATGATAAATTATCAGGGAAAAATAGTCTCGAATAAAAATGTATTTAAAACAAAATCGACTATTTTCTCATTTATTAGTATAAATCGTAAAAATTAATTTATTAAACAAGTATACAAATCTCGATTATAATATACTGAGTTAAAATTATAAACAAACGAAATATGAAGAAAATATGAAATCGTTATTATTTAGTTACTAATGTCACGATAATCCAACAAAATATTATGACGATCGTAAATAATAAAATTACTAACGATTTTTAAAACGATATCGAAAGTCGTAAAATTTTTACAAGGTACATAATTTAAATAATATTTTTAGCAAATAATAAATAGCTAAAATTAGAAAACCGAAGTTAAAATATTTACTACAAACTACTACTCAAACATATGATATAAAATCGAGTAACGTCCAAAAGTTACCTTGAGACGGCAACCGGAACGATCATGTACATGTACTGTCCCCAGTCGGTCTTCATGCAATCAAGACTAGGATCTGAAGGAGAGGACTAGAACAAGAACAGATCGAGATTGACGAGACCTCTCGCACACCAGGACTCGAACAAACATAGCAGCTGCAGCAACTACGAGACGTAGCAGCAACAAGACTGAACCAGCCAGCAAGACCTCGCAGCAGTACAGTAACAACAGCATAACGCAGCAGCAGAAAAAATAACGTACAGTAGAAGATGCATCAGGAGAACAGCAACATAAGAGACGGAACCGATGACCAACACGAAAACGACATCAAACGACAAAAACACGAAAGCAGCGGCACAGATGACCAACAGTTGCAGCCAAGTCGACAGCGGCATAAACGAATGAAGGAAACAGGAAGATAAGAGTAACGGTGACACGAAAAGGAAGGACGGAGGGCAAACAACAGCGGACATCAGCAGTACAGAGAAAAGAAAGAGAAGAATAAGGCAAATAGAACCAAGAGGAGAACGAAAAAGCAGAAGAGACGCACCAGCAAAAAGAAACAGACGCACCAGCAAAAGCAGTTGACGAAGAAGAACGAAAAGGGAAAGGAGTATCAAACGCACAACACAACAACGAATGATTAGACAACAGCCGCAACAACCAGCAACAAAACGAAGAAGAAGGAGAAGTAAACAGAGAACGAGAAGGTTACCATCGCTGAAACATGGATACACATAGGTAAATAGGAGCAGATCGCTGAGAGATTCAGAAGGACGGTACCTGATCGGTTGCTTTTGAGCAGGCCAAGAAAATGAAGAAAAAAGATTGAACGAAGAGGGAGAGGAGAAGAACAGATCGCTCAGGTGACGAAAAGGCCGAGGACAAGAAGCTTGGCCGGAGAGACAAACGTAGCTGTAGCAGTAACACATGTACAACGGTAATAGTAACATAACAGCGGCAGCAGTGACACAAACAGAGCGGAACGCAGCAGCAGCAGTCACACAGCAACAGCTAATCAGGCAAAGCACCGAGGCAGCACCAACGAAAGACATAGGAGGCGGAACTCGAAATGGTGCAGGTGTTGGTCGATTTATGGTGAAGGATGGTGAACCGATCAAGGTTCAAGAAGGAGAGAAGGAAGATGAAGAAGGTGAATGAATAAGGGAGAGAAATAAAGGGTGAAACGGTGGGATAAATATGGGAAGGTGGAAGACTGAAAATAAAGTGGATTGAAGCGGTGGATAAGGCAGGCAAAAAAATGAATAGGCACACTAATAAAAAAAAGGGGAAATGAATAGAGCTTAATTAAATGAATCGGGTTAGAAATACGGACTAAACGAATTCCGTAACGAGTTAATAAAGTTTAATAAGTAATCGGACCGTCAAATAAAATGGGTGAATAAAGTATTCGAGCCGAAAATGAAGCTTAAAGAAATAAATAATTAGACGATGAAGTAGTATTTCCTGATTAATAAAAAAAATTCGATAAAGTGAATTAAATTGATTTCTCGGGGAAAAGAAATAAATATTTTGACGAAACTTAAAATAAATGAACTTCGAGCCGAAAATAGAAATTGGAGCTTAAATACAGATAACTAAAAAGAATTTAGAATTTCACTCGTCGAAATAGATTTTCGATAAGAATTAAATTAACTGTATAAAATAAATCGAAATAAGAATATTTTTTTTTATAAGAAGAGTTTCCGAGACAAATAGAATTTTAGGAGTTTGAAACGATTAAATGAGAACTTCGCTTTATAATAATTTTAAAATTTACGAGTTAAATCGTAAAAATAATAATACGAACAAAATTTTAATTATATTTAAATTTATTAAATCAGGGGTGTTACAGTTTGGCGACTCCGCTGGAGATTTGGAATCAAGTTTCCAGTGGTGGTGTAACTTGAACAAGGTCGGTTAAGCTCATTTCTTAGTTCCTAGTTGTGGTCACTACAGGTTTTGGCCCTAAAAAGCCCACCCTAACCAATATCAAGACCAATCGACCTTTTCGCGGTAAGATCCTTAGGGACACGCGGAGAGATCCTCGATTGACGCTCCGGCCGCCTAAAGCGTAACCAGTGGGATTAATAAGCGGATAGTTCCAAACATATGGTATGACACTTGTCTCCCTAGATGATTTGTCAATGCCTAAGTAAGGACTATTCGTGGGCGGTAGCCTACCCTAACCTACCGGTGTCCGTATCCTGGATGAGTGTACGCATTCCTAGTTATGTTTAGTGTGTTTGCAAACAACCCAAATAAAACACTAAAAACCTGGATTCAACCACGCCAACATTTCAACCGCACCGAATTCCGTTTTTTGAAAAAAAAATGTAAACCTCATCTTTTCAAAACGACCATTTAAACACCGATAGTCCGGTCAAATCGTGATTTCTAAAAAAAACATTGTTAGATGCCGTCATCATGGCAAATTTTACACTCACCCCCTTCAAAAAAAAAGTATAATATTTTGGGAAAAGTCCCGTGGTACTCTCGAACTATGTCACATTACACATGGTACACCTGTTTTTAAGTTTCTTCCCATGGTAACCTTGAGTTTTATAGTTTAGTTCCCGATTTGACCATTCCCAAATTTCTGTGATAACGCCGTTAAGTTATGACCAAAATTAATTACATTACTCAACAACTATTTTTCTTCAAAAGGAGAGGAGTTCCCATGGTACCCCTAAGTTTTGATAGTTGTTCTCATGGTACCCTAAAGTTTTCATAATTGTTCCATGGAACCCTTAAATTTTTCATAGTTGTTTCCATGGTACCCCAGAAAGGAAAGCAATGACTATGGGAAATTTGGGAGTGATGACAGAATTTAACGGTGTCATGACAGAAATTTGGGTAAGGGCAAATCGGGAACTAAACTATAAAACTCAAGGTTACCATGTGAACAAACTTAAAAACAGGGGGTACCATGTGTAAGGTGACATAGTTCGAGGGTACCATGGGAAATTTCCGTAATATTTTCAATGCCATCACCTTGGCCAAATTATAACCCGTCAACAAAGAATACCGTTAATACCACCGAGACTGCCGATCAATGGAATCAAGGTATACCAAACGGTTACATTTCTTATTTTCAAAAAATGTTTTTACACACATACCGTTAACACAACTCTAAACTTCAATTAATGAAGTCAAGGAACTCGAAAAACGGTCACACTTTCAAAACATATTTTTTTTTGCACCCTCCCACCGTTAAATGCTAGTTAACGCAACCAACGAACGTGGGTCACTCGCTTTAAAAGATTTTCTAAAACCCTACTCACCACCTAAATCCCTCACTAAGGATTCGGTCACACCTTTAAGAACACTATCATGCTCAACCACGAGCATCACGCACACCACGAGTATCGAACCAGCTAATTAATAGTAGCTTCGATAACTACATCATGTAATTATTTTCAAAGACGGCTCCCATAAAGTGCCTTGTTTCTTTCAAAAAGCACATTCACAATTTGTCATCGTCGGATTCCCAGAACACACACACATAGCAACACACCTTCACGTCACGAGCGATGTCGTCACGCCATCGTTGCACAATTTTTACAAACCATCCTTTTCAAAAAAATTGCAAAATTGGTCGTTTTCGGAAGAAGCATACACCAAAATTCTTTGATCCCGAGCCGGGATCACGATCAAGCTCTTACGTCGTACAACCATGTGTTTAACTCTCTATGTTAGTTACTAGGATCGCCTCTACTCGAGGTCTTACATTTTTGGTCGTCTCATTTCGAGAAGTCCACTTTAAACCTCACCTCCGAGGTTTGTGTCAACTCATCTCGTTGCAGAGACCTATGATCCATAAGGCGTTCCGCCGAATACACCAAGAGTCTAAAGCACCCGAGTCCCTAACCCAGTGACCGCACACACACGCGAGTCAAGGGTCTCATTTCCGCGTCGCTCAGTCACAAGCATTCCTCGAGTCCCTAAGTCATCCGGTGGATCCGATCTGACCTTTTGATCCTTTCCCACTAGAGTCACTCCCCAACATGTCGGTAGATTCAAGCGCCATCGAAAGCATTCGCAACAATGTCAGTACCCTAACCAAATTGGTTCGCAACATCCATACTTCAGTAACCCGTTTGACTTTCTCCGTTCATTACATCGACAACCGCCTGAATTTCTTGAGAGTAGAGACCCAGAAAGTGAAACGAACGCTAATCCGGGCAACTACCACGCCCAAGAGCCTACCCAGGATAGATTATCTTAATGCTTCACCCGATCGAAACTTTCTAAAGTCAATACGGGAAAAGCCTCAAGACCTTATAAAACCACATCCAACAAAGTAGAAAGACCATCGAGGGAATTCACCCCAATCAATTCTTCCTACACCGAAGCTCTTGAGCATCTGGTCAATCAAGGAAAGCTCGAGCTCATAGGTCCTATTGCGGACCCACCCGTAGACAAAAGGGCAAAGTCATGGTGTGGACATGACGTAGGTCCACCCCGACGCGGCCACGCGCGGGTTTGGGTAGGCGAATGAATCTCGTGGTGAGATTGTTCTCGAGTTGAAATTTAAGTCAAAGTTGGAGTCGCCACCGAATTTTGTGGTTATTCGGAACCGTTCGAGCCCACTCTATGTCGTCGTGCGCTATACACAAAGTACGGCCCACTTCGATTTCAGAGTTTATGGGGCCCGTCCCTTTGCATTGCGTTACCGATACCATCTACACCGGTATCGTGTAAAGAATAACTCTCGTGCGCCAACGGTTTCGGGCATCCGGAAACCGAGGTTCTGAGTAAGGGGTGAGGGTACGTGTTGGGAAGCCCACTAAGGACACCCAACCCCGCCCGCACACACTACTACAAACTCCCCATTTTCTAAACACTTTGACCCCGACACTTTTATAAAGGTCGACCCTATTTTGTACCTAATTTCCATTCTTGACACTTTAGTATGATAATTTAATAAATAAAAAACTGCTCACAACACGTCTAATCTCCAGTCAAAATATACTGGCCCGATTTTTTTCCGTACATCCTCTAATTTCATTATTAGTTCTCGCGCCCAAATCATGAAATATTCGAGGTATTGACAAGTTGAAAACTACCGCACTACTTTCCATATTCATCTAAACCTAATTAAAAATTTAATTAAACACTAATT
>OY288248.1:34366459-34381459 GCA_958450325.1 Agrostemma githago
AGTACCGCTTTCCGGGCCGGCGATCAGTGGTCCCCGTCGACGGTCGCGGGCCCTAAGTGGGTCCTACGGATCTAGTAGGAGCGTCCCAATGTGCGCATCTAATGATCAAAAGACGCGGCGCGGGTGCGGGCACTTGGGGCACTTGGGACGCTTGGGACGCTTGGGCGTAAATCGGGACCCGGGCCCCGGCCCGCATCGGGAGGTGGGTCCTACGGATCTAGTAGGAGCGTCCCAAGCGTGCATATCTAATGATAGAAAGACGCTGGCCCGGGTGCGGGCGCTTGGGCGTAAATCGGGACCCGGGCCCCGGCCCGCATCGGGACCGTGGGCGAGCCGGGAGCGCACCTTGGGCTAGCCCAGGGCGCCATGGGCCTGGCCATGGGAAGGTGATCGGTCATGGCATTAGGGTGATCGGTCATTTGGGGCAACCCAATTTTATATCGTGATTCTCACTTTTCAATGTCTACTGTGGGCAGAGCACAAAAATCAAATATTGCTCTATAGAGGGAGCAGCTGCCTGAGGGTGGGTTAGGCGGGTTGAACGGTCACCCTAGGGTGATCGGTCATGGTCAGGCTAAGGTAGGCCCGGGAGCAGTACCGCTTTCCGGGCCGGCGATCAGTGGGCCCCGTCGACGGTCGCGGGCCCTAAGTGGGTCCTACGGATCTAGTAGAAGCGTCCTAATGTGCGCATCTAATGATCAAAAGACGCAGGCGCGGGTGCGGGCACTTGGGGCACTTGGGACGCTTGGGACGCTTGGGCGTAAATCGGGACCCGGGCCCCGGCCCGCATCGGGAGGTGGGTCCTACGGATCTAGTAGGAGCGTCCCAAGCGTGCATATCTAATGATAGAAAGACGCGGGCCCGGGTGCGGGCGCTTGGGCGTAAATCGGGACCCGGGCCCCGGCCCGCATCGGGACCGTGGGCGAGCCGGGAGCGCACCTTGGGCTAGCCCAGGGCGCCATGGGCCTGGCCATGGGAAGGTGATCGGTCATGGCATTAGGGTGATCGGTCATTTGGGGCACCCCAATTTCATATCGTGATTCTCACTTTTCAATGTCTACTGTGGGCAGAGCACAAAAATCAAATATTGCTCTATAGGGGGAGCAGCTGCCTGAGGGTGGGTTAGGCGGGTTGAACGGTCACCCTAGGGTGATCGGTCATGGTCAGGCTAAGGTAGGCCCGGGAGCAGTACCGCTTTCCGGGCCGGCGATCAGTGGGCCCCGTCGACGGTCGCGGGCCCTAAGTGGGTCCTACGGATCTAGTAGGAGCGTCCTAATGTGCGCATCTAATGATCAAAAGACGCAGGCGCGTGTGCGGGCACTTGGGGCACTTGGGACGCTTGGGACGCTTGGGCGTAAATCGGGACCCGGGCCCCGGCCCGCATCGGGAGGTGGGTCCTACGGATTTAGTAGGAGCGTCCCAAGCGTGCATATCTAATGATAGAAAGACGCGGGCCAGGGTGCGGGCGCTTGGGCGTAAATCGGGACCCGGGCCCCGGCCCGCATCGGGACCGTGGGCGAGCCGGGCGCATGCCGGGAGCGCACCTTGGGCTAGCCCAGGGCGCCATGGGCGTGGCCATGGGAAGGTGATCGGTCATGGCATTTGAGTGATCGGCCATTTGGGGCACCCCAATTTCATATCGTGATTCTCACTTTTCAATGTCTACTGTGGGCAGAGCACAAAAATCAAATATTGCTCTATAAGGGGGAGCAGCTGCCTGAGGGTGGGTTAGGCGGATGACCGGTCACCCTAGGGTGATCGGTCAGGGTTAGGCTAAGGTGAAGGATGGGTGCTCCCCCCCACCCGACTAGGCGCGGCATGGGTACCACCTTTCAGGCCGGTGATTTGTGGGCCACGTTGACAGTCGGGGGCCCCGGGATGGCGGGGTCGTATGGATCTAGGAGAACGGACGGAGGGGTGGTGTGCTCCGGAGAAGCGAGTCCCGATAAAGTTGAGCAAGGTGGCGCTGGTGTGTCCGGTGGCCTCGTGGGATGGGTTGTGAGGGTTTGAGTCTTGATCGATGTCCCGATTGGGTATTCGGTACGGCCTACGTAACGTCCGAAAAGCCGGTCTTCCGGTTACTAAGGTGGTAGACGGCGACGAAAATCTCGAGCTTCTCGGAAAACGGGGTAGCATGTAAATCGACCTCGATGTCACAACAGTATCGTTGGCCTGCTATGCTGAGTGAGGACCTTGGGAATCGTTTTCATTTTTTTTGAAATGATCTCCCTTGGAACAACACCTCTCTGAACGGGTTTGCTTTACGTCGGTGACGAGAGAGAGGCGTGCCCCGCTGTTTGATGGGCTTGTGTCTTGTGTTCACCGTGTGGTGTGTTGCAGGTGACGGAAGGATTTGTCGTGAATCCCACCGATCAAATAAAACCGGCAAAACCTAACTAGAGTAGCTAGGGTAAGTCGGGTCGAATCCACGGGGACGGTAATGTATAGCCTGGACTAGGTCGGCCCAAATACTAGACTAAGTCAACGAGCTAAGCTAGAGAATGATAAGAAGGGGAGAAAGCTAGACTATGACTAAGAGGAAAAACTAAGGAAAACGGGCTAGGATTAGGTTGGGGTCAAAGGGGTAACGGAATGGTCAAGGAAGAGCTAGAGTGAAGGAGGTAGTAGGGTAATCTAGGTGTCGTCCGGGCTCTCGCAACTTAGACTCACCTAGAGGTTCCACATGGAACCCATCGGTGACACACATGACAAAGGAAGGCAAGAAAAACAAGCATTCTAACCTACTTAGTCATTCAAGCATTCCATCAAACATGTGATATGCATCAAACCAAGAGGAAACCCAAATCTTCCACCAACATCTCCAACAAACCCTTAATCACCCAATTAACACCCTACTAACCCTAGCAAGAACACTACTCTAACATAATCAAACTACAACTAACAAGAACAAGAGGAATCAAAACAAGAATCAAAACATCCATAATGAAACTAGTGAAAAAGATGAGCTAAGAACAATACAACAATCAAAGATGCAAACTTGGATGAATTAAACAAGATAAAGAGTAAAAGGAGAAGAAGATTGTACCAAACTAGTGAAGAGGAAAGATTGAAACTTGCATTAATGAAGAAAACCCAAAACAAACCACCAAGGTTGTCAAGCTTGGATGGATCTTGAAGAATTCCCTTAATACAAGTACTAAACTAAGATTAACTACTAATTACCGACTAATCTACACTAATCTAAACTAATCTAACCTAAAGTAGTCTAGGGTTTAGTGGGAAGTGAAGAACATAAGCTAGGATTACAAGGGAAGGGTATATATAGGGTTACAAATGGAAGGAAAAAGAAAGAAAAGATGCGCGGCTGGAACTGGGTGGTCCCGACCGGGACGGGTCATCCCGACCGGGACGGGTTGGTCCCGACCGGGACGGACCCACAGTGGCACCCTTAAACACGCACTTTATCCCCGACGGGATGAGGTGCATACCCGTCGGGGATGAGTCTTGTAGGCCTCCAATATGACCCTTTTGGTTCCTCCTTGCCTCACATGGACTTCTCATCGATTCTCGGGACTCGGGATCGGGTCTCGGAGGCTCGGGATTGGGTCCCAAGGTCTCGGGGTCGATTCCAAAGCATCGAGTTATCGTTCCTTTATCTCGTTGGCTCCAAAATGTGTATGTATAGAGTCGGAATCGCTCCAACTCTTCCAAATCGGTCTCGGGAACCTGAAACGAACTAAAGGAAGCATAAGAAGCCCCTAAACCGCTCCCAAGGAGCAATTCTACAAGGAAAATGGGACCAAAACACTACAACATAGGCACTACAAACCACACTGTTCAACTCCCCCACACTTAACCCTTACTCGCCCTCGAGTAAGCACATACTAACTACTATACTAGCCGAATGGGTATTAGCGCACCCTACGCCCTTTCAAATCACGCGAGTGCACTTAGAGGAAAAGTGCACTCCGCAAGGCAAGTCGGGTCTTGCGACAAAACTGTGGATGCAACGGAACACCAAACACATAAACAAACAAACACACAAACTAACACACAAAAGGTTGCACCCAAAAGAAAAGAAATACCGCTTCCCTCAAACAAGCGGTGAAAGAAGGACCGGTTTAGGACTCAAGGCAAGTGACAACGTTCCCAAGCTAGCAATACAAACCAAGATGGACTAAACCCTAATAGTATGACGACAAAGCAACAAAAACGTTGTTAACTTACCTCGGTTCCTCCTAACCTTCTAAGAACATACTACGGGACGATCGGCGGGATGGAAAAAGGATGAACCACGGTGTTAGTCGACACTGTAGGTAAGTGAGACCCCGCCCCCTTTAGCAAAGAGCCAAGAGGGTCGTCCCATGTCTAAAACCGCCTAACTAGTCTAAGTAAAAAGATGGAAAATATGCAAAATGAGGGAAGACCGACTAATGCCGCTATCATCCTTCCTAGGGACTCGGTCCTTTGGTAGGCTCTTCACGGCAAAAGTCGGAAAAAGGCTTATTTTGAGAGGTAGGGGTTATTTTTGTGTGACGGTTTTCTTTTGGCATTTTCTCTTTTCTTTTGCATTTTTGCCTTGTTTTGCCATGCCATTCTTTTTCATCTTTTCTATTTTCTTTTTGGCTTTTGTGCCTTTTCTTTTTCTTCATTCTTTTCTTTCTTTCATTTTCTTTCTTTTTCTTTTCTTTGCCCTTTTTGGCAAGATTTGGCTTTTTGGCATTTCTTTGTATGACAAGAAAGAGAGGAATCAACAAGTTGCAAGTTATTGTGTGGATATGTGTAGGAGGTAGGGTAATGGGTGAGTTGGGAGCGCGCTTTCCCCCTACAAACCCACAAAAAGTGGAGAACTTGGACTAATCAAACAATCCTAAACATGGTCACCTAAGGAAACGGGACTCGGTAACCAAGGCCTTTTCACACCGTGGGTGGTCATAATGATCAAAATGCAAATCCCGTAGTAAATCCCTAGTAAGCTAGGTGGACTCAAGGTAAAGGACCAACGAAATCATTGATTTAGGGTCATTCTACTAGAATAAAGTCCAAGACTCGATCTATACTACTAAGAAGGGAAAGTAAACACTCGCACACTAGCCTCTAAACCGGGTTTTCGAAAACCATTTACACACAAGACACACAACAAAACACAAAACAAAGACTCAACGAAAACAAAAGAAAAATAAACAAAAGTAACAAAACAAGAACAACACAAAACAAACACATAGAGAACACAAACACCACCCCAAGCTTCCAAATGAGCAACCAACCAACATCAAACTTTACAAAGCTCCTCCCGAGCACACCACATCAAATTCTCCTCCAAAATCCGCAAGAGACAAAGAAAGAAAAAGGGATAGAAGATGTTACCAGAAGTCTTGGAAGCTCTCCAAAGCTAATGGCGATTAGGCAACCTATAAAGAAAAGGGGGAGGCAAAACACACAACAAAACAAATATATGACACAAAATAAAAACACATAAAAGAAAATCTTTTTGATTTTTGTGAAAAAATTTCAAATTTTTAGGATTTTTAAAGATTTTTAGAAAAACTACAAAAATATAACTAACTACGATAGAATATCGCTCCCCCACACTTAAGGCGAGCCATGTCCTCATGCTCGACCGTAGTGCATGGGAGCACAAAAGAAAATAAAAGAAACTACGAAAATAAAGCTAAAAATCAAAAAGAAAAGTGGAGAAAAGGGTAGAAAGCGTCCGGCCGGGGTGTAGTCTAGTCACCATGGGCCGAGACAAGAAAAGATATGGAAGGGGGAAGAAAAATAAAAAGAAGGAAATAAAAGGAAATGGGAGGGGAGGGCTAGGTGTAATCAAGTCACCTAGCCCGGATTCCGCCTAAATCCGACTAAATCCTCAAAAAGAAAGAGTGAAAAACTTGTAAAAAATTTGGATTTTGAAAATGACTCTCGATGTAGTCACATCATCGAGAGTCGGGAGCAACCAAAACCAAGGCCTCGAAGACCACCAAGGTACCATGACTCAAGGGGAAGGGAATAAACAAAGTTAAACAAGCAACAACAAAAACGGAAAAGAAAGGATAGTTGTCGTACCATAGGTTAGCAACTCACTCTCTCCATCGTCTCATAGATCAATATAGGCACTCGCTTGTCTTCATCGTTGCTTTCCTGCTTCAAGCTTGATAGAACCGCATGGTAGAGGTAGTAATGGTGTGAGGGGTGGAAATTGGTGAGTATACCGGTCTAAAGTAGATAGAAGATGAAGTGAGGATATGAAAATGAAGTATGTGGGTGGTATGATATGAGCAAGGGAGGTAGGGAGGTTGGGTGGGGGTATACAATGGTTGGGTGGGCTTAAATGTCGAAGAAGAGGCACCAAAAAGGAGTAGGGGATCATCCCAGTCGGGATGGGTGGTCCCGGTCGGGATGACATACCCTTCCCGGTCGGGAAGCCTCCTTCCCGATCGGGATGACACTCCAGTGGACTCGATTTTTGGCACCCTCATCCCGATCGGGACGGCCCCATCCCGGTCGGGATGACACACCCTTCCCGGTCGGGAAGGGCCTTCATGACTCCCATGACCCAAAAAACCGACTCCCTTACTCACGATCCAAGCTCTATCACTAACCACTCCTTTCTAGCAGTCACCTTCACTTCACCTATCACAGTAAACTCAAAGTACACATCAAATTCACTCCCTCACATCGCTCATCAAAATACCAAATCAATTACAAGAGTATCACAAAACTAACAAAATCAAGAGATAAAACACACAAATACAAGCACAAGTACTCTAAAGAAGAGAAAGGGGAATGTACAACATGACGGTTCTTTAGGAACTCCGTCAAACCTAGGATGGTGAACTCTCCTTCAACCGTAGCCCTCAAGGGCATGGAGGAGCAAGTCGAACGCGCTACCGACATCATAGTGGAAGCCAAAGAAGCGCTCGAGCTTTGCCAACCTCCACGGCCTCCAAGGAGGAGGCAAGAAGTAGGAATCAAAAGACCCATCGTCATCATTCATGTCATCTCCGGGGTCTATCCATCCCACGAGCTTCACCGACCTCTTCCTCCCTAGGCATCGCCTCCAATCATTAGCAAGCTTCATCTCCAAGAAACAAGGCACAAAAAGCGGTTTTGGCCTCATCTCCTCAATGCACACCCCCACACTTTCCTCAAGTTGTGGTTCCCCATCTTCATCACTCGGCCCCACATCATCTTGGAGAAGAGGATCGAAACTTCTACCGGCGGTTTCAATCTCCTCCAAGTCATTGCTTGGTTCACTAACTAGGGGCTCTTGATGCTTATCCACATTCTCGGACAAGGGCAACTCGAGGCTAACAATTTCACCCAAAAACTTCACAAACTCCACCAAACCATCCAACTCACTATCCTCCTCCAATTCCTCACCAATGTTGCCTTCACCAAGGGTCATCTCCTCATTCGTCTCTTTTTGGGTAGACGATTGAGGTTCTTCAAAGCAAATCTCTCTATCAAAGGGAACAACGTTGGCGGCTTCATGGTTAGGTTGCTCCTCTTTCTCAAGTGGGCACCCTTCATCTAGTTGCGATGTTCGGGATAAATACATTACGGTTTGAACCGCTATTGCATTTAATCGAGCATCCCTCGCCTCGTTTTCCCTTCGAATTTGGGCCCATAATTCATCTTGTTCTTTTTGCAATTTAAGGGCCGTTTCTTGGAGGCTCCTTTGCATTTGAAGAAGCGATTGAAACTCCTCCATGTCGGGCAATTGGTGATCATTGGGGTCTTGTAAAGCTCCTTGATAATCTTGATAATCTAGATGATAATCTTGATAATCTTGATTAAACATGGTATCTTGATGATGCCCAAGGGGTGGGGCATCATATTGTTGGTAGCAAGGTTGGGGTGTTTGGTAGTATTGTGGGTCATGGGGTTCATATTGTGGTTGGGGTGGAGGGTAATATGGTGGGTTTTGGGGGTATTGGCTTCCATAAGGTGAATCTTGATTGAACATGGTGGGTTCACATTGATAACTCGAGTAATAGTCACCATGATCGTAAGATTGGTAATCGTTCACTTGTTGGTAGCCATTTTCATAACCTTGAAGTTCATACCCACTAGAGTCTTGATCACCCCAAGAAGCTTGATAGTGGTAGGGGGACGTCATGTCATACCCTTGGTTCATGGAAGAAGAGGAGTAGCTCATATCGGCTCCCGAGTGTGTGGAGTTTAGATCAAACCCCATGCTTGCTCGAAAATCATAGTCCATACCCGGTTGGAAACCACTCATTCTAGCAACCGTCCGTTAAAGCGGCTCTTAATCGCAAGAAGAAGATAGTCACCACCTCTAAGCATAAACTGTAGACTAGGAACAAACGTGAGAAGTCTAGTGCTTTTTGGGCACTAGACAAGAGAGAAATAAACCACACACACACAAGAAGCAAGGTAACCAAAAAGAAAAAAGAAAAACACAAAATACAAGACAAAGTCAAGTAACTCGGAAAACAAAGTCTAAACTAGCACCGTCCCCGGCAACGGCGCCAAATTGACGGAAGGATTTGTCGTGAATCCCACCGATCAAATAAAACCGGCAAAACCTAACTAGGGTAGCTAGGGTAAGTCGGGTCGAATCCACGGGGACGGTAATGTATAGCCTGGACTAGGTCGGCCCAAATACTAGACTAAGTCAACGAGCTAAGCTAGAGAATGATAAGAAGGGGAGAAAGCTAGACTATGACTAAGATGAAAAACTAAGGAAAATGGGCTAGGATTAGGTCGGGGTCAAAGGGGTAACGGAATGGTCAAGGAAGAGCTAGAGTGAAGGAGGTAGTAGGGTAATCTAGGTGTGGTCCGGGCTCTCGCAACTTAGACTCACCTAGAGGTTCCACATGGAACCCATCGGTGACACACATGACAAAGGAAGGCAAGAAAAACAAGCATTCTAACCTACTTAGTCATTCAAGCATTCCATCAAACATGTGATATGCATCAAACCAAGAGGAAACCCAAATCTTCCACCAACATCTCCAACAAACCCTTAATCACCCAATTAACACCCTACTAACCCTAGCAAGAACACTACTCTAACATAATCGAACTACAACTAACAAGAACAAGAGGAATCAAAACAAGAATCAAAACATCCATAATGAAACTAGTGAAAAAGATGAGCTAAGAACAATACAACAATCAAAGATGCAAACTTGGATGAATTAAACAAGATAAAGAGTAAAAGGAGAAGAAGATTGTACCAAACTAGTGAAGAGGAAAGATTGAAACTTGCATTAATGAAGAAAACCCAAAACAAACCACCAAGGTTGTCAAGCTTGGATGGATCTTGAAGAATTCCCTTAATACAAGTACTAAACTAAGATTAACTACTAATTACCGACTAATCTACACTAATCTAAACTAATCTAACCTAAAGTAGTCTAGGGTTTAGTGGGAAGTGAAGAACATAAGCTAGGATTACAAGGGAAGGGTATATAAGGGTTACATATGGAAGGAAAAAGAAAGAAAAGATGCGCGGCTGGAACTGGGTGGTCCCGACCGGGACGGGTCATCCCGACCGGGACGGGTCATCCCGACCGGGACGGGTCATCCCGACCGGGACGGGTTGGTCCCGACCGGGACGGACCCACAGTGGCACCCTTAAACACGCACTTTATCCCCGACGGGATGAGGTGCATACCCGTCGGGGATGAGTCTTGTAGGCCTCCAATATGACCCTTTTGGTTCCTCCTTGCCTCACATGGACTTCTCATCGATTCTCGGGACTCGGGATCGGGTCTCGGAGGCTCGGGATTGGGTCCCAAGGTCTCGGGGTCGATTCCAAAGCATCGAGTTATCGTTCCTTTATCTCGTTGGCTCCAAAATGTGTATGTATAGAGTCGGAATCGCTCCAACTCTTCCAAATCGGTCTCGGGAACCTGAAACGAACTAAAGGAAGCATAAGAAGCCCCTAAACCGCTCCCAAGGAGCAATTCTACAAGGAAAATGGGACCAAAACACTACAACATAGGCACTACAAACCACACTGTTCAACTCCCCCACACTTAACCCTTACTCGCCCTCGAGTAAGCACATACTAACTACTCTACTAGCCGAATGGGTATTAGCGCACCCTACGCCCTTTCAACTCACGCGAGTGCACTTAGAGGAAAAGTGCACTCCGCAAGGCAAGTCGGGTCTTGCGACAAAACTGTGGATGCAACCGGACACCAAACACATAAACAAACAAACACACAAACTAACACACAAAAGGTTGCACCCAAAAGAAAAGAAATACCGCTTCCCTCAAACAAGCGGTGAAAGAAGGACCGGTTTAGGACTCAAGGCAAGTGACAACGTTCCCAAGCTAGCAATACAAACCAAGATGGACTAAACCCTAATAGTATGACGACAAAGCAACAAAAACGTTGGTAACTTACCTCGGTTCCTCCTAACCTTCTAAGAACATACTACGGGACGATCGGCGGGATGGAAAAAGGATGAACCACGGTGTTAGTCGACACTGTAGGTAAGTGAGACCCCGCCCCCTTTAGCAAAGAGCCAAGAGGGTCGTCCCATGTCTAAAACCGCCTAACTAGTCTAAGTAAAAAGATGGAAAATATGCAAAATGAGGGAAGACCGACTAATGCCGCTATCATCCTTCCTAGGGACTCGGTCCTTTGGTAGGCTCTTCACGGCAAAAGTCGGAAAAAGGCTTATTTTGAGAGGTAGGGGTTATTTTTGTGTGACGGTTTTCTTTTGGCATTTTCTCTTTTCTTTTGCATTTTTGCCTTGTTTTGCCATGCCATTCTTTTTCATCTTTTCTATTTTCTTTTTGGCTTTTGTGCCTTTTCTTTTTCTTCATTCTTTTCTTTCTTTCATTTTCTTTCTTTTTCTTTTCTTTGCCCTTTTTGGCAAGATTTGGCTTTTTGGCATTTCTTTGTATGACAAGAAAGAGAGGAATCAACAAGTTGCAAGTTATTGTGTGGATATGTGTAGGAGGTAGGGTAATGGGTGAGTTGGGAGCGCGCTTTCCCCCTACAAACCCACAAAAAGTGGAGAACTTGGACTAATCAAACAATCCTAAACATGGTCACCTAAGGAAACGGGACTCGGTAACCAAGGCCTTTTCACACCGTGGGTGGTCATAATGATCAAAATGCAAATCCCGTAGTAAATCCCTAGTAAGCTAGGTGGACTCAAGGTAAAGGACCAACGAAATCATTGATTTAGGGTCATTCTACTAGAATAAAGTCCAAGACTCGATCTATACTACTAAGAAGGGAAAGTAAACACTCGCACACTAGCCTCTAAACCGGGTTTTCGAAAACCATTTACACACAAGACACACAACAAAACACAAAACAAAGACTCAACGAAAACAAAAGAAAAATAAACAAAAGTAACAAAACAAGAACAACACAAAACAAACACATAGAAAACACAAACACCACCCCAAGCTTCCAAATGAGCAACCAACCAACATCAAACTTTACAAAGCTCCTCCCGAGCACACCACATCAAATTCTCCTCCAAAATCCGCAAGAGACAAAGAAAGAAAAAGGGATAGAAGATGTTACCAGAAGTCTTGGAAGCTCTCCAAAGCTAATGGCGATTAGGCAACCTATAAAGAAAAGGGGGAGGCAAAACACACAACAAAACAAATATATGACACAAAATAAAAACACATAAAAGAAAATCTTTTTGATTTTTGTGAAAAAATTTCAAATTTTTAGGATTTTTAAAGATTTTTAGAAAAACTACAAAAATATAACTAACTACGATAGAATATCGCTCCCCCACACTTAAGGCGAGCCATGTCCTCATGCTCGACCGTAGTGCATGGGAGCACAAAAGAAAATAAAAGAAACTACGAAAATAAAGCTAAAAATCAAAAAGAAAAGTGGAGAAAAGGGTAGAAAGCGTCCGGCCGGGGTGTAGTCTAGTCACCATGGGCCGAGACAAGAAAAGATATGGAAGGGGGAAGAAAAATAAAAAGAAGAAAATAAAAGGAAATGGGAGGGGAGGGCTAGGTGTAATCAAGTCACCTAGCCCGGATTCCGCCTAAATCCGACTAAATCCTCAAAAAGAAAGAGTGAAAAACTTGTAAAAAATTTGGATTTTGAAAATGACTCTCGATGTAGTCACATCATCGAGAGTCGGGAGCAACCAAAACCAAGGCCTCGAAGACCACCAAGGTACCATGACTCAAGGGGAAGGGAATAAACAAAGTTAAACAAGCAACAACAAAAACGGAAAAGAAAGGATAGTTGTCGTACCATAGGTTAGCAACTCACTCTCTCCATCGTCTCATAGATCAATATAGGCACTCGCTTGTCTTCATCGTTGCTTTCCTGCTTCAAGCTTGATAGAACCGCATGGTAGAGGTAGTAATGGTGTGAGGGGTGGAAATTGGTGAGTATACCGGTCTAAAGTAGATAGAAGATGAAGTGAGGATATGAAAATGAAGTATGTGGGTGGTATGATATGAGCAAGGGAGGTAGGGAGGTTGGGTGGGGGTATACAATGGTTGGGTGGGCTTAAATGTCGAAGAAGAGGCACCAAAAAGGAGTAGGGGATCATCCCAGTCGGGATGGGTGGTCCCGGTCGGGATGACATACCCTTCCCGGTCGGGAAGCCTCCTTCCCGATCGGGATGACACTCCAGTGGACTCGATTTTTGGCACCCTCATCCCGATCGGGACGGCCCCATCCCGGTCGGGATGACACACCCTTCCCGGTCGGGAAGGGCCTTCATGACTCCCATGACCCAAAAAACCGACTCCCTTACTCACGATCCAAGCTCTATCACTAACCACTCCTTTCTAGCAGTCACCTTCACTTCACCTATCACAGTAAACTCAAAGTACACATCAAATTCACTCCCTCACATCGCTCATCAAAATACCAAATCAATTACAAGAGTATCACAAAACTAACAAAATCAAGAGATAAAACACACAAATACAAGCACAAGTACTCTAAAGAAGAGAAAGGGGAATGTACAACATGACGGTTCTTTAGGAACTCCGTCAAACCTAGGATGGTGAACTCTCCTTCAACCGTAGCCCTCAAGGGCATGGAGGAGCAAGTCGAACGCGCTACCGACATCATAGTGGAAGCCAAAGAAGCGCTCGAGCTTTGCCAACCTCCACGGCCTCCAAGGAGGAGGCAAGAAGTAGGAATCAAAAGACCCATCGTCATCATTCATGTCATCTCCGGGGTCTATCCATCCCACGAGCTTCACCGACCTCTTCCTCCCTAGGCATCGCCTCCAATCATTAGCAAGCTTCATCTCCAAGAAACAAGGCACAAAAAGCGGTTTTGGCCTCATCTCCTCAATGCACACCCCCACACTTTCCTCAATTTGTGGTTCCCCATCTTCATCACTCGGCCCCACATCATCTTGGAGAAGAGGATCGAAACTTCTACCGGCGGTTTCAATCTCCTCCAAGTCATTGCTTGGTTCACTAACTAGGGGCTCTTGATCCTTATCCACATTCTCGGACAAGGGCAACTCGAGGCTAACAATTTCACCCAAAAACTTCACAAACTCCACCAAACCATCCAACTCACTATCCTCCTCCAATTCCTCACCAATGTTGCCTTCACCAAGGGTCATCTCTTCATTCGTCTCTTTTTGGGTAGACGATTGAGGTTCTTCAAAGCAAATCTCTCTATCAAAGGGAACAACGTTGGCGGCTTCATGGTTAGGTTGCTCCTCTTTCTCAAGTGGGCACCCTTCATCTAGTTGCGATGTTCGGGATAAATACATTACGGTTTGAACCGCTATTGCATTTAATCGAGCATCCCTCGCCTCGTTTTCCCTTCGAATTTGGGCCCATAATTCATCTTGTTCTTTTTGCAATTTAAGGGCCGTTTCTTGGAGGCTCCTTTGCATTTGAAGAAGCGATTGAAACTCCTCCATGTCGGGCAATTGGTGATCATTGGGGTCTTGTAAAGCTCCTTGATAATCTTGATAATCTAGATGATAATCTTGATAATCTTCATTAAACATGGTATCTTGATGATGCCCAAGGGGTGGGGCATCATATTGTTGGTAGCAAGGTTGGGGTGTTTGGTAGTATTGTGGGTCATGGGGTTCATATTGTGGTTGGGGTGGAGGGTAATATGGTGGGTTTTGGGGGTATTGGCTTCCATAAGGTGAATCTTGATTGAACATGGTGGGTTCACATTGATAACTCGAGTAATAGTCACCATGATCGTAGGATTGGTAATCGTTCACTTGTTGGTAGCCATTTTCATAACCTTGAAGTTCATACCCACTAGAGTCTTGATCACCCCAAGAAGCTTGATAGTGGTAGGGGGACGTCATGCCATACCCTTGGTTCATGGAAGAAGAGGAGTAGCTCATATCGGCTCCCGAGTGTGTGGAGTTTAGATCAAACCCCATGCTTGCTCGAAAATCATAGTCCATACCCGGTTGGAAACCACTCATTCTAGCAACCGTCCGTTAAAGCGGCTCTTAATCGCAAGAAGAAGATAGTCACCACCTCTAAGCATAAACTATAGACTAGGAACAAACGTGAGAAGTCTAGTGCTTTTTGGGCACTAGACAAGAGAGAAATAAACCACACACACATAAGAAGCAAGGTAACCAAAAAGAAAAAAGAAAAACACAAAATACAAGACAAAGTCAAGTAACTCGGAAAACAAAGTCTAAACTAGCACCGTCCCCGGCAACGGCGCCAAATTGACGGAAGGATTTGTCGTGAATCCCACCGATCAAATAAAACCGGCAAAACCTAACTAGGGTAGCTAGGGTAAGTCGGGTCGAATCCACGGGGACGGTAATGTACTAAACTAAGATTAACTACTAATTACCGACTAATCTACACTAATCTAAACTAATCTAACCTAAAGTAGTCTAGGGTTTAGTGGGAAGTGAAGAACATAAGCTAGGATTACAAGGGAAGGGTATATACAGGGTTACAAATGGAAGGAAAAAGAAAGAAAAGATGCGCGGCTGGAACTGGGTGGTCCCGACCGGGACGGGTCATCCCGACCGGGACGGGTTGGTCCCGACCGGGACGGACCCACAGTGGCACCCTTAAACACGCACTTCATCCCCGAC
>OY288248.1:34396459-34406459 GCA_958450325.1 Agrostemma githago
GTCATTTGGGGCACCCCAATTTCATATCGTGATTCTCACTTTTCAATGTCTACTGTGGGCAGAGCACAAAAATCAAATATTGCTCTATAAGGGGGAGCAGCTGCCTGAGGGTGGGTTAGGCGGATGACCGGTCACCCTAGGGTGATCGGTCAGGGTTAGGCTAAGGTGAAGGATGGGTGCTCCCCCCCACCCGACTAGGCGCTGCATGGGTACCACCTTTTAGGCCGGTGATTTGTGGGCCGCGTCGACAGTCGGGGGCCCCGGGATGGCAGGGTCGTATGGATCTAGGAGAACGGACGGAGGGGTGGTGTCCTCCGGAGAGGCGAGTCCCGATAAAGTTGAGCAAGGTGGCGCTGGTCTGTCCGGTGGCCTCGTGGGATGGGTTGTGAGGGTTTGAGTCTTGATCGATGTCCCGATTGGGTATTCGGTACGGCCTACGTAACGTCCGAAAAGCCGGTCTTCCGGTTACTACGGTGGTAGACGGCGACGAAAATCTCGAGCTTCTCAGAAAACGGGGTAGCGTGTAAATCGACCTCGATGTCGCAACAGTATCGTTGGCCTGCTATGCTGAGTGAGGACCTTGGGAATCGTTTTCATTTTTTTTGAAATGATCTCCCTTGGAACAACACCTCTCTGAACGGGTTTGTTTTACGTCGGTGACGAGAGAGAGGCGTGTCCCGCTGTTTGATGGGCTTGTGTCTTGTGTTCACCGTGTGGTGTTTTGCAGGGGATTGAGTCTTTGATCGTTGTCCCGATTGGGTATGCGGTACGGTCTACGTAACGTCCGAAAAGCCGGTCTTCCGGTTACTACGGTGGTGGACGGTGACGAAATCTCCGAGCTTCTCGGACCACGGGCAGGTTGGCAAGGGATGAGTCCTCGAGCTAGATAAATCCGACACCCGGGCTTCCGGGATATCCGGTTTAGACGGGACGAAATCTTGAGCCGGCCGGAACACGGGGGGGTTGTAAGAGACGAGTCTTGATCGCTGTCCCGATTGGGTATGCGGTACGTCCTACGTAACGTCCGGAAAGCCGATCTTTCGGTTACTACGGTGGTAGACGGCGATGAGTCTTGAGCTTCCCCTCCCCACCTTCGATGTGATGTATCCGAGCGAGTTTGTTGCCTTATAGTGGTTCTCCTACATCCCTTAATAAAATCCGGCCAAGTGTCCCTAATCCGAAGTCCCTTAAGGAGAGGCGTTACCCCGTCTCATTTCGTGCCTAGTTGTGCTTTGGTGGGGTGTGCTCTCCTCGTCCACGGGGCTATTATTAGGCTCGTGGATCGAGAGAAATCAGCCCTTCATAGCGTTTTGCGAATTGCGTGAGCGATGTCCGGGTTGCTTCGGTTGGCGGGCTCTTTGCTTGTGTGGTGAACAATTGACCGACGTCTAGTTCAGGGTGTGCTTCATGTGCGTAGTTGGCCTTGTGCAAACATGGTTTGCTGCGTTGTGTGCCCTTTCTTTTACGGCATTGTGAGGGTCCCTAATTGTGTCGCTTCGCTGGGCGTCCCCTCGGGGGTGTTTAGCGAACAATTGTGTTAGGCCCGTTCTCCATCCACCCGCGTTAAGAGCCTACCAAAGGACCGAGTCCCGAGGAAGGATGATAGCGGCATTAGTCGGTCTTCCCTCATTTTGCATATTTCCACCTTTTTACTTGGACTAGTTAGGCGGTTTCGGACACGGGACGACCCTCTTGGCTCACGCTAAAGGGGGCGGGGTCTCACTTACCTACAGTGTCGACTAACACCGTGGTTCATCCTTTTTCCACCCCGCCGATCGTCCCGTCGTACGTTTTTAGAAAGTTAGGAGGACCTAGGTAAGTTACCAACGGTTTTTGTTGCTTTGTCGTCATACTATTAGGGTTTAGTTCATCTCGGTTTGTATTGCTAGCTTGGGAACGTTGTCACTTGTCTTGAGTCCTAAACCGGTGCTTCTTTCACCGCTTGTTTGAGGGAAGCGGTATTTCTTTTCTTTTGGGTGCAACCTTTTTGTGCGTTTGTTTGTATGTTTGTTTGTCTATGTGTTTTGTGTCCGGTTGCATCCACAGTTTTGTCGCAAGACCCGACTTGCCTTGCGGAGTGCACTTTTCCTCTAAGTGCACTCGCGTGAGTTGAAAGGGCGTAGGGTGCGCTAATACCCATTCGGCTAGTATAGTAGTTAGTATGTGCTTACTCGAGGGCGAGTAAGGGTTAAGTGTGGGGGAGTTGATAAGTGTGGTTTGTAGTGCCTATTTTGTAGTGTTTTGGTCCCTTTTTCCTTGTAGAATCGCTCCTTGGGAGCGGTTTAGGGGCTTCTTATGCTTCCTTTAGTTCGTTTCAGGTTCCCGAGACCGATTTGGAAGAGTTGGAGCGATTCCGACTCTATACATACACGTTTTGGAGCCAACGAGATAAAGGAACGACGACTCGATGCCTTGGAATCGACCCCGAGACCTTGGGACCCAATCCCGAGCCTCCGAGACCCGATCCCGAGTCCCAAGAATCGATGAGAAGTCCATGTTAAGCAAGGAGGGACCAAAAAGATCATATTGGAGGCCTACAAGACCCATCCCGATCGGGAAGGCCTAAAACCCGATCGGGATGAAGTGCACAAAGAAGACGGCCACTGGAAGAAGTTCCCGACCGGGTCCCAACATTCCCGATCGGGAAAGTGAAGATTCCCGATCGGGATTACCCATTCCCGATCGGGAAAGTCCCTGTTTCAGCCCGTGTTTGCTTCTTCCAATTCCTTTGCATTGTAACCCTATAAATACCCCTCCTCTTGTAATCTTATAGGATGTTCTTGACTTCCCACTAAACCCTAGACTACTTTTAGGTTAGATTAGATTAGATTAGTGTAGATTAGTCGGTAATTAGTGGTTAGTCTTAGTTTAGTACTTGTATTAAGGGAATTCTTCAAGATCTTCTCCAAGCTTGACAACCTTGGATGTTTGTTTTGGGTTTTCTTCATTAATGCAAGATTTCATCTTTCCTCTTTACTAGTTGGTATAATCTTCTTCTCCTTTTACTCTTAATCCTTTATTGTTCATCAAGTTTGAATCTTTAGTTCTTGGTTATTGTTTTGTTCATCATATTTGGTAGTTTCATTATGTATGTTTTGATGTTTGTGTTGTTTCCTCTTGTTCTTGTTAGTTGTAGTTTGATTATGTTGGAGTAGTGTTCTTACTAGGGTTAGTAAGGTGATTAGGGTGTTAATTGGATGATTAAGGGTTTGTTGGAGATGTTGGTGGAAGATTTGAGGTTTCTTCTTGAGTGATGCATATTACATGTTTGATGGAATGCTTGAATGACTAAGTAGGTTGGAATGCTTGTTTTTCTTGCTTTCCTTTGTCGTGTGTGTCGCCGGATGGGTTCCATGAGGAACCTCTAGGTCGTGTGTCCTAGATTACCCTACTACCGCTTTCACTCTAACTCCTCCTTGGCCATTCCGTTACCCCTTTGACCCCGACCTAATCCTAGCCCGTTTTCCTTGTTGTTCTTCTTAGTCATAGTCTAGCTCTCTCCCCTTCTATAATTCTCTAGCTTAGTCCGTTGACCTAGTCAAGTATTTGGGCCGACCTAGTCTAGACGCCTCTTACCGTCCCCGTGGATTCGACCCGACTTACCCTATCTACCCAAGTTAGGAATAGCCGGTTATTATTTGGCGGTTGGGATTCCACGACAAATCCTTACCATCAAATTGGCGCCGTTGCCGGGGACGGTGCTAGTTTAGACTTCGTTTTCCTAGTTACTTGACTTTGTCTTTGTGTTTGTGTTTTTCTTTTTCTTTTTGGTTACCTTGCTTCTTGTGTGTGTGTGGTTTCTTTCTCTCTTGTCTAGTGCCCAAAAAGCACTAGACTTCTCACGTTTGTTCCTAGTCTGCAGTTTATGCTTAGAGGTGGTGACTATCTTCTTCTTGCGATTAAGAGCCGCTTTAACGGACGGTTGCTAGGATGAGTGGTTTCCAACCGGGTATGGGCTACGATTTTCGAGCAAGCATGGGGTTTGATCTAAACTCCACACACTCGGGAGCCGATATGAGCTACCCCTCTTCTTCCATGAACCAAGGG
Organism: Agrostemma githago; assembly: GCA_958450325.1. Lineage (NCBI taxonomy): Eukaryota > Viridiplantae > Streptophyta > Magnoliopsida > Caryophyllales > Caryophyllaceae > Agrostemma > Agrostemma githago. The sequence goes on from OY288248.1 coordinate 34,400,507, forward strand.
TATGACATGACGTCCCCCTACCACTATCAAGCTTCTTGGGGTGATCAAGACTCTAGTGGGTATGAACTTCAAGGCTATGAAAACGGCTACCAACAAGTGAACGATTACCAATCGTACGATCATGGTGACTATTACTCGAGTTATCAATGTGAACCCACCATGTTCAATCAAGATTCACCTTGTGGAAGCCAATACCCCCAAAACCCACCATATTACCCTCCACCCCAACCACAATATGAACCCCATGACCCACAATACTACCAACCACCCCAACCTTGCTACCAACAATATGATGCCCCACCCCTTGGGCATCATCAAGACACCGTGTTTAATCAAGATTATCAAGATTATCATCAAGATTATCAAGATTATCATGGAGCTTTACAAGACCCCAATGATCACCAATTGCCCGACATGGAGGAGTTTCATTCGCTTCTTCAAATGCAAAGGAGCCTCCAAGAAACGGCCCTTAAATTGCAAAAAGAACAAGATGAATTATGGGCCCGAATTCGAAGGGAAAACGAGGCGAGGGATGCTCGATTAAATGCAATAGCGGTTCAAACCGTAATGTATTTATCCCGAACATCGCAACTAGATGAAGGGTGCCCACTTGAGGAAAAGGAGCAACCTAACCATGAAGCCGCCAACGTTGTTCCCTTTGATAGAGAGATTTGCTTTGAAGAACCTCAATCGTCTACCCAAAAAGAAACGAATGAGGAGATGACCCTTGGTGAAGGCAACATTGGTGAGGAATTGGAGGAGGATGGTGAGTTGGATGGTTTGGTGGAGTTTGTGGAGTTGTTGGGTGAGATTGTTAGCCTCGAGTTGCCCTTGTGCGATAATTTGGACAAGCATCAAGAGCCCCTTACTAGTACACCAAGCGATGACTTGGAGGAGATTGAAACCGCCGGTAGAAGTTTTGATCCTCTTCTCCAAGATGATATGGGGCCTAGTGATGAAGATGGGGAACCACAACTTGAGGAAAGTGTGGGGGTGTGCATTGAAGAGATGAGGCCAAAACCGCTTTTTGTGCCTTGTTTCTTGGAGATGAAGCTTGCTAATGATTGGAGGCAATGCCTAGGGAGGAAGAGGCAGGTGAAGCTCATAGGATGGATAGACCCCGGATATGACACAAATGATGATTTTGGGTCTTGGAAATCCTACTTCTTGCCTCCACCTTGGAGGCCGTGGAGGTTAGCTAGGCTCGAGCGCTTCTTGGGCCTACATTATGATGTCGGTAGCGCGTTCGACTTGCTCCTCCATGCCCTTGAGGGCTACGGTTGAAGAGGAGTCCACCATCCTAGGTTTGACGGAGTTCCTAAAGAACCGTCATGTTGTATATTCTCCTCTCCTCTTTAGAGTACTTGTGTTTGTATTTGTGTGATTTTTCTCTTGATTTTGTTAGTTTTGTGGTATCCTTGTAATATTGGATGTTGATGAGCGATGTGAGGGAGTGAATTTGATGTGTACTTTGAGTTTATTGTGATAGGTGAAGTGAAGATGACTCCTAGAAAGGAGTGGTTAGTGATAGAGCTTGGACCGTGAGTAAGGGAGTCGGTTTTTGGGGTCATGGGAGTCATGAAGGCCCTTCCCGACCGGGAAGAGTGTGTCGTCCCGACCGGGATGGGGCCGTCCCGATCGGGATGAAGGTGCCAAAAATCGAGTTCACTGGAGTGTCATCCCGATCGGGAAGGAGGCTTCCCGACCGGGACGGGTATGTCATCCCGACCGGGACCACCCATCCCGACCGGGATGACCCCCTACTCCTTTTTGGTGCCTCTTTTTCAACATTTAAGCCCACCCAACCATTGTATACCCCCACCCAACCCCCCTACCCATCCTTGTTCATGTCATACCACCCATGTCCCTCATTTACATACCTTAACCTCATTTATTTCTCACTTTAGACCGATTTCACATCAAATCCCACCCCCTTCGCACCATTTCTACCTCTACCATGCGGTTCTATCAAGCTTGAAGCGGGATAGCGATGTTGAAGACAAGCGAGTGCCTATATTGATCTATGAGACGATGGAGCGAGTGAGTTGCTAACCTATTAGTACGGCAACTATCCTTTCTTTCCCGTCTTTTATAGCTTGTTTTCTTTTGTGTTTATTCCCTTCCCCTTGTACACTTTTGTGTCTTGGTGTCATGGTGGCCTTCGAGGCCTTGGTTTTGGTTGCTTCCGATTCTCGATGATGTGACTACATCGAGAGTCATTTTTCAAAATCCAAATTTTACAAGTTTTTCACACTTTCTCTTTGAGGATTTAGTCGGATTTAGGCGGAATCCGGGCTAGGTGACTCGATTACACCTAGTCCTCCCCTCCCATTTCCTTTTATTTCCTTCTTTTTATTTTTCTTCCCCCTTCCATATCTTTTTCTTGTCTCGACCCATGGTGACTTGATTACACCCCGGCCGGACACTTTCTACCCTTTTCTCCACTTTATTTTTGTTTTTTTAGCTTCATTTTCGTAGTTTCTTTTCTTTTCTTTTGTGCTCCATGCACTACGCTCGAGCATGAGGACATGGCTCGACTTAAGTGTGGGGGAGCGATATTCTAGCGTAGTTAGTTTTATTTTTTTTTTATTTTTTTTTCAGTTTTTGGAAAAAAATCTTTAAAAAACCCTAAAAATTTGAAAACTTTTCACTAAAATCAAAAAGATTTTTCTTTTGTGTGTTTTCCTCTTGTGTCATTGTGTCGTATATTTGTTTTGTTGTGCGTGTTTTGCCCCCTTCTTTTCCTTATAGGTTGCCTAATCGCCATTAGCTTTGGTGAGCTTTCAAGACCTCCGGTAACATCTCTTCATCCCTTTTTCCCTCTTTGCTTCTTGTGAGTTTGTAGGAGTTTTGTGATGTTGTGTGCTCGGGAGGAGCTTTGTAAAGTGTGGATGATTTGGTGGCCTGTTTGGAAGATAGGGGTGGTGTTTGTGTTTTCTTTTGTGTTCGTTTTGTGTTGTTCCCGTTTTGTTGCTTTTGTTTCTTTTTCTTTCGTTCTCGTTGAGTCTTTGTTTGGTGTTTTGTTGTGTGTCTTGTGTGTAAATGGTTTTTGAAAACCCGGTTTAGAGGCTAGTGTGTGAGTGCTTACTTTCCCTTTCTAGTAGTATAAATCGAGTCTTGGACTTTAGTCTAGTAGAATGACCCTAAATCAATGATTTCGTTGGTCCTTTACCTTGAGTCCACCTAGCTTACTAGGGATTTACTACGAGATTTGCACCTTTGACCATTATGACCACCCACGGTGTGAAAAGGCCTTGGTTACCGAGTCTCGTCCCTTAGGTGACCGTGTCTAGGATCGTATGATTAGTCCAAGTTCTTCACTTTTTGTGGGTTTGAAGGGAATGCGCAACCCCGACTCACCCATTTACCTACCTCCCACACATTTCCACACAATAAGTTGCAATTTGTTGATTCCTCTCTTTCTTGTCATACAAAGAAATGCCAAAAAGCCAAATCTTGCCAAAAAGGGCAAAGAAAAGAAAAAGAAAGAAAATGAAAGAAAGAAAAGAATGAAGAAAAAGAAAAGGCACAAAAGCCAAAAAGAAAATAGAAAAGAAGAAAAAGAATGGCATGGCAACAAGCGAGCAAAAATGCAAAAGAAAGAAAAATGCCAAAAAGAAAACCCGTCTCACAAAAATAACCCCTACCTCTCAAAATAAGCCTTTTTCCGACTTTTGCCGTGAAGAGCCTACCAAAGGACCGAGTCCCGAGGAAGGATGATAGCGGCATTAGTCGGTCTTCCCTCATTTTGCATATTTCCACCTTTTTACTTGGACTAGTTAGGCGGTTTCGGACACGGGACGACCCTCTTGGCTCACGCTAAAGGGGGCGGGGTCTCACTTACCTACAGTGTCGACTAACACCGTGGTTCATCCTTTTTCCACCCCGCCGATCGTCCCGTCGTACGTTTTTAGAAAGTTAGGAGGACCTAGGTAAGTTACCAACGTTTTTTTTTGCTTTGTCGTCATACTATTAGGGTTTAGTTCATCTCGGTTTGTATTGCTAGCTTGGGAACGTTGTCACTTGTCTTGAGTCCTAAACCGGTGCTTCTTTCACCGCTTGTTTGAGGGAAGCGGTATTTCTTTTCTTTTGGGTGCAACCTTTTTGTGCGTTTGTTTGTATGTTTGTTTGTCTATGTGTTTTGTGTCCGGTTGCATCCACAGTTTTGTCGCAAGACCCGACTTGCCTTGCGGAGTGCACTTTTCCTCTAAGTGCACTCGCGTGAGTTGAAAGGGCGTAGGGTGCGCTAATACCCATTCGGCTAGTATAGTAGTTAGTATGTGCTTACTCGAGGGCGAGTAAGGGTTAAGTGTGGGGGAGTTGATAAGTGTGGTTTGTAGTGCCTATTTTGTATTGTTTTGGTCCCTTTTTCCTTGTAGAATCGCTCCTTGGGAGCGGTTTAGGGGCTTCTTATGCTTCCTTTAGTTCGTTTCAGGTTCCCGAGACCGATTTGGAAGAGTTGGAGCGATTCCGACTCTATACATACACATTTTGGAGCCAACGAGATAAAGGAACGACGACTCGATGCCTTGGAATCGACCCCGAGACCTTGGGACCCAATCCCGAGCCTCCGAGACCCGATCCCGAGTCCCGAGAATCGATGAGAAGTCCATGTTAAGCAAGGAGGGACCAAAAAGATCATATTGGAGGCCTACAAGACCCATCCCGATCGGGAAGGCCTAAAACCCGATCGGGATGAAGTGCACAAAGAAGACGGCCACTGGAAGAAGTTCCTGACCGGGTCCCAACATTCCCGATCGGGAAAGTGAAGATTCCCGATCGGGATTACCCATTCCCGATCGGGAAAGTCCCTGTTTCAGCCCGTGTTTGCTTCTTCCAATTCCTTTGCATTGTAACCCTATAAATACCCCTCCTCTTGTAATCTTATAGGATGTTCTTGACTTCCCACTAAACCCTAGACTACTTTTAGGTTAGATTAGATTAGATTAGTGTAGATTAGTCGGTAATTAGTGGTTAGTCTTAGTTTAGTACTTGTATTAAGGGAATTCTTCAAGATCTTCTCCAAGCTTGACAACCTTGGATGTTTGTTTTGGGTTTTCTTCATTAATGCAAGATTTCATCTTTCCTCTTTACTAGTTGGTATAATCTTCTTCTCCTTTTACTCTTAATCCTTTATTGTTCATCAAGTTTGAATCTTTAGTTCTTGGTTATTGTTTTGTTCATCATATTTGGTAGTTTCATTATGTATGTTTTGATGTTTGTGTTGTTTCCTCTTGTTCTTGTTAGTTGTAGTTTGATTATGTTGGAGTAGTGTTCTTGCTAGGGTTAGTAAGGTGATTAGGGTGTTAATTGGATGATTAAGGGTTTGTTGGAGATGTTGGTGGAAGATTTGAGGTTTCTTCTTGAGTGATGCATATTACATGTTTGATGGAATGCTTGAATGACTAAGTAGGTTGGAATGCTTGTTTTTCTTGCTTTCCTTTGTCGTGTGTGTCGCCGGATGGGTTCCATGAGGAACTTCTAGGTCGTGTGTCCTAGATTACCCTACTACCGCTTTCACTCTAACTCCTCCTTGGCCATTCCGTTACCCCTTTGACCCCGACCTAATCCTAGCCCGTTTTCCTTGTTGTTCTTCTTAGTCATAGTCTAGCTCTCTCCCCTTCTATCATTCTCTAGCTTAGTCCGTTGACCTAGTCAAGTATTTGGGCCGACCTAGTCTAGACGCCTCTTACCGTCCCCGTGGATTCGACCCGACTTACCCTATCTACCCAAGTTAGGAATAGCCGGTTATTATTTGGCGGTTGGGATTCCACGACAAATCCTTACCATCAAATTGGCGCCGTTGCCGGGGACGGTGCTAGTTTAGACTTCGTTTTCCTTGTTACTTGACTTTGTCTTTGTGCTTGTGTTTTTCTTTTTCTTTTTGGTTACCTTGCTTCTTGTATGTGTGTGGTTTATTTCTCTCTTGTCTAGTGCCCAAAAAGCACTAGAC
>OY288248.1:34456459-34471459 GCA_958450325.1 Agrostemma githago
CGCGGGTGCGGGCACTTGGGCACTTGGGGCACTTGGGACGCTTGGGACGCTTGGGCGTAAATCGGGACCCGGGCCCCGGCCCGCATCGGGAGGTGGGTCCTACGGATCTAGTAGGAGCGTCCCAAGCGTGCATATCTAATGATAGAAAGACGCGGGCCCGGGTGCGGGCGCTTGGGAGTAAATCGGGACCCGGGCCCCGGCCCGCATCGGGACCGTGGGCGAGCCGGGCGCATGCCGGGAGCGCACCTTGGGCTAGCCCAGGGCGCCGTGGGCGTGGCCATGGGAAGGTGATCGGTCATGGCATTAGGGTGATCGGTCATTTGGGGCACCCCAATTTCATATCGTGATTCTCACTTTTCAATGTCTACTGTGGGCAGAGCACAAAAATCAAATATTGCTCTATAAGGGGGAGCAGCTGCCTGAGGGTGGGTTAGGCGGATGACCGGTCACCCTAGGGTGATCGGTCAGGGTTAGGCTAAGGTGAAGGATGGGTGCTCCCCCCCACCCGACTAGGCGCGGCATGGGTACCACCTTTCCGGCCGGTGATTTGTGGGCCGCGTCGACAGTCGGGGGCCCCGGGATGGCGGGGTCGTATGGATCTAGGAGAACGGACGGAGGGGTGGTGTCCTCCGGAGAGGCGAGTCCCGATAAAGTTGAGCAAGGTGGCGCTGGTCTGTCCGGTGGCCTCGTGGGATGGGTTGTGAGGGTTTGAGTCTTGATCGATGTCCCGATTGGGTATTCGGTACGGCCTACGTAGCGTCCGAAAAGCCGGTTTTCCGGTTACTACGGTGGTAGACGGCGACGAAAATCTCGAGATTCTCGGAAAACGGGGTAGCGTGTAAATCGACCTCGATGTCGCAATAGTATCGTTGGCCTGCTATGCTGAGTGAGGACCTTGGGAATCGTTTTCATTTTTTTTGAAATGATCTCCCTTGGAACAACACCTCTCTGAACGGGTTTGCTTTACGTCGGTGACGAGAGAGAGGCGTGTCCCGCTGTTTGATGGGCTTGTGTCTTGTGTTCACCGTGTGGTGTGTTGCAGGGGATTGAGTCTTTGATCGTTGTCCCGATTGGGTATGCGGTACGGTCTACGTAACGTCCGAAAAGCCGGTCTTCCAGTTACTACGGTGGTGGACGGTGACGAAATCTCCGAGCTTCTCGGACCACGGGCAGGTTGGCAAGGGATGAGTCCTTGAGCTTGATAAATCCGACACCCGGGCTTCCGGGATATCCGGTTTAGACGGGACGAAATCTTGAGCCGACCGGAACACGGGGGGGGTTGTAAGAGACGAGTCTTGATCGTTGTCCCGATTGGGTATGCGGTACGTCCGACGTAACGTCCGGAAAGCCGATCTTTCGGTTACTACGGTGGTAGACGGCGATGAGTCTTGAGCTTCCCCTCCCCACCTTCGATGTGATGTATCCGAGCGAGTTTGTTGCCTTATAGTGGTTCTCCTACATCCCTTAATAAAATCCGGCCAAGTGTCCCTAATCCGAAGTCCCTTAAGGAGAGGCGTTACCCCGTCTCATTTCGTGCCTAGTTGTGCTTTGGTGGGGTGTGCTCTCCTCGTCCATGGGGCTATTATTAGGCTCGTGGATCGAGAGAAATCAGCCCTTCATAGCGTTTTGCGAATTGCGTGAGCGATGTCCGGGTTGGTTCGGTTGGCGGGCTCTTTGCTTGTGTGGTGAACCGTTGACCGACGTCTAGTTCAGGGCGTGCTTCATGTGCGTAGTTGGCCTTGTGCAAACATGGTTTGCTGCGTTGTGTGCCCTTTCTTTTACGGCATTGTGAGGGTCCCTAATTGTGTCGCTTCGCTGGGCGTCCCCTCGGGGGTGTTTAGCGAACAATTGTGTTAGTCCCGTTCTCCATCCACCTCCGGTATGCCGTGTGTGCTTTGTGGGTGATCGATGCTCGCCCATTAATAACGAGTTGTTGCTCAAGGTGAAAGACTTTCAGTTCGCGTTGACCACTTGTTTCTCGAGTGTCTCATGAGTGCTGATGTCGATTGAGGAATGCTACCTGGTTGATCCTGCCAGTAGTCATATGCTTGTCTCAAAGATTAAGCCATGCATGTGTAAGTATGAACTAATTCAGACTGTGAAACTGCGAATGGCTCATTAAATCAGTTATAGTTTGTTTGATGGTACCTGCTACTCGGATAACCGTAGTAACTAGTTTTGATGCCCGTGCGATGCACGGGTGCATCAATAAATTTACGAAACTGAAAATAATATTCCTTGTAATAGTTGTTTACCGCGATGAAATAATTGTATATATTTAAAAGAAATGACATGTTTGAAATGATGATATCCAGTATGGATATTAATCGTCCCGGGATCATCTCGAGTGATATGAGATGAGAAATTTCAAGTGAATCGGGATAATGATAATAGGGAATGAATGAAGGAGGGTGCGAGAAACGCAGAAATCACGGCATGCGTACACGGTTATTGAATAATCCATGGTAATTGTCAAACAATCAAAAGTAGAAATATAAAGAAGTGGATAGTGAAAATATACTTATAAACATGCTAGGGGCATATACTCCAAGGTCAGATGACGCCTACAAACTATGCGCAACTCAAACCATAGGTAAATTTGAGAAGACCTCTTTGTATACTATATTCCTTGTATGTCCCTTGTAACTTTGGCCAGAATCATCGATGAAAAACTTTAGCCCCTCGGGTGATGTTGTCCTTGATGCGGCAACATATAGCTGACCATGACTGAAGACCGGCCTAGGTAAAAAGACTCCTACATGTGTCAGTGACTGACCCTGACTCTTATTTATAGTCATTGTGTAGCATGGTTTAAGAGGATATTGTCGTCTCTTCAATACAAATGGTATTTTAGTATCCGAGGAGGTTGTCATAATTCTTGGTATGAGAACATGGGTCCCGATATTTGAACCGGTTATAATTCTAGCTTCACCAACGAAATTACCCAATTTCGTGACTATAAGCCTTGTCCCGTTGCACAAACTCCTAGACGGGCTTATATTCCTCAGAAGCATCACCGGCATCCCGACCTTGAGCTTTAACTCGTGATTGGGTAGACCTTGTAGCTTGAGGCAATTGAGGTACTCTTCTGGATATGCAGTGAATTGCTCTTCAGCGTCTATTGATGATGCACACACTTCATCACAGCTCTTATATATCTTATAGTCACCCGGCATCAAACTGACCATGTACTCATTTATGACATCAGCGCTCTCATTTAACGGAGTCAGGATCGCTCTCTCCCTTAAGTAATCATCATCGGCAGTTTTATTCAAGAAATCAGGATATAACTCTTGGACAATTTTACGTATGTCTATAGAACCAGTACCGTAGAGATACTCATCTGGTATCTTTACCCATGTAGCTTCATCTTCCTGGAGTTCCGCCTTCGCCGCAAGTCTTCCGTCACCCATGGCCAATAACCACTAGTTAAATAGTTGGTTTTTATCACCTCCTGGAGCGTCTGTTTCACGAACGCGCATACTCTTCTTGAGGATGAATACTTTACATGATTTCCATATGTATGATCTATTGATAGACGCCTGAACTACGTCCTGCCGTTTCCCCTTGTGCACTATAGGAAGGACTTGTCTGAAGTCACCTCCGAGTAAGACAACCTTCCCTGCAAATAGCTTTGATGATGCGTCGGGATCTTTAAAACCAACAATGTCTTTTAATGTACGGTCAAGGGCCTCAAAAGCATTTCGGTGATCCATTGGCGCCTCGTCCCATATTATCAATGATGTCTGCCTCAGTAGTTCTGTAAGCTGGCTGTTCTGCCTGATATTACACGTAGAATCATCGAACAATTCAATCGGTATATCGAAGCGACTATGTGCTGTTCTGCCACCGGGCAAGAGTAACGCAGCGATACCTGTTAATTGAACTTAAGTTGTTAATCTCATGTCATTAGTAATGTAATCGACATAATAACGAAACGTCTCCTTAGGCCTTACCAGATGACGCTACATTTAGTACAATCTTCCCTTCGGCACGAATCTTGGCTGAAATAGTGCCATATAAGAAAGTTTTCCCAGTTCCGCCATGACCGTAAACAAAGATCACCTCATCGGCACGGTTGTGCACAGCCGCAATGACTTCCTCGTAGACAGCTGCAGTCAGGTACGTAAACAAAATGACGTAACAAGTAACAACTAATATTAATTGTAATAACGACTTTTTGTTCAGTTATTATGATGTACGAACCTAATTGATTATCGTTTAACTTTCCAAGCCTCGTCTCACAATCTGATTCTAACAGTTTCTTGTCGTACATTCTTTCCTCCATTATGAGTTTGTTTTCCATCCCTGAGATAGCAGATTGCTCCGGCTGAGGCATATCCCTTATATCATTAAGTCTCTTCCCGTACTTCATTAGGATTTTGTCTAGTTCTATCAGCGTGTACGTCCTCTTGGCTGATTCCGTTAACACAAGGTCTGGATACCTAAATAACTTCCTTTTTCTCCTCTCTATGTCCTCCGAGAGGATACCAAAGTTTCTTTCCCAGAGATCAGCGACATCTGTTATTTCACAGAATAAGAGCATCGTGACAAACAGCTCCCGTAATTGCGGTGGCATTGCCCATTGGTTCGCTTCCCGCATTGCGTCATTCCACTCTTTGTCATTATTTAGCAAGCCGAGCGCGTAGCAAGCGTCCTTGAACGTGGGATATACCTGGCCGTTTACAGTCCTTACGTCCTCATACCGTCTCGCACCCTTGACTATATTGACAAGCAGCCGAAGGTAATACCTTTCACCGGCAGTAGGATGAACATAACACATTCTTCCAATACACGAACCTTGCTTTCTCCTTTTCCATCCCTTGTCCCACACATAATATTTCGGGAATTCAGTGTAAGACAGTGTTCTTGCCGCAGGATCCATGTCATTCATGGACATCCAGGATGTGAACATCGTTTCCACATTACTTTGCCGCTCTATGACCACCTTCAGTATATCGTCGTCCTTTATTACTACAGCCTGTTCACCTTCCAAGTGTACCGGGAGGCGTATAACTGACGGGTTTCTCTCTTGAATTTCAAATTCATATATCCGCCATGCCGCCTCCGACGCAGATAGGTATCTGCAGTCTTGGTAAGCCTTGATCTCGTCGGTTGCGTCATCATTCAAGACCATTGTGGCTTTGTCGGGCCCCTTTGATATGTACTTGAATAAATATTTGATTGCACGGGCAGTGTTACACCATTCTACATTTATATGAGCATCAAACATCAAAAGGAGACCCGGGTTATAAGGTACTATAGAGCGGTTATCCATTTGATGCTGACCCTTGGTGATGAACCTGTGGAGTGTACAAATGTTTTAAGAACTGTTTATTATTAAATGATAAAAAAGGGATAACAAGCGTAATAGTTCTCTATTTATAATTTAAAATATTAAAAGTATCAGGTTTTTAATCATATATTATAAACATGATACTAATTTTGAAAAACTCTTGGTTAACTAACGGGTTGAAACTGATGGACGGGATTCGAGCCCAAATTAGCGGGTCACCCCGTGTATGGGATAAACGGGTCATGGGTCGAAAAGAACAGGTGGTGACCAAAAAACCAATCGGGCGTGTTGGATTCTCGGATCGTGGCAAGTTTGACACAACTAATGGGTAGTGACAGTGCCTATTGCGATACGAACCTTACTGCAATAGCAGAGGATGTATTCGTGCAGTGTAGTGGCAAATGGTTACTTTAATGTAACCTTAATTCACATGACTAATAGGAAAAATCGAAAATTATTAACTCCGGTAGTCATGGATTTTCATTTCATCGGCCCAGCGTAAAACATGTTAAATGAAATACACGTTTTTACATGGTAATAATTCTAATTCAATAGTTTATTTCAGTGATCTGTTATATGATATTCGTATTGTACATAATTACGAAATATTATTGGTGAGATTCGTAGATTTTCAATAAAATATGAGATAACCTAAATTATAATTATAAGTAGGGTTGGTGTTGAAATTTGTCTAAAATTGTAAGCCGTAAGACTGTAACTCATAAGAAATACCATAATTTTTGAATTGAAAAGATTTTTTTTTTTGTGAAACAACACTCCCTGATATTTGGGGTCTCAAAAGAAAAAATTAAATAGTGGCACCAAATTTTATTTGATTGCCCTAGATAAGAAAATGCTTGAAAAATACGTAGTTAAGGATTATAGGGGAGAACCTGTTGTTTTGTCGTCGTCTGTATACTGGATATCCGTTGTCATCCAACGTCGTTTCTTCATTAAAAATTTTCGGATAATTCTTACTGCAAGTGTTGTTAATCATACACGGGCACTTGGGATTTGCGACCCCGCATGGGCCATGCAACATGGACCGAGAGACGATATCATATAAATCTGGTTCCAAGTCTTTGTCGGGTATTTCCGCGTGAATAATGCTATCAATAAATCCTGTGGATAGTTCAACCTCCTCTGTCTTCAGCCACAACAAAATATGTGCATGAGGTAACCCCCGCTTTTGAAACTCTATGGTATAAACATCTGTTCACATTGAAAGATCAGAAAACGTTAGTTATAGATACCGATAAAGTAGCGGTAAGTAAATATGGATGACCCTATAAAGATCACCTGCTATCGTTGCACCAAAGTACTGTTCATGTATGAGGACATTCATCAACTGTTTTAATTTTAGCTTGAACACTCGTGCAACTATATCAGGTCTATCCTCCGCTCTTTGATGTGGAATGTACTTTAACATAGCCTCTATCTCTGGCCACCTGGGGTTAGCTGTGAATGTTATGAATAAATGGGGGTTCCCATACCATCTGCAGATAGCCATGGCGTCTTGATAGCTCTGTTGCATGTACCGTGGGCCGCCCGTAAATGAAGGTGGCAGATAAAATTTCGTTCCCACTGCATGCCCAATCGAATCCCCTTTCTCAACTGCGTCGCATATATTATTCAAAACATCACAACGAAATATGTCCTGATTATTTCTTATGTATCGTAACCTATCTGTTTCGATTGCACAATAACAATCAACCAAAAACTGCTGGAATAATCTTCCCCCACATTGCAATATGTGGCCTTCTGATATACGTTGTTGTATTCTGTATGCGTAGTACTCCCGCATAGTCACATTCCTCCGTCTAGATGTATTTAGAGATTGTGGATCACCGCAATGCGGGATCTCCAGACAAAAGTTATCTTCTTCGTAGGGGAATAATAACGGGTACTGTAAGGCCTATACGATGGATGTAGCTCGCTAATATTTTGTAATCCGTGTGCTTTATGCTCAATTACTATGTCTCTGCCTCTTGTCGGATCGCTGTCAGGATATACCATAAGCGCGGCTATCTCAGATGCAGTAGGTGTGTTATATACCCTGTCCCGGTGACTCCTTGTGCCCAGTAACCTAATCGATAATTTCACTCCAATATCTTCCTTGATTCTTTCCCGTGCCATCCTGAATGTTTGAGCGAGGGGATTAACTTCATCTAAAATGATCTTCAGTTGTAATAAAGTATCCTGGTTTAATCTCGGACTGCGTTCCTGTCTCGCCACTGCTTTCTCCCTCATTGATATTTCGGTTGTACTGTCGTGAATATATAGTTGTGAGTATACAGGATCCTCACCTTCTGTCGGGAGCAGGGAACCTATACGATGAAGAACTTGACCGCTTATTCTAAAAACATATGTCCCAGGTGCCATATTTATTGATTTATCTATTCTTGCTCCCATTGAAGTGAATGTGTAGCATGCGTTGTAACAGCGAACATGTTGTCTGAATGCTCTAGCGTCCGCATCGTCGCTTGTCATTAGTCTGTATAAGAAATCTGGTGGATCTTTTATCCTTGGCAGACAAACTTTTCCGTCTCTACAGCACATGTTGAACTTGATTGATTTTTTAGTGCTTGTCTTCTTTATTCTTTCTTCATACCACATTATAGCGTCGCACTTGGTACACTTGTGTTCTGGGTCGCCCAAGTAGAGGTACTTGCTCACTGGATTTGCTGGACCTACATTGGTGAACTGGTTAACCCCTTAAAAAAATTCTACAATGAAACAATATCCCAATATAATAGAGGAAATATGATGACCATGATTGAGCGGGTTGAAATGAGTAATCACAAACACAACGTCGTTGATTGGGAGTAAATGAATTGAAATTCAAGAATTTGAAAATTAATTTCTGTGTTCGGGCTGTTAAGTAAAATGGGAAGTACGGAGTAAATATGAACACTTAACTCATATTCTGTATATATATATATATAGAGGACATAACAGTCAAGAAGGGCTTTGGCAGAAAAAAGAAAGGAAAAAAAAGGTGAAGAAGCATGAGAACGAAGAAAGGTAAAGAACCAGCAAGGAGAACATTGTACAGGAAACTATTAGTAGCAAACAACATTGATTATGTATGAAGACGAAAGAGAGAAGATCATCATATTTTGGTAGATTATTAATAGTACTATATGAAGAAAACACAATACCTGTGGACGGAGTTTGGTTGACAACTTCCGAGTGGTCACTTGGGTGTGACTGAACTTCCTTCGGTGGGTTATTAATGCGTCTACGTTGTCGTCGATTTGCAGTCGTATCCGACGCTTGCCTTTTCCCCTTGTCCGTGGATGTTTCTTTATCTCGCGATGAAATAATAGACAATTTTTTTGTATAGTGTTACAATAAATTACTATGAGTTGTACTTAAAAATAACATGATTGTATAAATATAGTTTGTTAACCAAAACGATTGTTGGTAGAAATATGGAACATGAATCCTAATATGACTCGTGATTCATAAATCATACAAAGAACAACTATATGAATACCTAATTCATATTGTGTATATATATATAGAGGACATAACAGTCAAGAAGGGCATTGGCAGGAAAAAGAAAGGAAACAAAAAAGGGTGAAGAAGCTTGAAGGAAAACAAAGAAAGGTAAAGAAGCAGCAAGGAGAACATGGTACAGGAAACTATTAGTAGCAAACAGCATTGATTATTTATGAAGAAGAAAGAAAGAAGATCAGCATGCTTTGGTAGGTTATTAATAGTACTATATGAAGAAAACACAATACCTGTGGATGGAGTTTGGTTGACAATTCCCGAGTGGTCACTTGGGTGTGACTGAACCTCCGTCGGTGGGGTATTAATGCGTCTACGTTGTCGTCTATTTGTAGACGTATCCGGTGCTTGCCTTGTCCCCTTGTCCGTTGATGTTTCTTTATCTCGCGATGAAATAATAGACAATTTTTTGTATAGTGTTACAATAAATTACTATGAGTGTTGCTTAAGAATAAGATGATTGTATAAATATAGTTTGTTAACCAAAACGATTGTTGGTAGAAATATGGAATAGGAATCCGAATATGACTCGTGATTCATAATTCATACAAAGAACAACTATATTGATAGTTTTTATGATTTACTGATTCTACCCTGAGACCAATCTCATAGGGATTATGGAGATCTTAATTCTATCGTAGGTTTAATGTGATAATTAAACTTTATGTTGAAATGCGTTGCGTTTCATACGATGCCTTATTAAATACTTCGTAACTCCATGTGATAACATCAAATATCATGATCCATCAACGTATTTTATAATGTCGGTTCAATGTATCTGTTTTGTATAATTATTACGAAATGGTAAACGGATTTAATATAATAGAGGTGAAAAAGTCGGAAAAACCATCAAAAGCACAATATAGCACAATACCTGTGGATTGATTCTGGTTGACAACTTCCGAGTGGTCACTTGGGTGTGACTGAGCCTTCGTTGTCGGGTTAATAATGCGCCTGCGTTGTCGTCTATTCGTTGTCGGATCCGGCGCTTGCCTCTCCCTTTTGGCCATGGATGTTTCTTTACTTTGCGACGAAATAATAGACGCTTCCTTGTATAATGTTACAATAAATTATTATGAATATAACTTAAGAATAACATGATGGTATATATATAGTTTGATAACCAATACGATTGAGGGTAGAAATATGAAATATTAATCCTAATAGATGACGTTTTTGATAAATAATACAAAGAATAACTATATTGATAGTTATTACGATTTATTTAGTAATTCTACCATGAGACCAATTTCATAGGGTTTATAGAGATTTTAATCTTAACGGAGGTTTAGTGTAATAGAGTACTTAAACTTTGTGTTGGAGTTGGAATCTTAAGATGGGTATCTTTCATGTCTAAGAGTCTACAAAATCAATCAGGATTGAAACTCCAGTAACGGAAGAACTACTACAACTTCAAATTATACAAAATCAAATCGAAATACTACATATAGATTATATTATGCATCTATGGCTCTAGCCTATGACAAATCGGCAAGGTAAGATGATTGGATCTACACCGTGTTTCAAATTATAATACGAAAATTCATTTGAAAACTCCTGATTCATACTCCATAGTAAATATTTAATAAACACTAACAATTTAAAGAAAGATGCGAGTCTTTAGCTCCAGTGTATATAGAACACACTACATTTATCAACCATCCAAACATCCATAGACGGAAAATTGGAAAATTTTAACAGAATCATGCTGAAATAATCAAAAGTTGACAAAAATCAAGAAGAAATTGAAGTAAAAAAGCATGCAGCAAGAATAATTGAAGATCTTACAGAGCTCAAATTACCTGTGAGGAGAAAGATTGGAAGTGCGAAGCTCAGACAGCAGTTGCGCCAAAAACTTCTGTGCTTCTCTTAGATTACCAGCTTCCTGCAATTCAATTCAAAGAAAATCAATGATATTCAGCAATCAATTACAAAAAAAACAACATAAATCGGAAAAATTGAAAAAATCACGCGAGCGCGGAGCATGAAGAAGACGTTGTGCCGAACGCCGGCGATTCCTTCGGCGAGCCATTTCTCTTAGTTTTCGATTCCCTCAATTTTCATTGGTTTCTCTCCTTTCTCTCTCTTTGTTTACAGATGACAGATGAGATTAGCCGGGGCGGACGAGTATACAAGAACACATCATTCATTCCAGGACCGAATGATTATAGATTCATAGCTAACAAACCGTACATTCGAGTTGGATTGAGTCGAGTCAATTTCAGTTTCGATTAGTTTGTGGTTTTGTAGTCAGTAATCTGTTTATTTTCTTTATTTTTTTTTCATAGGTGATCAAATGGTCCAAGAATCCAAGCCCATAGGTGCCGTCTGTTCCGATTCGGTTTTTAAAGGGTTTGGACTTTATATTATGGTTCGCAAAAGATCATGAATCAGTCCTAAATTGCCCGAAATGTTTTTAGGCCGGGGTTGAGCCACAAATTTCTCGATGTTTTTAGTTATAATTGAGCTTTCTCGGTCCTAAATTGTACATTGTATAAGATAAGATGATTGATTTACGAATTGAAAGAGTAGATGAATAAATCAAAATTTACAAAGCAATGCGATAAGTAGATAACTTCCGTTGGTAATAGAAAAATAATAATATGAGTAGATAATTTCTGGCACTACTACTAATAATAATAGTACTAATAATAGTTGTATGAACACGATTTGAAGGTTAATCTTGAAACGTCGCGCGATCGATTAATTTAACTGTCCTGATTAACCTGTACAATATAATACAACAAATAGTCGGATTAAGTCTCTCTACGTTTTAGAGAGTAGGAGTAATAATATAATGACGTAACAACTTTGAAACCATACCCTTTTCCTCTGTTTTTGTGATGGGTTGTTTCTCTTGATTTTTTTGGTCTCTTGTTGAGCGATTAAGACATGAGTAGCAACATCGACATCAATAACAGAATGGACTCGTTTACCCCCAGTTGATGTGTCTGGGGGAATAGTAATGTCCTGGTAAAATATAAAAAGATAAAAGATTAGTCTTGTACGTCTCGTGGGTATATATATAAATAGACGATAACAGGTAGTCATATACACAACATACATCCAATCCATTCTTGTCGGAAGCACTGATGACGTTGAAGCTATTACTATTGATACTGTCGGGAATGTGATTTGCCTTTCCTATTTTAATCTTGAAAAGAAATTCTTTACCCACAAAGGTGTTCAACATTAGAGTAGGCACTGGGATGTAGTCCTCATGATCTTTTTCCTATAGAGATAAGACACATAGATTTTATATATTACAATAATTAGAGCTAAAGTATTGATAATAGTTAAATCTATTGAAGTAACATCAGACTATTGATACCTCATGTTGTAGTGCATCGTGGAGGGATTCTGCATCTTGACCTATTATCTTCCTGGCTTCCTTATCAAATATGACAAAAATTGCGGTGTGATTGGTGTTCTGAACTCTTAATTCAATTCTATATCTGTTAGAGGCATAAAAGGGTAAACTCGATGTTGATCGCAATAAAGTGAGTAAAAGATCATGCTAAATGATCTTAAAAAAAATATTGTTAAATGTTGTAGCTTACCTGGTGACTTGAGTCTCCACTTTCTCTTCACAGTTGTTCCAATAAAAATACAACCTTTCAGTGTTGTATTGTGGCCTTGTTGTGCAGTTAATACATGATGGGTAATACCAAGGCTTTTCTGCAACAATTTCTTTGACTTGTGCAACACAATAACAAATCATATCCTACACAAAACACAATATTGTTAGATTATAGCGAGTCTTTTCTGCAACAATTTCTTTGACTTGTGCAACACAATAACAAATCATATCCTACATAAAACACAATATTGTTAGATTATAGCGAGTCTTTAAAATTAAATTAAATTTAAAGTTATGAGAAGAGAAGGATGAAAATACCTCTTTGTAATCTGACGTACAGTGTGTAAGAATGCTGTTGAGATCTTTTTCAGTAATAGTAGTATTATGAATGTTAAGACTTCTCATATCAGACTCTCCGTTCGTTACACTAAAAATATATGAATAGTAGTTATAATTAATGAAGGGTGCAACATAGATTAGAATCTGGAATTGAACTAAAAAAACATATACCTCCAAGCTTCCTTAAGCATTACTACTTCCGAGAGATCAAGATTAATATAAAGGTTGCATGAGATTGACGTTGACACACTGTTATAACCTTTTATTATTGAAGAGATCAGATATCAGGTAAGTTCAAACAGGATAAATTATGATAATAATATTAAAATTGTAATAGATGTTTACCATTGTAGTCCTTCACAAGGAGAGATGTGATAATTGCAATAGAGCCTATAATGTTACCGTCAATGAGTTTTTTCTTCTGATCTTGGAAATCGATACGACATTGATCCCATAGTGTAACTCTTACACGTTCGCCTCTTTACAATGTCATATATATATATATAGAGAGAGAGATATATAATAATGTTAAAAAGAAGGGAATTAAATAGATTTAAATAAAATAAAGTTAGATATAGTGCTTCGTAGTAAACTATACCTTTCATCTTCAATCTCGATGGCGAAATAATTCCCTTTTGAATGTTCAGCCACCACAACTCCCATTAAATCTATGAATTTAGTAAACAAAGATGGTGAAAGCTTTCAAATTATCAACATTAGATAAAAAATTCTAATAAATTTTAACTACCTGTTAAAACCGAGTGATTGTCTCGTCGATGGCTTATATTGTGAAACTTTATATAATCGAACCTATGTTTAGGGATTGAATGATTATCCTCTTCGAGAACCTTGATATATGTGTTGAACAAAACAGCTTATTGTCGCTGACGACTCGATATTCGGTTTTGTTTGGGAGGACGTCAAATCTTTTAATTAAGTGAATCTTTCCATCATCAACTTTTGAACTGAAACGATCCCAGATGAAGCTCGGAATAGTTGCGTAAATGTAATTTCCCTGCACATTGGACCATGTATAGCATATTTATTTTATTGTGTCCTATAAAAAAATATTAAGCAAATGTGGTGTGGTGGATATTACCTCTTCATCAATGAGCACCATCGAGACGTAAAGTAGATCCCCTTTTTTATTCGGATTGCGAACGTTACATAATCTGGTGACACGGACTTTTAATCTCAAATTCTTTGTGCTTGAATCTACCTCTATTCCACTCAACTTAAGATCTGTAATTAGGGCATATGACCTATATTTATATAGCATATCAATTGTTAGTAATCAATGAAATTATATATTATTAATTGTACGTAGCAAGGATAAATATATTTATGCTTATTAGTCATTAAGACAATTATTTCCAAGTGATAATACATGCATTAATAAAATAAGATTAACTATAATCAATGGCATTATTACGTGCAATCAATGGCAACATTACGTGCCTAAGTAATAATACTCAATGACATTATTACGTGCCTAAGTAATAACAATATATATAATATTAGCTAAGTGTTGAAACATGATTAGAGAAAATTATAAACTTATACCTGCTTTGTGCCATGACTATACAATGAGACTACTTGATAAGTGTTGATTAGCGGTGTGATAAGAGATTATTAGAATCAATCAATCTATGTTTGAATGAATAATATTCCTGAAGACTTATATTTATAGAATCAAGCGTTTTCTACTCTGGGTTGATATAGGACATATAAAATATAATCGTTTAACTTAGACTAAGTGTTGATGTAGAATTGCACTGCTATTTATATTATTATTATTATTATTAATAATTTTTTTTTTTTTATAAAAACGGAACTTGCATTAAACACCAGAACAAATTACAAGAAGTTAGAGGGAAGCCGAGATACTATCTGGGCCCCCACTCCCTTAGCGATTGCAAAGCTAATTCTAGTGAAAATATGAAATGCCGCACGCGCTCCAGCATCCTGAGAAAAAGCAAATTTTCGAACCCGCTGGAGCAGAGAAACAGCATCCGTGTCGAGCTCGCCGAGAGAGGAGAAGGAGAAAGGTAAGAAACCATATCCGATCGCAGTGCAGCGTGCCTGATACTTGGCACACTTACGACGGGCAGCATCAGCAACGACCCGTCCGGGCTCGAAAGCGGTGAGGCCAGTCTGAGTCAAGGGCGAGGACCCAGTCAGATCAACACAAACATCACGCCCCTTGTCCCACGAGTAAAGCAGGAGGTCGGCTGGTCGCAAGGGCTTGTCGTTATCGTCGCAGAGGCCA
>OY288248.1:34491459-34498959 GCA_958450325.1 Agrostemma githago
GTCGGTAGCGCGTTCGACTTGCTCCTCCATGCCCTTGAGGGCTACGGTTGAAGGAGAGTCCACCATCCTAGGTTTGACGGAGTTCCTAAAGAACCGTCATGTTGTATATTCCCCCTTTCTCCTCTTTAGAATACTTGTGCTTGTATTTGTGTGTTTTATTTTCTCTTGATTTTGTTTGTTTTTGTGGGATTCTTGTAATTGATTTGGTATTTTGATGAGCGATGTGAGGGAGTGAATTTGATGTGTATTTTGAGTTTATTGTGATAGGTGAAGTGAAGGTGACTCATAGAAAGGAGTGGTTAATGATAGAGCTTGGATCGTGAGCAAGGGAGCCGGTTTTTGGGGTCATGGGAGTCATGAAGACCCTTCCCGACCGGGAAGGGTGTGTCGTCCCGACCGGGATGGGGCCGTCCCGATCGGGATGAGGGTGCCAAAAATCGAGTTCACTGGAGTGTCATCCCGATCGGGAAGGAGGCTTCCCGACCGGGACGGGTATGTCATCCCGACCGGGACCACCCATCCCGACCGGGATGACCCCCTGCTCCTTTTTGGTGCCTCTTCTTCGACATTTGAGCCCACCCAACCATTGTATACCCCCACCCAACCTCCCTACCTTCCTTGCCCATATCACACCACCCATGAGCCTCATTTGCATACCTTAACCTCATTTCCTCCTCACTTTAGACCGATCTTCGCATCAAATCCCACCCCCTCGCACCATTACTACCTCTACCATGTGGTTTTCATAAGCTTGAAGAAGGATGACAATGACGACAACAAGCAAGTACCTATATTGATCATTGAGACGATGGAGCGAGTGAGTTGCTAACCGGTCGGTAAGGCAACTATCCTCTCTTTTCCGTTTTTTTTTTTGCTTGTTTTCCCCTTGTTTATCCCCTTCCCCTTTGTCATGGTGGCCTTCGAGGCCTTGGTTTTGGTTGCTCCCGACTCTCGATGATGTGACTACATCGAGAGTCATTTTCAAAATCCAAATTTTACAAGTTTTTCACCCCTTTTTTGTAGGATTTAGTCGGATTTGGGCGGAATCCGGGCTAGGTGACTTGATTACACCTAGCCCTCCCCTCCCATTTCCTTTTATTTCCTTCTTTTTTATTTTCTTCCCCCATCCATATCTTTTTCTTGTCTCGGCCCATGGTGACTTGACTACACCCCGGCCAGACACCTTCTACTCTTTTCTCCACTTTTCTTTTTGATTTTTAGCGTTATTTTCGTAGTTTCTTGTGTGCTCCCATGCACTACGGTCGAGCATGAGGACATGGCTCGACTTAAGTGTGGGGGAGCGATATTCTAGCATAGTTAGCTTTGTTTTTGTAGTTTTTCTAAAAATCTTTAAAAAATCCTTAAAATTTGAAAAAAATTCATAAAAATCAAAAAGATTTTCTTTTGTGTGCTTTTCTTTTGTGTCGTATATTTGTTTTGTTGTGTGTTTTGCCTCCCCCTTTTCTTTATAGGTTGCCTAATCGCCATTAGCTTTGGAGAGCTTTCAAGACTTCCGGTATCATCTTTATCTTTTTTTTCCTTCTTTGTCTCTTGCGGAGTTTGGAGGAGAATGTGATGTGGTATGCTCGGGAGGAGCTTTGTAAAGCTTGATGTTGGTTGGTTGCTCATTTGGAAGCTAGGGGTGGTGTTTGTGTTTGTTTCGTGTTGTTCCTGTTTTGTTACTTTTCTTTTTCTTTCGTTCATTTTCGTCATGTCTTTGTTTTCTGTTATGTTGTGTGTCATGTGTGTAAATGGTTTTCGAAAACCCGGTTTAGAGATTAGTGTGTGAGTGTGTACTTTCCCTTCCTAGTAGTGTAAATCGAGTCTTGGACTTTAATCTAGTAGAATGACCCTAAATCAATGATTTCGTTGGTCCTTTACCTTGAGTCCACCTAGCTTACTAGGGATTTACTACGGGATTTGCACTTTTGACCATTATGACCACCCACGGTGTGAAAAGGCCTTGGTTACCGAGTCCCGTCTCCTAGGTGACCGTGTTTGAGATTGTTTAATTAGTCCAAGTTCTCCACTTTTTGTGGGTTAGAAGGGAAGGACGCTCCCCGACTATCCCATTTCCCTACCTCCTACACATATCCACACAATAAATTGCAAAGTGTTGATTTCTCCCTTTCTTGTCATACAAAGAAATGCCAAAAAGCCAAATCAAGCCAAAAGGGAAAAGGAAAGAAATGAAAGAAAATGAAAGAAAGAAAAGAATGAAGAAAAAAGAAAAGGAACAAAAGCCAAAAAGAAAATAGAAAAGAAGAAAAAGAAATGGCATGGCAAAGCAAAACAAAAATGCAAAAGAAAAGAGAAAATGCCAAAAGAAAATCGTCTCACAAAAAGATTATATCCCCACAAAAATAAGCCTTTTTCCGACTTGTGCCGTGAAGAGCCTACCAAAGGACCGAGTCCCGAGGAAGGATGATAGCGGCATTAGTCGGTCTTCCCTCATTTTGCATATTTTCACCTTTTTACTTGGACTAGTTAGACGGTTTCGAACATGGGACGACCCTCTTGGCTCATTGCTAAAGGGGGCAGGGTCTCACTTACCTACAGTGTCGACTAACACCGTGGTTCATCCTTTTTCCATCCCGCCGATCGTCCCGTAGTACGCTTTTAGAAGGTTAGGAGGAAACGAGGTAAGTTACCAACGTTTTTGTTGCTTTGTCGTCATACTATTAGGGTTTAGTCCATCTTGGTTTGTATTGCTAGCTTGGGAACGTTGTCACTTGCCTTGAGTCCTAAACCGGTGCTTCTTTCACCACTTGTTTGAGGGAAGCGGTATTTTTTTTTCTTTTGGGTGCAACCTTTTGTGTGTTCGTTTGTGTGCTTGTTTGTTTTTGTGTCTTGTGTCCGGTTGCATCCGCAGTTTTGTCGCAAGACCCGACTTGCCTTGCGGAGTGCACTTTTCCTCTAAGTGCGCCCGCGTGAGTTGAAAGGGCGTAGGGTGCGCTAATACCCATTCGGCTAGTATAGTAGTTAGTATGTGCTTACTCGAGGGCAAGTAAGGGTTAAGTGTGGGGGAGTTGATAAGTGTGGTTTGTAGTGCCTATTTTGTAGTGTTTTGGTCCCATTTTCCTTGTGGAATCGCTCCTTGGGAGCGATTTATGGGCTTCTTATGCTTCCTTTAGTTCGTTTCAGGTTCCCGAGACCGATTTGGAAGAGTTGGAGCGATTCCGACTCGATACATACACATTTTGGAGCCAACGAGATAAAGGAACGATGACTCGATGCTTCGGAATCGACCTCGAGACCTTGGGACCCAATCCCGAGCCCCGAGACCCGATCCCGAGTCCCGAGAATCGATGAGAAGTTCATGTGAAGCAAGGAGAGACCAAAAGGATCATATTGGAGGCCTACAAGACCCATCCCCGACGGGTATGCACCTCATCCCGTCGGGGATGAAGTGCACGATTGGAGATGCTACTGCAGGTCCGTCCCGGTCGGGACCAACCCGTCCGGGTCGGGATGGTGGGTCCGTCCCGGTCGGGATGGTCCGTCCCGGTCGGGACCACCCAGCTTCACCCGCATTTCTCTTTCTTTCTTCTCCCTTCCATTTGTAACCCTATAAATACCCCCCTCTTGTATTAAGACACCATCTCATGTTATGTTCTTAAAACCCTAGACTACTTTAGGTTAGATTAGTGTAGATTAGTGTAGATTAGTCGGTAATTAGTGGTTAATCTTAGTTTAGTACTTGTATTAAGGGAATTCTTCAAGATCTTCACCAAGCTTGACAACCTTGGATGTTTGTTTTGGGTTTTCTTCATTAATGCAAGATTTCTTCTTTCCTCTTCACTAGTATGGTATAATCCTCTTCCTTTTTACTCTTTATCTTGTTTAACTCATCCAAGTTTGCATCTTTGATTGTTGTATTGTTCTTAGTTCATTGTTTTCACTAGTTTGTTCATGAATGTTTTGTTTCTTGTTTTGATTCTTCTTTTTAGTATTAGTATTAGTTTAGATATGTTAGAGTAGAGTTCTTGCTAGGGTTAGTAGGGTGATTAGGGTGTTAATTGGGTGATTAAGGGTTTGTTGGAGATGTGGGTGGAAGATTTGGGTTTCCTCTTGGTTGATGCATATGACATGTTTGATGAATTGCTTGAATGACTAAGTAAGTTAGATTGCTTGTTTTTCTTGCCTTTCCCTTGTGGGTGTTAGTTTGTTATGGGTTCGGTTCCCTCATTTAGTTGCGAGAGCCCGGTGAGGACGATCCCTAGGTCTCGTCTAAGTTTCGACCGCCCGGATTCGATCTAGGCCATAGCGCGCTAGACCCCGTTTGTCATTTGTGCCGCCAAAATGGGTTCCATGAGGAACCTCTAGGTCGGTTGAAGTTGCGACCGCCCGGACCGGCCTAGATTACCCTACTACCTCCTTCACTCTAATTCCTCCTTGACCATTCCGTTACCCCTTTGACCCCGACCTAATCCTAGCCCGTTTTCCTTAGTTGTTCTCCTTAGTCTTAGCCTAGAATTCTCACCCTCTATCATTCTCTAGCTTAGCCCGTTGACTTAGTCAAGTATTTAGGCCGACCTAGTCTAGACGCCTCTTACCGTCCCCGTGGATTCGACCCGACTTACCCTATCTACCCAGTTAGGTTTTGCCGGTTATTTATTTGGCGGTTGGGATTCCACGACAAATCCCTCCCATCAAATTGGCGCCGTTGCCGGGGACGGTGCTAGTTTAGACTTCGTTTTCCTAGTTACTTGACTTTGTCTTTGTGTTTGTGTTTTCTTTTTCCTTTTTGGTTACCTTGCTTCTTGTGTGTGTGGTTTATTTCTCTCTTGTCTAGTGCCCAAAAAGCACTAGACTTCTCACGTTTGTTCCTAGTCTACAGTTTACGCTTAGAGGTGGTGACTATCTTCTTCTTGCGATTAAGAGCCGCTTTAACGGACGGTTGCTAGGATGAGTGGTTTCCAACCGGGTATGGACTACGATTTTCGAGCAAGCATGGGGTTTGATCTAAACTCCACACACTCGGGAGCCGATATGAGCTACTCCTCTTCTTCCATGAACAAAGGGTATGACATGACGTCCCCCTACCATAATCAAGCTTCTTGGGGTGATCAAGACTCTAGTGGGTATGAACCTCAAGGTTATGAAAATGGCTACCAACAAGTGAACGATTACCAATCCCACGATCATGGTGACTATTACTCGGATTATCAATGTGAACCCACCATGTTCAATCAAGATTCACCTTATGGAAGCCAATACCACCAAAACCCACCATATTACCCTCCACCCCAACTACAATATGAACCCCATGACCCACAATACTACCAACCACCCCAACCTTGCTACCAACAATATGATGCCCCACCTCTTGGGCATCATCAAGAAACCATGTTTAATCAAGATTATCAAGATTATCATCAAGATTATCAAGATTATCATGGAGCTTTACAAGACCCCAATGATCACCAATTGCCCGACATGGAGGTGATTCAATCGATGCTTCAAATGCAACAAGAAATGGCCATCCAAACGCAAAAGAATAATGAACTCTTGGCCGAAATCCTTAGGGATAGGGAGGAAACTAAAGCTAGATTGCATGATTTAACGGCTCAAACCCTAATGCTCTTAACTCAATCCTCACAACTTGATGAGGGATGTTCATTTGGGGAAGGGGAACAACCCAATGACGAGGCCGTTAATGAATTCCCTATAAGGAGCGAGTCTTGCTTTGAAGAACCTCAATCGTCTACCCAAAAAGAGACGAATGAGGAGATAACTCTTAGTGAAGACAACATTGGTGAGGAATTGGAGGAGGATGGTGAGTGGGATGGTTTGGTAGAGTTTGTGGAGTTGTTGGGTGAGATTGTTGGCCTCGAGTTGCCCTTGTGCGATAATTTGGACAAGCATCAAGAGCCCCTTGCTAGTACACCGAAAGAGGACTTGGAGGAGATTGAAACTGCCGGTGGAAGTTTCGATCCTCTTCTCCAAGATGATATGGGGCCTAGTGATGAAGATGGGGAACCACAACTTGAGGAAAGTGTGGGGGTGTGTATCGAGGAGATGAGGCCAAAACCGCTTTTTGTGCCTTGTTTCTTGGAGATGAAGCTTGCTAATGATTGGAGGCGATGCCTAGAGAGAAAGAGGCCGGTGAAGCTCATAGGATGGATAGACCCCGGATATGACACGAATGATGATTTTGGGTCTTGGAAATCCTACTTCTTGCCTCCACCTTGGAGGCCGTGGAGGTTGGCAAAGCTCGAGCGCTTCTTGGGCCTCCACTATGATGTCGGTAGCGCGTTCGACTTGCTCCTCCATGCCCTTGAGGGCTACGGTTGAAGGAGAGTCCACCATCCTAGGTTTGACGGAGTTCCTAAAGAACCGTCATGTTGTATATTCCCCCTTTCTCCTCTTTAGAATACTTGTGCTTGTATTTGTGTGTTTTATTTTCTCTTGATTTTGTTTGTTTTTGTGGGATTCTTGTAATTGATTTGGTATTTTGATGAGCGATGTGAGGGAGTGAATTTGATGTGTATTTTGAGTTTATTGTGATAGGTGAAGTGAAGGTGACTCATAGAAAGGAGTGGTTAATGATAGAGCTTGGATCGTGAGCAAGGGAGCCGGTTTTTGGGGTCATGGGAGTCATGAAGACCCTTCCCGACCGGGAAGGGTGTGTCGTCCCGACCGGGATGGGGCCGTCCCGATCGGAATGAGGGTGCCAAAAATCGAGTTCACTGGAGTGTCATCCCGATCGGGAAGGAGGCTTCCCGACCGGGACGGGTATGTCATCCCGACCGGGACCACCCATCCCGACCGGGATGACCCCCTGCTCCTTTTTGGTGCCTCTTCTTCGACATTTGAGCCCACCCAACCATTGTATACCCCCACCCAACCTCCCTACCTTCCTTGCCCATATCACACCACCCATGAGCCTCATTTGCATACCTTAACCTCATTTCCTCCTCACTTTAGACCGATCTTCGCATCAAATCCCACCCCCTCGCACCATTACTACCTCTACCATGTGGTTTTCATAAGCTTGAAGAAGGATGACAATGACGACAACAAGCAAGTACCTATATTGATCATTGAGACGATGGAGCGAGTGAGTTGCTAACCGGTCGGTAAGGCAACTATCCTCTCTTTTCCGTTTTTTTTTTTGGCTTGTTTTCCCCTTGTTTATCCCCTTCCCCTTTGTCATGGTGGCCTTCGAGGCCTTGGTTTTGGTTGATCCCGACTCTCGATGATGTGACTACATCGAGAGTCATTTTCAAAATCCAAATTTTACAAGTTTTTCACCCCTTTTTTGTAGGATTTAGTCGGATTTGGGCGGAATCCGGGCTAGGTGACTTGATTACACCTAGCCCTCCCCTCCCATTTCCTTTTATTTCCTTCTTTTTTATTTTCTTCCCCCATCCATATCTTTTTCTTGTCTCGGCCCATGGTGACTTGACTACACCCCGGCCAGACACCTTCTACTCTTTTCTCCACTTTTCTTTTTGATTTTTAGCGTTATTTTCGTAGTTTGTTGTGTGCTCCCAT
>OY288248.1:34531459-34538959 GCA_958450325.1 Agrostemma githago
ATTCCCAAATTACAAGCATTAAACTAGGATTAACGATAATCTAAAGACTAATCTACACTAATCTAATCTAATCTATGCTAAAACTAGGCTAGGGTTTGTGGGTAATGAAGAACATAACATAAGATGGTGCCTTAATACAAGAGGGGGGGTATTTATAGGGTTACAAATGGAAGGGAAAAGAGAAGAATGAAGCGCGGGGTAGCAGCGGCCCTTCCCAGCCGGGAGGAGGTGGTCCCGGTCGGGAGGGTGTCGGTCCCGGCCGGGAGGGACTGGTCCCGGTCGGGAGGGACCCAAAACAGTGGCTCTTTGTTTTGTGCACTTCATCCCGGACGGGATGAGGTCATACCCGTCGGGGATGAGTCTTGTAGGCCTCCAATATGATCTTTTTGGTTCCTCCTTGCTTCACATGGACTTCTCATCGATTCTCGGGACTCGGGATCGGGTCTCGGAGGCTCGAGATTGGGTCCCAAGGTCTCAGGGTAGATTCCAAAGCATCAAGTCATCGTTCCTTTATCTCGTTGGCTCCAAAATGTGTATGTATCGAGTCGGAATCGCTCCAACTCTTCCAAATCAGTCTCGGGAACCTGAAACGAACTAAAGGAAGCATAAGAAGTCCCTAAACCGCTCCCAAGGAGCGATTCTACAAGGAAATGGGACCAAAACACTACAAAATAGGCACTACAAACCACACTTATCAACTCCCCCACACTTAACCCTTACTCGCCCTCGAGTAAGCACATACTAACTACTATACTAGCCGAATGGGTATTAGCGCACCCTACGCCCTTTCAACTCACGCGAGTGCACTTAGAGGAAAAGTGCACTCCGCAAGGCAAGTCGGGTCTTGCGACAAAACTGTGGATGCAACCGGACACTAAAACTCATAAACAAACAAACATACAAACAAACACACAAAAAGGTTGCACCCAAAAGAAAAGAAATACCGCTTCCCTCAACAAGCGGTGAAAGAAGCACCAGTTTAGGACTCAAGGCAAGTGACAGCGTTCCCAAGCTAGCAATACAAACCAAGATGGACTAAACCCTAATAGTATGACGACAAAGCAACAAAAACGTTGGTAACTTACCTCGGTTCCTCCTAACTTTCTAAGAACGTACTACGGGACGATCGGCGGAGTGGGAAGTGATGATCCACGGTGTTAGTCGACACTGTAGGTAAGTGAGACCCCGCCCACTTTAGCGTGAGCCAAGAGGGTCGTCCCGTGTCCAAAACCGCCTAACTAGTCCAAGTAAAAAGGTGGAAATAATTGCAAAATGAGGGAAGACCGACCACTACCGCTATCATCCTTCCTAGGGACTCGGTCCTTTGGTAGGTTCTTCACGGTAATAGTCGGTAAAAGGCTTATTTTGTGAGGTGTGAGGTTTCTATTTTTGTGAGACGATTTTCTTTTGGCATTTTCTCTTTTCTTTTGCATTTTTGCTTTGTTTTGCCATGCCATTCTTTTTCTTCTTTTCTATTTTCTTTTTGGCTTTTGTGCCTTTTCTTTTTCTTCATTCTTTTCTTTCTTTCATTTTTTTCTTTCTTTTCTTTTCTTTGCCCCTTTTGGCAAGATTTGGCTTTTTGGCATTTCATTGTATGACAAGAAAGAGAGGAATCAACAAGTTGCAATTTATTGTGTGAAAATGAGTGGGAGGTAGGTAATGGGTGAGTCGGGGGTCGCGATTTCCCTTCAAACCCACACAAAGGGGAGAAAACTTGGACTAATCAAACGATCCTAGACACGGTCACCTAAGGGACGAGACTCGGTAACCAAGGCCTTTTCACACCGTGGGTGGTCATAATGGTCAAAAGTGCAAATCCCGAAGTAAATCCCTAGTAAGCTAGGTGGACTCGAGGTAAAGGACCAACGAAATCATTGATTTAGGGTCATTCTACTAGACTAAAGTCCAAGACTCGATTTATACAACTAGGAAGGGAAAGTAGACACTCGCACACTAGCCTCTAAACCGGGTTTTCGAAAACGGTTTACACACAAGACACACAACAAAACACAAAATAAATACTCGACAAAAACAAAAGAAAGAGAAACAAGAGCAACAAAACAAGAACAACACAAAACGAACACAAATAAAAACACAAACACCACCCCTATCTTCAAACAAGTCTCCAAATCCACCATAATCTTTACAAAGCTCCTCCCGAGCACACATCATCACAAAACTCCTCCAAACTCACAAGAAGCAAAGAGGGAATAAGGGATGAAGAGATGTTACCGGAAGTCTTGAAAGCTTACCAAAGCTAATGGCGATTAGGCAACCTATAAGGAAAAGAGGGGGGCAAAACACGCACAACAAAACAAATATACAACACAATGACACAAGAGGAAAACTACGAAATAGGAATACCGCTCCCCCACACTTAAGTCGAGCCATGTCCTCATGCTCGACCGTAGTGCATGGGAGCACAAAAGAAACTACGAAAATAAAGCTAGAAAACAAAAGGAAAAGTGAAGAAAAGGGTAGAAAGCGTCCGGCCGAGGTGTAGTCAAGTCACCATGGGCCGAGACAAGAAAAAGATATGGAAGGGGGAAGAAAATAAAAAGAAGGAAATAAAAGGAAATGGGAGGGGAGGGCTAGGTGTAATCAAGTCACCTAGCCCGGATTCCGCCTAAATCCGACTAAATCCGACAAAAAAGAAAGAGTGAAAAACTTGTAAAATTTGGATTTTGAAAAATGACTCTCGGGAGCAACCAAAACCAAGGCCTCGAAGGCCGCTAAGGTACCATGACTCAAGGGGAAGGAAATAAACACGAAAGAAAACAAGCTATAAAAGACGGGAAATAAAGGATAGTTGCCGTACCAATAGATTAGCAACTCACTCGCTCCATCGTCTCATAGATCAATATAGGGACAAAACTTGTCTTCGTCATTGCTATTCCTCTTTATTCTCGATCAAACCGCATGGTGAGGTAGTAATGGTGTGAGGGGGTGGAAATTGATGTGAAGGTCGGTGTAAAGGGAAGAGAAATGAGGTGGGGGGTATGTAAATGAAGTGCAATGGTCATATGACATGAGCAAGGATGAGTAGGGAGGTTGGGTGGGGGTATACAATGGTTGGGTGGGCCCAAATGTCGAAGAAGAGGCCAAAAGAGGAGAAAGGGGACCATCCCGGTCGGGATGGATGGTCCCGATCGGGAAGACACACTCGTCCCGGTCGGGAAGCCACCTTCCCGGTCGGGACGGCACTCCAGTAAGCTCCAATTTTTGCACCTCCATCCCGATCGGGACGGATCCTTCCCGGTCGGGATGGCATAACCTTCCCGGTCGGGAAACTCCCTTCCCGCCCGGGATGGGTCTTCTTGACCTCCAAAACCCCAAAAGCTTCACCGAAGCTTCAAAAACCGACTTCCACAATCACGAACCAAGCTCTATCATTAACCATTCCTCTCTAGGAATCCTCTTCACTTCACACCTATGACAATAAGCTCAAATGCAACATCAAATTCTCTCCCTCACAAGGCTCATCAACAATCCAAACAACAAGAATTTCACAAAACTAACCATCCTAGAAACCAAGGTACCAAACAAACATATATACACACACAAAAGCAAAAAGAACAAGAAAAAGAGATATATACAATAAGGTACTCTCACCAACTACACCTCCATAGCCATCAAGAGCTCGAAGGAGTAAGTCAAATGCCCAAGCAACATCTTCAGTTAAGCTCTCATGGCCAATCCTAGCCACTTTCAAAAGCTTCCAAGTCGGAGGGAAAAAGCGATCATCTTCATTAGGCTCGGGGTTATCGTGATCTTCCGGGTCTTCGGAACCAACATAGCTACGACTCTTATGACCATCCGGTAGGTATAGTGGTCTAGAGTCGTGCTCGGTGTCATGATGTGGGAGATCACACCCTAGGGGTGTCGCTTCTTCTACGGGGTCGAGAGTGGGGTTCTCTTCCACCGCCCGACAAGGATGCTCTTCATTAACCGTTTCACAAGACAAGGGACTAGGCATCGAGTGCGGTAGAGGAGGAGAAGGCATCAAGTTTTCTTCATTGGAGGCTTTAGGATCCTCCAATTTCCCATACAAGGCAAGTTCCAAGGCATCTACTTCTTTTTCCCAAGTATTGCGCTCCTTTTCACTCACCTTGTCTATATGGCCTAGAGGAGGTATGTCTTCACTTGGCTTTGGATTGTCTAGTGGTTCATCACGAAGAAAATCAAACAAATCCAATTTGATAGCCAATACATCGGCTCCCCAAGAGTTATCTTGAGAATCATGTTCACTCCCCTCCTCATTGTTGGCCCTTGAAGCTTCAACTTCCTCTATTCTCTCCCTTTCTTCACCGCCCAAGCAACACTCAACAATGGTCTCTTGATCGACCCTCTCTTCTTCATTTGTAGCTTCAAGGTTGGGTTGACTTTCTTGTGGAGGCACCCGACCTTCTTGCCCAAATGAACCTTCCTCAACATGTAGTGGAGCTCGAGTGGCCAACATCGTGATATGAGCCATGAGTGCATCGATTCGAGCATCTTGCACCGCTATTTGGGCCTTGAACTCCTCCCTAACCCCTATTATTTGAGTCACCATCGCTTGTTGAGTCTTTTGCAATAGATCTATCGAATCATGTTGACTCTTAAGCAATTGATGCATCATTTGAATAGTCTCAAAGTTGGGATCTTGTGGTCATAGGTTATGTGAGGGTGTTTGGTAGTTGTTAGGATGTGGGAACGATCCTTGACAACTTTCTTGGTAACCATAAGAAGAGGGTTCATAAGATTGTTGATGAGGTTGATATGGTTGGTAAAGTTGTGGGTTACGGTAATTCGCCCCATAGTTGTCCCGTGATGATTGATGGTAGCTTGGACGCGCCATGTCCAAAACGTTGCTTTGGTAGCTAGGATGAGCTAGAAGCACTTGAGCAAACGTTAGTATCCTAGTGCTTTTGAGGCACTAGGAAGGGAGAGTAACACACAAGAAGAAAAACGGAGATACACAAGGAGAAGAGAACACAAAAATCAAGAACAAAGTCCAAAACTAAGCAAACAAAAGTCTAAACTACGCCGTCCCCGGCAACGGCGCCAATTTGATGGGAAGGGATTTGTCGTGGATCCCGCCACCAAATAATTAACCAACTAACCTAACTAGGGTAGCTAGGGTAAGTCGGGTCGAATCCACAGGGACGGGAGGTCGGACTAAGGTATGCTACGGTTTAGGACTAAGTTCGAGACGAGCTAATCTAAGGAGGGGGAGACTAGGACTAAGCTAGGTCTAAAGCAAGAAAACAAACAAGGAAAACAGGCTAGGATTAGGTCGGGGTCAAAGGAGTAACAGAATGGTCAAGGAAGAGCTAGAGTGAAGGAGGTAGTAGGGTAATCTAGGTCGGTCCGGGTGGTCGCAACTTAGACCCACCTAGAGGTTCCTCATGGAACCCATTTTGGCGACACACATGACAAACGGGGTTCTAGCGCGCTATGGCCTAGATCGCATCCGGGCGGTCGCAACTTAGACCGACCTAGGGGTCGTCCTCACCGGGCTCTCGCAACTTAATGAGGGAACCAAACCCATAACAAACTAACACCCACAAGGGAAAGGCAAGAAAAACAAGCAATCTAACTTACTTAGTCATTCAAGCATTTCATCAAACATGTCATATGCATCAACCAAGAGGAAACCCAAATCTTCCACCCACATCTCCAACAAACCCTTAATCATCCAATTAACACCCTAATCACCCTACTAACCCTAAAAAGAACACTACTTTAACATATCTAAGTTAAAACTAACACCAACAAGAAGAACCAACTCAAACAACATAACATTCATAAACAAACTAATGTAAACAATGAACAACAAACATGACAATGAACAAAGATTGGAACTTGGATGAAGGAACAAAGATTAAGATAAAGTAAAAGAGATTATACCATACTAGAAGATGAAAAGAAGAAGAAAACTTGCATAGATGAGAAAAACCCAAAACAAACATCCAAGTTTGTCAAGCTTGGTGAAGATCTTGAAGAATTCCCAAATTACAAGCATTAAACTAGGATTAACGATAATCTAAAGACTAATCTACACTAATCTAATCTAATCTATGCTAAAACTAGGCTAGGGTTTGTGGGTAATGAAGAACATAACATAAGATGGTGCCTTAATACAAGAGGGGGGGTATTTATAGGGTTACAAATGGAAGGGAGAAGAGAAGAATGAAGCGCGGGGTAGCAGCGGCCCTTCCCGGCCGAGAGGAGGTGGTCCCGGTCGGGAGGGTGTCGGTCCCGGCCGGGAGGGACTGGTCCCGGTCGGGAGGGACCCAAAACAGTGGCTCTTTGTTTTGTGCACTTCATCCCGGACGGGATGAGGTCATACCCGTCGGGGATGAGTCTTGTAGGCCTCCAATATGATCTTTTAGGTTCCTCCTTGCTTCACATGGACTTCTCATCGATTCTCGGGACTCGGGATCGGGTCTCGGAGGCTCGGGATTGGGTCCCAAGGTCTCGGGGTAGATTCCAAAGCATCAAGTCATCGTTCCTTTATCTCGTTGGCTCCAAAATGTGTATGTATCGAGTCGGAATCGCTCCAACTCTTCCAAATCAGTCTCGGGAACCTGAAACGAACTAAAGGAAGCATAAGTAGCCCATAAATCGCTCCCAAGGAGCGATTCTACAAGGAAATGGGACCAAAACACTACAAAATAGGCACTACAAACCACATTTATCAGGAGGACACCACCCCTCCGTCCGTTCTCCTAGATCCATACGACCCCGCCATCCCGGGGCCCCCGACTGTCGACGCGGCCCACAAATCACCGGCCTGAAAGGTGGTACCCATGCCGCGCCTAGTCGGGTGGGGGGGAGCACCCATCCTTCACCTTAGCCTAACCCTGACCGATCACCCTAGGGTGACCGGTCATCCGCCTAACCCACCCTCAGGCAGCTGCTCCCCCTTATAGAGCAATATTTGATTTTTGTGCTCTGCCCACAATAGACATTGAAAAGTGAGAATCACGATATGAAATTGGGGTGCCCCAAATGACCGATCACCCTAATGCCATGACCGATCACCTTCCCATGGCCACGCCCACGGCGCCCTGGGCTAGCCCAAGGTGCGCTCCCGGCATGCGCCCGGCTCGCCCACGGTCCCGATGCGGGCCGGGGCCCGGGTCCCGATTTACGCCCAAGCGCCCGCACCTGGGCCCGCGTCTTTCTATCATTAGATATGCACGCTTGGGACGCTCCTACTAGATCCGTAGGACCCACCTCCCGATGCGGGCCGGGGCCCGGGTCCCGATTTACGCCCAAGCGTTCCAAGCGTCCCAAGTGCCCCAAGTGCCCAAGTGCCCGCACCCGCGCCTGCGTCTTTTGATCATTAGATGCGCACATTGGGACGCTCCTACTAGATCCGTAGGACCCACCTAGGGCCCGCGACCGTCGACGGGGCCCACTGATCGCCGGCCCGGAAAGCGGTACCGCTCCCGGGCCTACCTTAGCCTGACCATGACCGATCACCTTAGGGTGACCGGTCACCCGCCTAACCCA
>OY288248.1:34556459-34563959 GCA_958450325.1 Agrostemma githago
ATATGAAAATGGGGTGCCCCAAATGACCGATCACCTTCCCATGACCACGCCCATGGTGCCCTGGGCTAGCCCAAGGTGCGCGCCCGGCATGCGCCCGGCTCGCCCACGGTCCCGATGCGGGCCGGGGCCCGGGTCCCGATTTACGCCCAAGCGTCCCAAGCGCCCCAAGTGCCCAAGTGCCCGCACCCGCGCCCGCGTCTTTTGATCATTAGATATGCACGCTTGGGACGCTCCTACCAGATCCGCGGGACCCAACTGGGGCCCGCCACCATCAGCGGAGCCCACTGATCCCCGGCCCGGAAAGCGGTACCGCTCCCGGGCCTACCTTAGCCTGACCATGACCGATCAGCCTAGGGTGACCGGTCACCCGCCTAACCCACCCTCAGGCAGCTGCTCCCCCTATAGAGCAATATTTGATTTTTGTGCTCTGCCCACAGTAGACATTGAAAAGTGAGAATCACGATATGAAATTGGGGTGCCCCAAATGACCGATCACCCGCCTGACCATGACCGATCACCTTCCCATGGCCACACCCACGGTTCCCTGGGCTAGCCCACGTTTCCAACTCATCCGATTGGGACGCCTGAGGTGTCAGTGGACAGCTAACCGGGAGCAGTTGATGCCGGGCTCGAGAAACTCCGGATTCCCACCTGTTTTGGTCCCGTAAATCCCTCCCGAAGTGAGGGTAATTCTCGGACGGCCAGCTGGAAACGTTACTTAGGGCCACCAAACACACATCCGATCTGGACGGTTGAGGAAAATATGAGCCCGAGGCGCGCGCTCCCGGAGAGCGGGTGAGTACCGAGGAAACGCCTTGAAACACCCCTTGTCCATTAATCTTAGGGACTCCTCCCGTTTAGCCCCCGTCCGCTCTCGGGCGCACGCTCCACGCTCTGGGCATCGAACCCCCCGCCCAACACTTAGCCATTTTCCTGGGCCCCCAAACACGAACTGAAACCTCCCGGCGACGCACGTAGGGTGTGGGGGAGGGGGGGACTCGATGGAGGGACGAATCGAAGCGACATAGGGCTGAATCTCAGTGGATCGTGGCAGCAAGGCCACTCTGCCACTTACAATACCCCGTCGCGTATTTAAGTCGTCTGCAAAGGATTCAACCCGCCGCCGGTTAAAATTATTTCAAGGCGGCCACCGCATCGCATCCGATGCGCTGACTTAGCCCACGACACGTGCCCTTGGGGGCCTAAGCCCCTACTGTGGGTCGGCAATCGAACGGCGGGCGTATGCATCGCTTCTGGCCCGGATTCTGACTTAGAGGCGTTCAGTCATAATCCAGCACACGGTAGCTTCGCGCCACTGGCTTTTCAACCAAGCGCGATGACCAATTGTGTGAATCAACGGTTCCTCTCGTACAAGGTTGAATTACCATCGCGACACTGTCATCAGTAGGGTAAAACTAACCTGTCTCACGACGGTCTAAACTGTTGGAGCGAGTGTCCTCCACAATAGTGCATTGATATATTAAATCTCATGAGCGGAATATATTTGGGATAATTAGTACATTGATACTCCACGTCAGTTGATTAACGTAAATCGGTAACGCTCAGCTGACTAGAGTTAGACGTTACTGTCGTATGACGGCGGTGATCAGCTGATCCCTTTTGGTCACACCTATAGGATGAGACCCAAATAGAAGACTAATTATTTGTATCTGATACAGCTAATTAGTTCCTTGCGTATATAGTGATATATGCATGGTAACGAGAGTTAATTATTGGAGATAGAGTTTGGAACTCTGTCCGATTAAGTTTATTAGTCTATTATACGATAATTGACTGAATAAATTTTACGTCTTATTTTAATACGATTAAATAAGACCTAATTTAGTATTTAAACGTTAATTACTAAATTAGTTGAGGTTTTGTATGCTTTTATGGATAGTGGTAATTAGCCGTTAATATATTTACAAGGAGTTGTAAATTTAGCTAATTGATTATTATTATTATTATGGGACCTATTATATATAGATATAATAGTAATGTACTACTTAAAGAGTTAAGAGTATATTATTTGATGTGATCAATTATAGAGATAATTGATCATGTCACACATTACATTTGTATGACAAATGACAAAATAAAATGGACCCATTTTATGTACATGTGTATGGTACACGAGTAAAAATAATGGCAATAGTGGTTGGTCTTATTTTTACTACATGCATAAATAATAGTAATAATGACACTAGACACTTGTCATAAGCATGCAAATAAAATAATGCATTTTGGTCTTCCCATGTGGGGGTGGCCGGTTTTGGTGGGTAAAAGGGGGCTTTTTGTTCTCTTTTCATCTCACCAATTCATTATGCATGCATTAGTTTTGGCTTTTCACCTCATCTCTCAAAACTCTCTCTAAATACTAGTATTCATCTTTTACTAGTGTAGTAATAGATTAATAATATTAGTATTGTTATATCACTACTATTATCTAGTTAATAATACTAGTGATTATTTGGGTTGATTCTTGGTGCAACTTAAAGGAGATCTTCTACATTGGAGATTCAAGGTTTTGGAGGATCATCCATACAATTATTAGCTCAAGAACAATAAGAAAAGGAGTTTTCTTATTGTGCCCAATATTTCCTCATTGTTTATGTAAGGAAATCTCTTCTTATATCTAGTTTTTGTCATTTGATGTCATGCATGTAACTAGATCTTTATATACTAAATTAACAAGTAATTTAGTAACTAATTAGAGGAGTCTAATTAGTGGGTTTCGAACCCTTCAAGTGGTATCAGAGCTTTGTTGTTGCATGCATGTCGATTTTTGACATTTTTTCGGGTTATATGATAACTTTGGGAAAAACCGAAAATTGTGTGTAAAATGGGTTTCACACGAAATTTTTGGGTACATGCATACCTAATGACCTCAAAATAGTTGTGGTCGAGTTTGGTAATTTTTGGAATTTATTTGCTAATTTATAATCATTTATGCCTTAAAAACCGAGTTTTTATGCCTATTTGATGTTAAAAGTTAACTAAAAATAGTTGCATGTTGTTTTTGGGCATGTTTTTTTTGGTGTACATATCTTCATATGTTAATGGACATATGTGTAAATTTTTGAAATTTATTTTGTCCTTTTGGGATGTTTATTGTTTTTTTTTATGAGATAAGAATCGATAAACATGCATTTATTTGTTCCTATTTTATTCGAGAATATTTGTGGACAATTTTTTGTTTTGGAGTTCCTGGAAATGTTCCAGAATGAACAAAATTATTCATTTTTAATTTTGGACGTTTTATGATTTAATTTGTATTTATTTCATAAAATTGACCATTTACCGATTAAATTAGCAAATAAAATCAATTCAAACTAATTTTTATTTTTCAAATTAGTGGAGACTAATTCTTGAAATTCCAAATTGGTTTGGAAAATTAGTTTGAGCTTAATTGAGAATTAAGTGTTGATTAATGATTTTTAATGGTTAAAAATCAATAAATTCCATAAAACCGAGCTAGGATGAACTTGATAAATTATGGGGCGATTTTGGCATGATTTTTACAGCATTTTATTTATTTTAATGTTGTTGAATGAATGAATGTCATTTATTGTTTATTTTGCAAGATTGTACCTAGTATGGCCTAGTCTTTTAATCGGTATTACCCGTAATGAAAGGGAATATCGATTTGGTTGTAATTAATTGCGATCTCGTATCGCCCGTTTGTAATAATTAATAGTTTTATTCATACAAACGTATAATAGGAAATGCTATGTATCATTTGTATTTTATTATTATGAAGACGGAGATTACACAAGACGGTGGACAAAAGACGGTGCCTTTTGGTGGTGTTCCATTGAAGAGGCCAGGGACCAAGGAGTTGGTTTCCGATTTTGTAATAGTCTAGTTAATTAGATTAGCTAGATGGCCATACTAGGATTTATTTGTTTGATGCTTGCTTTATTCTCGCTCATGCCAAAATCGCCAATCATGCATTTTATTCGTCGATTGTCAATTCACCAATTTACGTAATCACTAACTTAGTTCACTTATAAGTGATTAGTAACCTAATATTGACAAGACCTCTCACATGCATCGAAAGAATTGAGATTTAGCCTTACCAATTGAAGCACCTATGAACCCCTTGTTCATTAGGGCAACCACAACGTGGACCCTTTTTACCTAGGGTAAATAGGGTGATAAGATCACATGCCAAGATTGGGTTGGACTCAACGAAATAAAAGTTATTTCGGGGCTAGGAGATGGATTTGGTAGAAATCCGTCGACCGAGAGTTCTAGGGTAGAATTAGTCAAGTAATGACTTACCGTTTTTACATAAGGATTGCATGCGATGTTAGTTCTTATCTAGATACGGGTCTTGGAATCGCTTATATAATTTCGTGAGGGGTCATTATATGAGTGACTTGTTAAAATTGTTTTACAAGTAAATTATATAACAATGAATGTTAATATTTCCTAAACTTTGTTGTAGTGTTTATAATTCGCTATGGCTACTAATGCAACAATTCAACTCGGAAAGGATTCTTGGCTTAGGTCCGTTATGGACAAATGTATCTTGAAAGACGATGGAAGTAATTTCATCGAGTGGGAGTCTACCATTAAAGGTGCGGCGTTGTCCGACAACGTCCTTCGTTACTTGAACGAACCACCACCCAACGAACCCGGTCCTCGAGCCGCTCCGGCACAAAGGACCGCTTATGAGAAGTATTTGAAGATATCCAACGATATCAAGAATGTCTTGATATGGTCAATGTCTCCAAAACTCAAGCTTCAATACATTACCCTTAATGCATATGAGATATTCTCAAGGGTTACGACGGCTTTTTCCCAATCACCCGATATCCGTCAATATGAGGCTATGATGAAATTCTTCGAGGGTAAGCTAGAAAAGGGCCAAAAAGTGGGTCCTCATGTGCTCAAGATGATTGAGCATATTGACACACTAGAGCGTCTAGGGTGTAGCATTCCCAAGAAGCTTGCGATCGGTCGCATTCTTCACTCACTCCCCTCCAAGTTCTCCCAAATTAGGGTGAACTATAATATGCATGGCATGGACAAGAGTTTCCAAGAGCTTCATGCACTCCTCAACCAAGCGGAGAGGGACATGGAGGCTAGTGGGAGTGAGAAGAGAGACATGCTCTCCATGAAAATGAAGAATCTCAACCTTGGGGTTCAAAAGGGTAAAAACAAGGGTAAGACCAAATTCAAGAGACATGGAAAAGACAAGAACAAAGGGAAAGCTATTGAGAATAGCAAACCTAAGGCTAAGGTTAACAAACATGCCGACGCCGATTGCTATCATTGTAATGGCAAGGGACATTGGAACGCAATTGTCCCAAATATTTGAAGGAATTGAAGAACAAGAAAGACGAGAGTGAGACTCCGTCAGGTATTGTCTTCACTTCCCTCTATATGATAGACATTAACTATACTTGCACTTCCACTTGGGTATTAGATACCGGATGTGGTTCTCATCTTTGTAATCATTTACAGGGCATGAGGGACGTGCGAGCACTAGCCAAGGGTGATGTAGACCTACGCATGGGAAATGGAGCTAGAGTAGCCGCTATATCCGTAGGCACTTATGTACTCACTCTAGCTAGTGGTTTAAAGTTGTATTTGAATAATTGTTATTTCGTACCAACTTTAACTAAGAACATTATCTCTATTTCCGTACTTGATATGGAAGGTTTTTCCTTTATGATTAAGGACAATTGTTGTACTTTTTCATTTAATGACATGGTTTATGGTAAAGCTACGTCTATCGGAGGTATTTATGTTCTAGATAATGTTAATGATGTATATCATGTAGAGAACAAGAAGCTCAAAACGGGTGAACCTAATCAATCCTACCTTTGGCATTGTCGTTTAGGACACATAAACGAACGACGCATAAAGAGACTTGTTTCAACGAAACTTCTCAAACCATTTGATTACGAATCTTATGGTGTATGCGAGTCTTGCATATTAGGCAAGATGACTCGTGCTCCTTTCTCAAGTAAAGGAACACGAGCAAGTGAGGTATTGGGCCTTATACATACCGATGTGTGTGGCCCAATGACTATCACCGCTAGGGGTGGTTACAACTACTTCATCACTTTTACCGACGACTTAAGTAGATATGGGTATGTCTACTTAATGAGGCATAAGAGCGATGCTTTTGAAAAGTTCAAAGAGTTTCAAAGTGAAGTAGAGAACCAATTGGATAAAAAGATTAAAATACTAGGATCCGATCGTGGCGGTGAATACCTAAATAATGAATTTGATTCACACCTAAAAGATTGTGGCATTGTATCACAATGGACTCCTCCTGGCACACCACAGTTGAATGGTGTGGCCGAAAGGAGAAACCGAACTTTATTAGATATGGTTCGGTCCATGATGAGTCTCACTGAGCTTCCTGATTCATTTTGGGGTTTTGCCATTTTGTCCGCAATATTTTCACTAAATCGAAGCCCGACTAAAGCGGCCAATAAGACACCATATGAGATATGGAAGGGAAGGGTTCCTTATTTGTCGTTCATGAGAATCTGGGGTTGTGAGGCATATGTTCAGAACAAGTCTGACAACAAACTCGCACCAAGATCCGACAAATGTCTATTTGTAGGGTATCCAAAGGAAACACAAGGCTATTACTTCTACAATCGTCACGAAAAGAAAGTGTTTGTGGCACGTGACGCTGTCTTTCTAGAAAATGACTTCATTTCTAGAAGACAGAGTGGGAGAAAATTTGAACTTGATGAAGTCCAAGAGCCACAAACCGAAAATGAAGTGGAGGAAAGCGTTCCCTCCTCCTCGGACACGGTTGTTGTTCCCTTTGAACCTAGGAAATCCACGAGGATTAGTCATCCTCCTGATCGATACCTTGGTATTGTCGAGGAAGATGCGTTAGACATGTTACTTTGCGAAAGTGAAGAGCCTAACACCTACAAGGCGGCTATATCTAGTCGTGATTCCATGCAATGGCTTCAGGCCATGCGATCCGAAATGGATTCTATGCACGAAAACCAAGTGTGGGATTTGGTTGATTTACCTGAAAAGGTGAGACCTCTTCAGTGTAAATGGATCTTTAAGATCAAGAATGGCATAGAAGGACATAGAGATGTCTACAAAGCTAGATTGGTGGCAAAGGGTTTTACTCAAGTTCATGGTCTTCACTATGACGAAACCTTTGCTCCAGTCGCAATGCTTCGCTCCATAAGGATTATCCTAGCGATTGCCGCATTTCATGATTATGAGATTTGGCAAATGGATGTCAAAACCGCCTTCTTGAATGGGATTCTAGAAGAGGAAGTGTATATGACACAACCAGAAGGTTTTGTAGATACATCTAATCCTAGGAAGGTATGCAAGCTTAAAAGATCCATTTATGGTCTTAAGCAAGCGTCCAGAAGTTGGAATCATCGCTTTGATCATGTTATCAAACAATATGATTTTGCTCGAAGTGTCGAGGAACCTTGTTTGTACATGAAGTTTAGTGGGAGTAAGGTAACCTTTCTTGTCTTGTATGTGGATGACATA
>OY288248.1:34760304-34765304 GCA_958450325.1 Agrostemma githago
AAGGGATAAAGATGATACCGGAAGTCTTGAGAGCTCTCCAAAGCTAATGGCGAATAAGGCAACCTATAAGGGAAAGAGAGGCAACACACGCACACAAAACAAATATACGACACAATGACACAAGAGGA
This sequence comes from Agrostemma githago, assembly GCA_958450325.1. NCBI lineage: Eukaryota > Viridiplantae > Streptophyta > Magnoliopsida > Caryophyllales > Caryophyllaceae > Agrostemma > Agrostemma githago. Next base: position 34,760,433 of record OY288248.1, read on the forward strand.
AAACACACAAAAGAAAAATCTTTTTGATTTTTGTGAAAAATTTTCAAATTTTTATGGATTTTAAAGATTTTTTCGAAAAACTACAAAAATAAAGCTAACTATGCTAGAATACCACTCCCCCACACTTAAGTCGAGCCATGTCCTCATGCTCGACCGTAGTGCATGGAGCACAAAAGAAAAGAAACTACGAAAATAAAGCTAAAAACCAAAAAGTGGGGAAAAGGGTAGAAGGCGTCCGGCCGGGGTGTAATCAAGTCACCATGGGCCGAGACAAGAAAAAGATATGGAAGGGGGAAGAAAATAAAAAGAAGGAAATAAAAGGAAATGGGAGGGGAGGGCTAGGTGTAATCAAGTCACCTAGCCCGGATTCCGCCTAAATCCGACTAAATCCAACAAAAAGGTGAAAATCTTGAAAAATTTGGATTTTGAAATGACTCTCGATGTAGTCACGTCATCGAGAGTCGGGAGCAAGCACACCAAGGCCTCGAAGGCCACCATGACACAAATGATAAGAAGGAAAGGGAATAAACAAAGAAGACAAGCTATAAAAACGGAAAAGAGAGGATAGTTGCCGTACCATACGGTTACCGACTCACTCGCTCCATCGTTTGATAAGTCAAAATAGGCACTTAGCTTGTCCATGTCGACGCTATTCCTCTCCAATTGCGATCCGGTTCCATGGTTGGGCGCAAATGCAAAATGAGGTGGGTTTTGGATGCGAAAGTCGGTTTGAAGTGAATAGAAAGTGAGGTGAAGACATGGATGTGAGGTGTAAGGGTCATACAATGAGAGTAAGGACATGTAGGGAGGTTGGGAGGGGGTATAAAGTGGTTGGGTGGTCTCAAACAACGAAGAAAAGAGCCAACGGAGGACAAGGGGTCCATCCCGGTCGGGATGGGTGGTCCCGGTCGGGATGGCTGTCTCGTCCCGGTCGGGACGGACTGCCAGTGAACCCAACTTTTGCGTACCTCATCCCGGTCGGGATGGCACCCTTCCCGGTCGGGATGGGCCTTCCATCCCGGTCGGGACGACCTCTTCAAGGCCGGGAAGAGTCTCCAAACCCTCAATAGCACCCAAAAAGCTCGAACCGAACTTCAAAAACCGACTTCCCTTCACACAATCCAAGCTTCAACAATGACCGCTCTTCCCTAGGAATCACTTGCACTTCACACCTATCACACTAAACTCAAACAACACATCAAATTCCCTCCCTCACAACGCTCATCAAACATCCAAATAATCAAGAATTTCACAAAAGCAACAAACTATAAGGGAAAAAGATATATACAAAGGGACGGTTCTTGTGGAACTCCGTCAAACCAAGGTGGTACTTTCTTCAATCTTTTTCAACACCCAAAACTAGTTCCATCTCCATCAAGGGCACGAAGAAACAAGTCGAAGGCCCTAGCAAAGTCTTCAATCAAGCTAGTAACATAAGCATCCACAAACCAAGGTTCTTCATGACCTTGTCTCGACGTTCCCGGGGCATCCCGATCTACTAAGTTCAATGGCTTGAACTTGTACTTTCGATCCTTCGGTATATACCCAAACGTCCATCTATCCTCATGTGGCCCCAAGGGAGGCTCATCTTCGTCCTTTTTGCTCTTCAACTTGTCGTTGGACCCATGACATGGGCTCTCATCATCCTCCAAATCGGAGTCATCATCTTCAAGTACATACGGGTACTTCTTCAAGCTTTGTCTCGGTTCTTCCTCTAGATCGATGTTTTCCTTGGCTTGGATCATATTGCATGACTCATCGTTAGTAGGCGAAGTGTTACCTTGAAGGTCAAACACTAGCTTCTCCTCGCCTAACTCGAATGTGATCCTACCGTTCTTCACATCGATCATGGCACCGGCGGTATGTAAAAATGGGCGCCCAAGAATAATAGGAGTGATTTCATCTTCCCGCATATCGAGCACGATGAAGTCAACCGGAATGAAGAACTTACCGATTCTCACCGGCACATCCTCTAGCATCCCCAATGGTCGGTTGAATGAACTATCGGCCATTTGGAGCGTGATAGAGGTACTTTTAAGCTCCTTCATCCCAAGTCGGCAACAAATGGAGTAGGGAATGATGCTTACACTCGCACCCAAATCACATAAAGCTCTTTCGATCTTGTAGTGCCCTATGGTGCAAGGGATCGAGAACCTACCCGGATCCTTCAACTTTGGAAGCATAGAACCTTGAATGAGCTCGCTCACCACCCTTGTGAATGCGATGGTCTCTTCCTTGTCGACGGATCTCTTCCTAGCCAAGATTTCTCTCATGAATTTTCCATATGCCGGGATTTGGGTAAGTAATTCGGTGAATGGGACACTAACATCCAACCTCTTCACAATGTTAAGGAACTTGTCATATTGAGAGTCTACCTTAGTCTTCATTTGCCTTGATGGGTAAGGCAACTTGACTTGGTAGTTGTTTTGCTCAATCGGGGTAGACTCTTCAAATGACACTTTCTTTTTACCCTTATCTTTAGCTTGAGGTGGAGGAAGCTTGTCTTGTTGAGGTTTCTCAACCTCGTATAAGACTTGCCCCTCCATTGGATCTTCCTTGCTTGAGTTCTCTTGAATAGGAGGCACAACCTCTCTTGTTGGCTCTTGCTCATTTGGGTGTGGGGGAGGGTTATAAGATGTACCCCTCCTTGTGGTGATGGCATTGACATGCTCAAAAGTCGGAGTTACACCTTGAGGAGGTAATTGCCCTCTTTGTCTTGAAGAACTTCCCGATGCAAGTTGTGCAACTTGATTCTCAATCATCTTCAAATGAGTTATTGTCTCCTTGTTTTCATTTAAGATTTGGGCTATGATTTCTTGTTGTGACCTTTGCGTTTCCAATTGACTCCTTTGCATTTCCATCAATTGCTTTTGCATGTTGAAATCTCGAGGTGGGGATTGTGGATTATGCGGAGTGTCGGTGATGGCTAGAGGAATGCCATAGTCATGAGTAGGAGACCGGCTCCTTGGCTTGCTTTGTTGTTGATTGCCTTGGTTTGCTTGTTGTTGACGGTTCCCTTGGAACCCATGAGAATTGCCTTGATTAAGGCCTTGGTTGTTGCCATGGTTGTGGTTTTGATAGCCTTGGTTGAAGTTCCCTTGTTGGAACCCTTGATTGTTGTTGAATGAACCTTGGTTACTTTGCTTGAAGTTGTTGAAAGGCCTTGAGTTGCCTTGGTAACCTTGGTTGTTGTCCCTTAAGGGAGGTGGAACATAAGGACGATGTTGTTGTTGGTGTTGAAAAGCTTGTTGTTGAGGGACTTGATTGGAAGCTTGGTATTGATTGGAATATGAAGTACCTTGCTTGAATGCTTGAAAGGCATTCACTTGCTCAATACTCCCTCTACAATGCATAGGGTCATGACCAACGATTCCAAAAGTATCACACATGCCATAATAGGGGAAAGGAGGTGCAAAACTCAAAGCGTTCACTTCATGAATTGAGGCTTGGTTTGAGGAACCGATGCTTTGAACTTGGGTGAGGTGACCTTGAAGCTTCTTGTCAATGGATTCCATGTGTGTCTTCAATTGAGCCCCAAGGTCAATGCTTAATTGAGTTATAGCATCAACCTCATGCCTACCCCCTCGGTTTGCCTTCCTAGGCCTAGAGTATTGCGAATTATGCACCGCCATCTCTTCGATTCTCGCCCAAGTTTGGTCATCATCGACCTCGGTGAACCTACCATTGGAGCCCATATTAAGTATAGTTCTTGAGTCCTCATAAAGACCATTCCAAAATTGTTGGACTAAGAACCATTGTGAGAGTCCATGGTGAGGGCATGATCTAACCAATGACTTAAACCGCTCCCAAGCTTCATATAAGCTCTCCTCATCCCGTTGTTGGAAACCGGTGATGGAGGCTCTAAGCAAATTAGTCTTCTCCGGAGGGTAGAAAGTTTGGTAGAATGCCAATGCAAGTTTCTTCCAAGTGTCGATGCCCATGGTTGCCCTATCGAGACCTTTAATCCATTGCTTCGCTTTTCCAATAAGAGAAAATGGAAATAAAACCCATCGGATTTGATCTTGTGTAACCCCGGGTTGAGAGATAGCGTCGCAATAATCGAGAAAGTCTCCATGTGTTGGTGCGGGTCTTCGGTGGGCAAACCACTAAATTGGTTCCTTTCCACAAGTTGGATGAAATGGGTCTTGGCCGTAAAATTTCCGGCATAAGCGGCCGGTAGAGCATTGGGTCCCGGCAAGACGTCTTCCGTGAATGTGGAGTGGGAGGAAAACTTCGGCATTATTGGATGTAAGGGAGAAGATGGTGTAGACGGAGTTGATGTAGATGTAGATGGGGAACTAGGACTAGAATCTCCAAAGGGATTGGTGAAATTCCCTTCGGCCGTCTCTCGATATGCTTCCTCACTATCGCTTCCTTGAGCTTGCTCTTGATGGGTATTGCTTGCACTTGGTTGAGAGATCCTAACCCGGTTAATCGTCCGTTGGCGAAAAGCTCGAAAAAGCCTCTCCGGCTCTGGATTAAAGAGAAAGGATTCGCCTCCCCGCCTAGGCATACACTACACACTAGAACAAACGTGAGAACACCTAGTGCTTTATGGGCACTAGGTAACGACAATAAGCAAGCACAACTAGAGACAAACAGAAAAGAAAGCTAAGGAATCAAGAAAAACTAGAGAATATTCACAAGAGATTATAGAAGGGCACAAAGGAGGGTAACTAAGTCTAGAAATAAGCAAACAAAGTCTAAACAATGCACCGTCCCCGGCAACGGCGCCAAATTGATGGTGGGATTTGTCGTGGATCCCGCCACCAATTAAATAACCGGCTAAGACCTAGTGGGTAGCTAGGGTAAGTCGGGTCATGTCCACGGAGACGGTATTGCAAGGTTTAGACTAAATCGGCCTAAAACAAG
>OY288248.1:34860304-34872804 GCA_958450325.1 Agrostemma githago
CGGGGACGGTAAGAGGCGTCTAGACTAAGGTCACCCAAATACAAGACAAAGTCAACGAGCTAAACTAAACTAGAGTAATAGGAAGGAGAAGAAGGCTAAGACTATGACTACGGTAATGAAGAGAGCAACTAAGGAAACGGGCTAGGATTAGGTCGGGGTCAAAAGGGTAACGGAATGGTCGAGGAAGAGCTAGAGTGAAGGAGGTAGTCGGGTAATCTAGGTGTGGTCCGGGCTCTCGCAACTTAGACTCACCTAGAGGTTCCACCTAAAACCCATTTTGGCGACACACATGACAAACGGGGTTACTAGCGTGTTATTGTGGCCTAGATCGCATCTGGGCTCTCGCAACTTAGACCGACCTAGGGGTCGTCCTCACCGGGCTCTCGCTGCTTAGTGAGGGAACCAAACCCACAAGCAAACTATTACCCACAAGAGAAAAGCAAGAAAAACAAGCATATGCACATACTAGTCCTTCAAGCATTTCAACAAACATGTGATATGCATCAAACCAAGAGGAAACCCAAATCTTCCACCAACATCTCCAACACTCCCTTAATCATCCAATTAACACCCTAATCACCCTACTAACCCTAGCAAGATACTACTCAAACATATCTAATGTAAAAACTAACATAAACAAGAAGAATCAACACAAACATCAAAACAAACATAAACAAACTAGTGATAACTATGAACTAAGAACAATAAGATGAACAAAGATTGAAACTTGGATAAATAGACAAGATTTAGAGTAAAAAGGAAGAGAGGATTATACCAAACTAGTGAAGAGGAAAGATTGAAACTTGCATTAATGAAGAAAACCCAAAACAAACCACCAAGGTTGTCAATCTTGGATGGATCTTGAAGAATTCCCTTAATACAAGTACTAAACTATGATTAAGGACTAATTACCGACTAATCTACTCTAATCTAAACTAATCTAACCTAAAATAGTCTAGGGTTTAGTGGGAAGTGTCTAACATAACATAAGATGATGTCTTAATACAAGAGGGGGGGGGGTATATATAGGGTTACAAGTGGAAAGGAATTGGAAGAAACAAGGCGGAGCTGTAACTGACCCTTCCCGGTCGGGAAGGACCGGTCCCGGTCGGGAAGGCCTCAAAACAGGAGCTTCTCAATTGTGCACCTCATCCCGGACGGGTTGAGGTCATACCCGTCGGGGATGAGTCTTATAGGCCTCCAATATGATCCTTTTGGTCCCTCCTTGCTTCACATGGACTTCTCATCGATTCTCGGGACTCGGGATCGGGTCTCGGAGGCTCGGGATTGGGTCCCAAGGTCTCGGGATCGAATCCAAGGCATCGAGTGATCGTTCCTTCACTTCGTTGGCTCCGAAAAGTGTATGTATTGAGTCGGAATCGCTCCAACTCTTCATGAATGGTCTCGGGAACCTGAAACGAACTAGAGGAAGCATAAGTAGCCCATAAATTGCTCCCAAGGAGCGATTCCACAAGGAAAATGGGACCAAAATACTACGAAATAGGCACTACAAACTACACTTATCAACTCCCCCACACTTAACCCTTACTCGCTCTCGAGTAAGCACATACTAACTACTAAACTAGCCGAGTGGGTATTAGCGCACCCTACGCCCTTTCAACTCACGCGAGTACACTTAGAGGAAAAGTGCACTCCGCAAGGCAAGTGGGGTCTTGCGACAAAACTGTGGGATGCAACCGGACACAAAAAAAAACACATAGACAACAAACATACAAACAAACAAACAAAAGGTTGCACCCAAAAGAAAGGAAATACCGCTTCCCTCAAACAAGCGGTGAAAGAAGCACATGTTTAGAACTCGAGGCAAGTGACAACATTCCCAAGCTAGCAATGCAAACCAAGATGAACTAAACCCTAATAGTATGACGACAAAGCAATAAAAACGTTGGTAACTTACCTCGGTTCCTCCTAACCTTCTAAGAACGTACCACGGGACGATCGGCGGGATGGAAAAAGGATGAACCACAGTGTTAGTTGACACTGTAGGTAAGTGAGACCCCACCCCCTTTAGCAATGAGCCAAGAGGGTCGTCCCATGTCCAAAATCGCCTAACTAGTCCAAGTAAAAAGGTGGAAATATGCAAAATGAGGGAAGACCGACCATTACCGCTATCATCCTTCCTAGGGACTCGGTCCTTTGGTAGGCTCTTCACGGTAATAGTCGGTAAATGGCTTATTTTGTGAGGTGTGAGGTTTCTATTTTTGTGAGACGGTTTTCTTTTGGCATTTTCTTCTTCTTTTGCATTTTTGCTATGTTTTGCCATGTCATTTCTTTTTCTTCTTTTCTATTTTCTTTTTGGCTTTTGTGCCTTTTCTTTTTCTTTATTCTTTTCTTTCTTTCACTTTCTTTCATTTTATTTTCTTTGCCCTTTTGGCATGATTTGGCATTTTTGGCAATTCTTAACAATTAGGAAAGAGAGAATTCAACAAGTTGCAAATTATTGTGTGGATATGTGTAAGAGGTAGGTGAATGGGTGAGTCGGGGGCGTGCTTTCCCCCTTCAAACCCACAAAAAGGTGGAGAACTTGGACTAATCAAACAACCTCAGACACGGTCACCTAAGGGACGGGACTCGGTAACCAAGGCCTTTTCACACCGTGGGTGGTCATAATGGTCAAAAGTGCAAATCCCGCAGTAAATCCCTAGTAAGCTAGGTGGACCCAAGGTAAAGGACCAACGAAATCATTGATTTAGGGTCATTCTACTAGGCTAAAGTCCAAGACTCGATTTACACTACTAGGAAGGGAAAGTAAGCACTCACACACTAGCCTCTAAACCGGGTTTTTGAAAACCATTTACACACAAGACACACAACAAAACACAAAACAAAGACTCAACGAAAACGAAAGAAAAAGAAACAAAAGCAACAAAACAAGAACAACACAAAACGAACACATATATAACACAAACACCACCCCTAGCTTCCAAATGAGCAACCAACCAACATCAAACTTTACAAAGCTCCTCCCGAGCACACCACATCACATTCTCCTCCAAATTCCGCAAGAGACAAAGAAGGAAAAAGGGATAGAAGATGTTACCGGACATCTTGAAAGCTTTCCAAAGCCATCGGTGGTTTAAGCAACCTATAAGGAAAAAGGGGGGCAAAACACGCACAACACAACAAATACACGATACAACGACATAAAAGGAAAACACACAAAAGGAAAATCTTTTTGATTTTTATGAAAAAATTTCAAATTTTTAGGATTTTTAAAGATTTTTTTGGAAAAACTACGAAAATAAAACTAACTACGATAGAATATCGCTCCCCCACACTTAAGCCGAGCCATGTCCTCATGCTCGACCGTAGTGCGTGGGAGCACAAAAGAAAAGAAACAACGAAAATAAAGCTAAAAATCAAAAAGTGGAGAAAATGGTAGAATGTGTCTGGCCGGGGTGTAGTCAAGTCACCATGGGTCGAGACAAGAAAAGATATGGAGGGGGGAAGAAATAAAAAGAAAGAAATAAAAGGAAATGGGAGGGGAGGACTAGGTGTAATCAAGTCACCTAGCCCAGATTCCGCCTAAATCCGACTAAATCCTCAAAAAGAAAGAGTGAAAAACTTGTAAAATTTGGATTTTGAAAATGACTCTCGATGTAGTCACATCATCGAGAGTCGGGAGCAACCACTACCAAGGCCTCGAAGGCCACTAAGATACCATGACTCAAGGGGAAGGGAATAAACAAAGGAAAACAAGCAACAACAAAAACGAAAAAGAAAGGATAGTTGCCGTACCATAGGTTAGCAACTCACTCTCTCCATCGTCTCATAGATCAATATAGGCACTTGCTTGTCTTCATCATTGCTATCCCGCTTCAAGCTTGATAGAACCGCATGGTAGAGGTAGTAATGGTGCGAGGGGTTGGGATTTGATGTGAATATCGGTCTAAAGTGAGGAGGAAATGAGGTTAAGGTATGTAAATGAGGTACATGGGTGGTATGATACGAGAAAGGATGGTAGGGAGGTTAGGTGGGGGTATACAATGGTTGGGTGGGCTTAAATGTCGTAGAAGAAGCACCAAAAAGGAGTAGGGGATCATCCCGGTCGGGATGAGATCATCCCGGTCGGGATGAGCTCATCCCGGTCGGGTTGATAAACCCTTCCCGGTCGGGAAGCCTCCTTCCTGATCCGGATGACACTCCAGTGGACTCAATTTTTGGCACCCTCATCCCGATCGGGACGGCCCCATCCCGGTCGGGATGACACACCCTTCCCGGTCGGGAAGGGCCTTCATGACTCCCATGACCCCAAAAACCGACTCCCTTACTCACGATCCAAGCTCTATCACTAACCACTCCTTTCTAGAAGTCACTTTCACTTCACCTATCACAATAAACTCAAACAAAACATCAAATTCTCTCCCTCATAACGCTCATCAACAATCCAATATTACAAGAATATCACAAAACTAACAAAATCAAGAGATAAAACACACAAATACAAGCACAAGTACTCTAAAGAAGAGGAAGGGGGAATATACAACATGACGGTTCTTTAGAAATTCCGTCAAACCTAGGATGATGGACTCTCCTTCAACCGTAGCCCTCAAGGGCATGGAGGAGCAAGTCGAACGCGCTACCGACATCATAATGAAGGCCCAAGAAGCGCTCGAGCCTAGCCAACCTCCACGGCCTCCAAGGTGGAGGCGAGAAGTAGGAATCCCAAGACCCAAAGTCATCTTTCAAGTCGTCTCTGGGGTCTATCCATCCTACGAGCTTAACCGACCTCTTCCTCCCTAGGCATCGCCTCCAATCACAAGCAAGCTTCATCTCCAAGAAACAAGGCACAAAAAACGGCTTTGGCCCCATTTCCTTGTTGCACACCCCCACACTTTCCTCAAGTTGTGGTTCCCCATCTTCATCATTTGTCCCCACATCATCTTGGAGAAGAGGATCGAAACTTCTACCGGCGGTTTCAATCTCTTCCAAGTCATTGCTTGGTTCACTAGCTAGGGGCTCTTGATGCTCATCCACATTCTCGTACAAGGGCAACTCGAGGCTATCAATTTCACCCAACATCCTCACAAATTCCACCAAACCATCCAACTCACTATCCTCCTCCAATTCTTCACCAACGATGCCTTCACCAAGAGTCATATCCTCATTCGTCTCTTTTTGGGTAGACGATTGAGGCTCTTCAAAGCAAGACTCGCTCCTTATAGGGAATTCATTAACGGCCTCGTCATTGGGTTGTTCCCCTTCCCCAAATGAACATCCCTCATCAAGTTGTGAGGATCGAGTTAAGAGCATTAGGGTTTGAGCCGTTAAAGCATGCAATCTAGCTTTAGATTCCTCCCTTTCCCTAGGGATTTCGGCCAAGAGCTCATTATTCTTTTGCGATTGGATGGCCATTTCTTGTTGCATTTGAAGCATAGATTGATGTAGCTCCAAATTTGGCAATTGGTGGTCATCGGGGTCTTGTAAAGCTCCTTGATAATCTTGTTGATACCCAAGGGGTGGGGCATCATATTGTTGGTAGTGAGGTTGAGGTGATTGGTAGTATTGTGGGTCATGGGGTTCATATTGTGGTTGGGGTGGAGGGTAATATGGTGGGTTTTGGGGGTATTGGCTTCCATAAGGTGAATCTTGATTGAACATGGTGGGTTGATAAGTGTAGTTTGTAGTGCCTATTTCGTAGTGTTTTGGTCCCATTTTCCTTGTGGAATCGCTCCTTGGGAGCGATTTATGGGCTACTTATGCTTCCTTTAGTTCGTTTCAGGTTCCCGAGACCATTCATGAAGAGTTGGATCGATTCCGACTCAATACATACACTTTTCGGAGCCAACGAAGCGGAGGAACGATCACTCGATGCCTTGGATTCGACCCCAAGACCTTGGGACCCAAGACCTTGGGACCCAATACCGAGCCTCCGAGACCCGATCCCGAGTCCCGAGAATCGATGAGAAGTCCATGTGAAGCAAGGAGGAACCAAAATGATCATATTGGAGGCCTACAAGACTCATCCCCGACGGGTATGACCTCATCCCGTTCGGGATGAAGTGCACAAAAGAGAGGGCTCCTGTTTTGGGTCCATCCCGACCGGGACCAGCTCCTCCCGGCCGGGACCGACACCCTCCCGACCGGGACCACCTCCTCCCGGTCGGGAAGAGCCACCTGGCTGCCGCGCCTTTGTTTTCTCTTCTCCCTTCCACTTGTAACCCTATATATACTCTTCCCTTGTTATGTTAAGCTTATGTTAGACATTACCCACAAACCCTAGCCTAGTTTTAGCATAGATTAGATTAGATTAGTGTAGATTAGTCCTGAGATTATCGTTAATCTTAGTTTAATGCTTGTAATTTGGGAATTCTTCAAGATCTTCACCAAGCTTGACAACCTTGGATGTTTGTTTTGGGTTCTTCCATTTATGCAAGTTTTCTTCTTCCTTTCATCTTCTAGTATGGTATAATCTTCTCCTTTTACTCTTAATCCTTTATTGTTCATTAAGTTTGAATCTTTAGTTCTTGTTTATTGTTTTGTTCATCATATTTGGTAGTTTCATTATGTATGTTTTGTTGTTTGTGTTGATTCATCTTGTTAGTGTTAGTTTTAGTTTAGATATGTTAGAGTAGTGTTCTTGCTAGGGTTAGTAGGGTGATTAGGGTGTTAATTGGGTGATTAAGGGTTTGTTGGAGATGTGGGTGGAAGATTTGGGTTTCCTCTTGGTTGATGCATATGACATGTTTGATGAATTGCTTGAATGACTAAGTAAGTTAGATTGCTTGTTTTTCTTGCCTTTCCCTTGTGGGTGTTAGTTGTTATGGGTTCGGTTCCCTCATTAAGTTGCGAGAGCCCGGTGAGGGCGACCCCTAGATTAGTCTAAGTTGCGACCGCCCGGATGCGATCTAGGCCATAACACGCTAGAACCCCGTTTGTCATGTGTGTCGCCAAAATGGGTTCCATGAGGAACCTCTAGGTCGGTTTAAGTTTCGACCGCCCGGACCGACCTAGATTACCCTACTACCTCCTTCACTCTAGCTCTCCCTTGACCATTTCGTTACCCCTTTGACCCCGACCTAATCCTAGCCCGTTTTCCTTGTTTGTTTTCTTGCTTTAGACCTAGCTTAGCCCTAGTCTCCCCCTCCTTAGATTAGCTCGTCTCGAGCCTAGTCCTAGACCGTAGCATACCTTAGTCCGACCTCCCGTCCCTGTGGATTCGACCCGACTTACCCTATCTACCCAGTTAGGATTAGCCGGTTTTTATTTGACGGTTGGGATCCACGATAAATCCCTCCCATCAAATTGGCGCCGTTGCCGGGGACGGCGTAGTTTAGACTTTTGTTTGCTTAGTTTTGGACTTTGTTCTTGATTTTTGTGTTCTCTTATCCTTGTGTATCTCCGTTTTTCTTCTTGTGTGTTACTCTCCCTTCCTAGTGCCTCAAAAGCACTAGGATACTAACGTTTGCTCAAGTGCTTCTAGCTCATCCTAGGTACCAAAGCGACGTTATGGACATGGCTCGTCCAAGCTACCATCAATCATCACGGGACAACTATGGGGCGAATTACCATAACCCACAACTTTACCAACCATATCAACCTCATCAACAATCTTATGAACCCTCTCCTTATGGTTACCAAGAAAGTTGTCAAGGATCGTTCCCACATCCTAACATCTACCAAACACCCTCACATAACCCACGACCACAAGATCCCAACTTTGAGACTATTCAAATGATGCATCAATTGCTTAAGAGTCAACATGATTCGATAGATCTATTGCAAAGGACTCAACAAGCGATGGTGACTCAAATAATAGGGGTTAGGGAGGAGTTCAAGGCCCAAATAGCGGTGCAAGATGCTCGAATCGATGCACTCATGGCTCATATCACGATGTTGGCCACTCGAGCTCCACTACATGTTGAGGAAGGTTCATTTGGGCAAGAAGGTCGGGTGCCTCCACAAGAAAGTCAACCCAACCTTGAAGCTACAAATGAAGAAGAGAGGGTCGATCAAGAGACCATTGTTGAGTGTTGCTTGGGCGGTGAAGATAGGGAGAGAATAGAGGAAGTTGAAGCTTCAAGGGCCAACAATGAGGAGGGGAGTGAACATGATTCTCAAGATAACTCTTGGGGTGCCGATGTTTTGGCTATCAAATTGGATTTGTTCGATTTTCTTCGTGATGAACCACTAGACAATCCAAAGCCAAGTGAAGACATACCTCCTCTAGGCCATATAGACAAGGTGAGTGAAAAGGAGCGCAATACCTGGGAAAAAGAAGTAGATGCCTTGGAACTTGCCTTGAACGGGAAATTGGAGGATCCTAAACCCTCCAATGAAGAAAACTTGATACCTTCTCCTCCTCTACCGCACTCGATGCCTAGTCCCCTGTCTTGTGAAACGGTTGGTGAAGAGGATCCTTGTCGGGCGGTGGAAAAGAGTCCCACTCTCGACCCCGTAGAAGAAGCGACACCCCTAGGGTGTGATCTCCCACATCATGATGCCGAGCTTGACTCTAGACCACTATACCTACCAGATGGTCATAAGAGTCGTAGCTATGTCGGTTCCGAAGACCCGGAAGATCACGAGAACCCCGAGCTTAATGAAGATGATCGCTTCTCACCTCCGACTTGGAAACTTTTGAAAGTGGCTAGGCTTGGCCATGTGAGCTTAAATGAAAATGTTGCTAGGGCATTTGACTTACTCCTTCGAGCTCTTGATGGCTATGGAGGTGTAGTTGGTGAGAGTACCTTATTGTATATATCTCTTCTTCTTGTTCTTTTTGCTTTTGTGTGTGTATATATGTTTGTTTGGTACCTTGGTTTTTAGGATTGTTAGAATTGTGAAACTCTTGTCATTTGGATTGTTGATGAGCGTTGTGAGGGAGAGAATTTGATGTTGTATTTGAGCTTATTGTCGTAGGTGTGAAGTGAAGATGATTCCTAGAGAGGAATGGTTAATGATAGAGCTTGGTTCGTGAGTATGGAAGTCGGTTTTTGAAGCTTCGGTGAAGCTTTTGGGGTTTTGGAGGTCAAGAAGACCCATCCCGGGCGGGAAGGGAGTTTCCCGATCGGGAAGGATATGCCATCCCGACCGGGAAGGAGCCGTCCCGATCGGGATGGAGGTGCAAAAATTGGAGCTTACTGGAGTGCCGTCCCGACCGGGAAGGTGGCTTCCCGACCGGGACGAGTATGTCTTCCCGACCGGGACCACCCATCCCGACCGGGATGGTCCCCTTTCTCCTCTTTTGGCCTCTTCTTCGACATTTGGGCCCACCCAACCATTGTATACCCCCACCCAACCTCCCTACTCATCCTTGCTCACATCATATGACCATTACACTTCATTTACATACCCTCACCTCATTTCTCTTCCCTTTACACCGAGTTTCACATCGAATCCCACTCCCCTCACACCATTACTACCTCACCATGCGGTTTGATCGAGAATGAAGAGGAATAGCAATGACGAAGACAAGTTTTGTGCCTATTTTGATCTATGAGACGATGGAGCGAGTGAGTTGCTAACCTATTGGTACGGCAACTATCCTTTCTTTCCCGTCTTTTATAGCTTGTTTTCTTTTGTGTTTATTCCCTTCCCCTTGAGTCATGGTATCTTAGTGGCCTTCGAGGCCTTGGTAGTGGTTGCTCCCGACTTTTGATGATGTGACTACATCGAGAGTCATTTTCAAAATCCAAAATTTACAAGTTTTTCACTCTTTCTTTTTGAGGATTTAGTCGGATTTAGGCGGAATCCGGGCTAGGTGACGTGATTACACCTAGTCCTCCCCTCCCATTTCCTTTTATTTCCTTCTTTTTATTTTTCTTCCCCCATCCATATCTTTTTCTTGTCTCAGCCCATGTGACTTGACTACACCCCGGCCGGACACCTTCTACTCTTTCCTTCACCTTTACTTTTTGATTTTTAGCTTAATTTTCGTAGTTTCTTTTCTTTTGTGCTCCCATGCACTACGGTCGAGCATGAGGATATGGCTCGACTTAAGTGTGGGGGAGCGATATTCTATCGTAGTTAGTTTTATTTTTGTAGTTTTTTTTCGAAAAATCTTTAAAAATCCTAAAAATTTGAAAAAAAATTCACAAAAAAAATCAAAAAGATTTTTCTTTTGTATGTTTTTCTTTTGTATCGTATATTTCTTTTGTTGTGTGTTTTGCCTCCCCCTTTTTCTTTATAGGTTGCCTAATCGCCATTAGCTTTGGAGAGCTTTCAAGACTTCCGGTAACATCTTTATCCCTTTTTCTTCTTATCTCTTGTGGAGCTTGAAGGAGATTTGTGATGTGGTGTGCTCGGGAGGAGCTTTGTAAAAGTTTGATGTTGGTTGGTTGCTCATTTGGAAGCTAGGGGTGGTGTTTGTGTTGTTCATGTGTTCGTTTTGTTTTGCTTTTGTTTTGTTGCTTTT
Organism: Agrostemma githago; assembly: GCA_958450325.1. NCBI lineage: Eukaryota > Viridiplantae > Streptophyta > Magnoliopsida > Caryophyllales > Caryophyllaceae > Agrostemma > Agrostemma githago. Next base: position 34,870,683 of record OY288248.1, read on the forward strand.
GTTTCTTTTTCTTTCGTTCATTTTTTGTCATGTCTTTGATTTTGTGTTGTGCTATGTTGTGTGTCATGTGTGTAAACCGTTTTCGAAAACCCGGTTTAGAGGTTAGTGTGTGAGTGCATATTTTTCCCTTTCTAGTAGTATAAATCGAGTCTTGGACTTTAGTCTAGTAGAATGACCCTAAATCAATGATTTCGTTGGTCCTTTACCTTGAGTCCACCTAGCTTACTAGGGATTTACTACGGGATTTGCATTTTGACCATTTTGACCACCCACGGTGTGAAAAGGCCTTGGTTACCGAGTCTCGTCCCTTAGGTGACCGTGTCTAGGATCGTTTGATTAGTCCAAGTTTTCTCCCCTTTTTGTGGGTTTGAAGGGAAATCGTGACCCCCGACTCACCCATTACCTACCTCCCACTCATTTTCACACAATAAATTGCAACTTGTTGATTCCTCTCTTTCTTGTCATACAATGAAATGCCAAAAAGCCAAATCTTGCCAAAAGGGGCAAAGAAAAGAAAAGAAAGAAAAAAATGAAAGAAAGAAAAGAAAGAAGAAAAAGAAAAGGCACAAAAGCCAAAAAGAAAATAGAAAAGAAGAAAAAGAAATGGCAAGGCAAAACAAGGCAAAAATGCAAAAGAAAAGAGAAGATGCCAAAAGAAAACCGTCACACAAAAATAACCCCTACCTCTCAAAATAAGCCCTTTTCCGACTTTTGCCGTGAAGAGCCTACCAAAGGACCGAGTCCCGAGGAAGGATGATAGCGGCATTAGTCGGTCTTCCCTCATTTTGCATGTTTTCCACCTTTTTACTTGGACTAGTTAGGCGGTTTCGGACATGGGACGACCCTCTTGGCTCTTTGCTAAAGGGGGCGGGGTCTCACTTACCTACAGTGTCGACTAACACCGTGGTTCATCCTTTTTCCATCCCGCCGATCGTTCCGTAGTACGTTCTTAGAAGGTTAGGAGGAACCGAGGTAAGTTACCAACGTTTTTGTTGCTTTGTTGTCATACTATTAGGGTTTAGTCCACCTCGGTTTGTATTGCTAGCTTGGGAACGTTGTCACTTACCTCGAGTCCTAAACCGGTGTTTCTTTCACCGCTTGTTTGAGGGAAGCGGTATTTCTTTTCTTTTGGGTGCAACCTTTTGTGTGTTCGTTTGTGTGTTTGTTTGTTTTTGTGTCTTGTGTCCGGTTGCATCCACAGTTTTGTCGCAAGACCCGACTTGCCTTGCGGAGTGCACTTTTCCTCTAAGTGCACTCGCGTGAGTTGAAAGGGCGTAGGGTGCGCTAATACCCACTCGGCTAGTTTAGTAGTTAGTATGTGCTTACTCGAGGGCGAGTAAGGGTTAAGTGTGGGGGAGTTGATAAGTGTAGTTTGTAGTGCCTATTTCGTAGTGTTTTGGTCCCATTTTCCTTGTGGAATCGCTCCTTGGGAGCGATTTATGGGCTACTTATGCTTCCTCTAGTTCGTTTCAGGTTACCGAGACCATTCATGAAGAGTTGGAGCGATTCCGACTCAATACATACACTTTTCGGAGCCAACGAAGCGGAGGAACGATCACTCGATGCCTTGGATTCGACCCCAAGACCTTGGGACCCAATCCCGAGCCTCCGAGACCCGATCCCGAGTCCCGAGAATCGATGAGAAGTCCATGTGAAGCAAGGAGGAACCAAAATGATCATATTGGAGGCCTACAAGACTCATCCCCGACGGGTATGACCTCATCCCGTTCGGGATGAAATGCACAAAAGAGAGGGCTCCTGTTTTGGGTCCATCCCGACCGGGACCAGCTCCTCCCGGCCGGGACCGACACCCTCCCGACCGGGACCACCTCCTCCCGGCCGGGAAGAGCCACCTGGCTGCCGCGCCTTTGTTTTCTCTTCTCCCTTCCACTTGTAACCCTATATATACTCTTCCCTTGTTATGTTAAGCTTATGTTAGACATTACCCACAAACCCTAGCCTAGTTTTAGCATAGATTAGATTAGATTAGTGTAGATTAGTCCTGAGATTATCGTTAATCTTAGTTTAATGCTTGTAATTTGGGAATTCTTCAAGATCTTCACCAAGCTTGACAACCTTGGATGTTTGTTTTGGGTTCTTCCATTTATGCAAGTTTTCTTCT
>OY288248.1:34885304-34897804 GCA_958450325.1 Agrostemma githago
ATCTTGTTAGTAGGTATAATCTTCTTTTCCTTTCTCTTAATCTTGTTCTTTCATTAAAGTTTGAATCTTTGTTGTGTGGATTGCTCATAGTTCATAGTTCTTGTTAGTTTCATTATGCTAGTTTGGTTGTTTGAATGGATTTCTCTTCTTAGTGTTAGTTTTAGTATGGATATGTTAGAGTAGTATCTTGCTAGGGTTAGTAAGGTGATTAGGGTGTTAATTGGATGATTAAGGGATTGTTGGAGATGTTGGTGGAAGATTTGGGTTTCCTCTTGGTTTGATGCATGGTACATGTTTGTTGAAATGCTTGAATGACTTGTATGCATATGCTTGTTTTTCTTGCCTTTCTCTTGTGGGTAATAGTTTACTCGTGGGTTTGGTTCCCTCACTAAGTTGCGAGAGCCCGGTGAGGACGACCCCTAGGTCGGTCTAAGTAGCGAGAGCCCGGATGCGACCTAGGCCCCGATATCACGCTAGTAACCACGTTTGTCGTTTGTGTCGCCAAGGTGGGTTTTAGGTGGAACCTCTAGGTGAGTCTAAGTTGCGAGAGCCCGGACTATACCTAGATTACCCTACTACCTCCTTCACTCTAGCGCTTCCTCGACCATTCTGTTACCCCTTTGACCCCGACCTAATCCTAGCCCGTTTTCCTTCTTTATTTTCTCCGTCTCCGTTACCGTAGTCTTAGCCTTCTTCTCCCATTCCTATCATTCTAGTTTAGTGTAGCTCGTTGACTTAGTCTCGTATTTGGGCGACCTTAGTCTAGACGCCTCTTACCGTCCCCGTGGATTCGACCCGACTTGCCCTAGCTACCCACTAGGATTAGTTGGTTATTTATTTGATCGGCGGGATCCACGACAAATCCCACCATCAATTTGGCGCCGTTGCCGGGGACGGTGCTAGTTTAGACTTTGTTTTTCTAGTTATTTGACTTTGTCTTTGTGTTTGTGTTTTTCTTTTTTCTTTTTGTTACCTTGCTTCTTGTGTGTGTGAGGTTTATTTCTCTCTTGTCTAGTGCCCAAAAAGCACTAGGCTTCTCACGTTTTCTCTTAGTCTACAGTTTGTGCTTAGAGGTGGTGACCATCTTCTTCTTGCGACTTAGAGCCGCTTTAACGGACGGTTGCTAGATTGAGAAGTCCTCAACCAGGTATGAGCTACGATTTTCGAGCGAGCATGGGGTTTGATCTAAACTCCCCACACATGGAAGCCGATATGAGCTACTCTTCTTCTTCTATGAACCAAAGCTATGACATGATGACTCCTAATTACTATCAAGCTTCTTGGGGGGATGAAGACTCTAGTGGGTATGAACTTCAAGGTTATGAAAATGGCTACCAACAAGTGAACGATTACCAATCCTACGATCATGGTGACTATTACTCGAGTTATCAATGTGAACCCACCATGTTCAATAAATATTCATCTTATGGAAGCCAATACCCCCAAAACCCACCATATTACCCTCCACCCCAACCACAATATGAACCCCATGACCCACAATACTACCAATCACCTCAACCTCACTACCAACAATATGATGCCCCACCCCTTGGGCATCATCAAGATTATCAAGGAGCTTTACAAGACCTCAATGACCACCAATAGTCAAACTTGGAGTTGTATCATTCGATTCTTCAATTGCAAAGGAGCACACAAGAAATGGCCATTCAAATGAAAAAGAAGCAAGATGAACTCATGGCCCAATTTCGAAGGGAAAACGAGGCCGAACACAAGATGCTCGATTAAATGCAATATCGGTTCAAACCGTAATGTTTTTATCCCGAACATCACAATTAGATGAAGGGTGCCCACTTGAGAAAGAGGAGCCACCTAACCATGAAGCCGCCGATGTAGTTCCCTTTGGAGGAGAGATTTGCTTTGAAGAACCTCAATCGTCTACCCAAAAAGAGACGGATGAGGATATGACTCTTTGTGAAGGCATCGTTGGTGAAGAATTGGAGGAGGATAGTGAGTTGGATGGTTTGGTGGAGTTTGTGAAGTTGTTGGGTGAAATTGACAAGCCCAAGTTGCCCTTGTCCGAGAATGTAGAAAAACATCAAGAGCCCCTTGTAAGTGAACCAAGCAATGATTTGGAAGAGATTGAAACCGCCGGTAGAAGTTTCAATTTTCCTCTCCAAGACTGATGTGAGTTGATATGAACTTTGAAACAAGAATATGAAGTATGATTAGTATTCTGAAATGGAACGTAAACAAGTAACCAAAACAGAATGAAAGGATAGTTTTAAGGTTGAATAAACCGTAACCAAGGATAGTATGCTAGGTGAAGTAGACCTATACTTCAACAAAGCGGTTGCTAGATCAAACACTCGATTGAAATAGCGAGTTTAGAGCTTGTAACGTGACTTACTCTAGACTTTGTCTTGTAAACAACAAGGACGTAAAAGAAAGCTTAGCTTTACTCAGGTTTTTGATATGCAAATTGGATGTTTTATTCATTCAACTACATGGCTATATATAGCCTACAAGAGACCCTTAAACCGGCTGGTTAAGGTGACAAAAACAAAGCTACATCTATGTGAACAAGGAGCTAATAACAAAGCTAGGAGCTAATAACAAAGTAATGTAAACATGGAGCTAATAACAATGCTTGATGAAGAGTATTCAGCCGCGGCACACCATGTGAACATGGAGTTGAAAACAAAGCTTGAACAAGGAGTAATGAGGCGCGGCATCTATGTGAACATGGAGCCAAAAACAAAGTTAACAAGGGAGCCCTTAGTCGTGTTCTCCATGTGAACATAATCAGCCTTAAACACCTTCATAACTTCAGTACACTTCTCATGCTTGAATAAGTGTGAACCCAAGTTAATGCCTTCAAATTTCCTTGACTATTTGCTCCTTTATTCAGCCCACACACGAGCTAGCTCACTAATTGAAGTAGGCACACCACTAAGCTGGTAGGAGGTGCTAGTGTAGCTGAACTAAGACCATTAGGAGCTAAGTTGACTTCATTGAACTCTTTAGTTGCTTCTTGATTCGGATCATCTCCTCCCCCTTGAAAAGGAATTGTCCTCAATTCTGAAATGCCATCTTCATCAAGATAAGAGGCAAGAACTCCCACTTTGAACGTGGCATGAACTCCATAAACATCCGGCAACTCCACCTTGCAAGCATTGTTGTTTCCCTTTTATGGAACTTCTGTTTGTGGCTTCCACTTGTTCTTCCTTTTGCCTGAAAACCTCTCCTTTCTCAAGTGAACCAACACCAAGTCACCCTCTTGGAAGAGTCTCGGTTTTCTGTTTTTGTTGGACCTTCCCTTGTAGGTTTCCTTGATCCTTTCCCGAATTACTTCTCTAAAGTACAAGTCAGGCCCTTTGCTAGCTTCATCCGTTGGGTAACAAACACCGAAATGAGTCATTTCGAAAAATGGTAAGTACTCCCTTGTTTTGAAAGGACTCCTTGAGAACGGTTTTGTTAAGCATTTGCTCCCAATGTTCTGATTAATCCCTTGTATCTTTAGCAAAAAGAAGTGTTCTTTTATCACCTCTAAGGTCTTGGTCATGTCAAAAGGTTCAGCTGGTATTTCTCCATGAGTTTCTCTAGTTATACACTCTGAAATAGGATGCCTTGGGACACAAAGAAGGCTTCCTGTAAAAGGAAGGTCTACCTGCAAAACAAACTCAACAAAAGTACCAAGAACACCAGCCTTGCACTCGGTGAGTACATCAGCATCCATGGAGTCCTTCAAAGTCTCAAATCCAAGCTTGCTTGCATCTAAAGTGGATGAGTGTGTGTAGTGACAAGATAGAGCATTAGCCACGACATTGTTCTTAACATCTTCATACCTTAAGACTTCATGATCTTCCCTAGGTGTCAAACCAGCTGGTAATTCATTAGGAATGACCAAACCCAGTTCCTTTGGCAACTCCTCGAATTGTTTCCTTCCAAACCCATTATCAATCCTAAATGGTTCCTATATAGTACCCATGTCAAAGACACGTTCCCCCCCCTTGTAAAGCCTGTTCTACCTCACTCTCACTAGCAAATATGGTAAGGTTAGGCTTCTTCGTTTTGTTGGCTGTCATAGCTCTAACAGCTTGGGGAGTCATAGGTTTTAAAACGATTTTCTTTCCCTTATCCCTTAACTCGTACTCATTTTTCCTCCCATGGTGCACTACATCCCTATCAAACTGCCAAGGACGTCCCAAAAGTATATGACAAGCATCCATAGGAATGACATCACATAAAACTTCATCGACATAAGACCCCATGGTTAAACCTACTCTCACTTGTTTTGTGACTTGTATTTTGTTTCCATCATCTAAACAACGTAATGCATATGGTCTAGGGTGATTAGTAGTGGTTAGACCTAACTTAGTTACCATTTCAGTAGAGGCGACATTCGTACAACTACCTCCATTAATGATCAAGCTACACCATTTGTTGTTAACTAGACACTTAGTGTGAAAAAGTTGATCTCTTTGCTCGGTGTTGTGTGGGATGGGGTTAGCATGAAGTGTACGTAGTACTAAAACATTACCATATGTTGGGAGCTCATAGTCCTTTCCTTCTTCTTCTCTTTCTCCCAAGTAGACTTCAGGATTAGTTGCACCATTGGACTCAGGAAGTTCGTCCATTTTGCCCACCGGTTCTTTCCTTAGTCTTCCCAAGAAACTAGAGTCTTCAAAGCTCATAACTCCTGCCATGCTTAACGTTGAATGGATGACCAAAGCTCTGATACCACTAATGATGTGAGTTGATATGAACTTTGAAACAAGAATATGAAGTATGATTAGTATTCTGAAATGGAACGTAAACAAGTAACCAAAACAGAATGAAAGGATAGTTTTAAGGTTGAATAAACCGTAACCAAGGATAGTATGCTAGGTGAAGTAGACCTATACTTCAACAAAGCGGTTGCTAGATCAAACACTCGATTGAAATAGCGAGTTTAGAGCTTGTAACGCGACTTACTCTAGACTTTGTCTTGTAAACAACAAGGACGTAAAAGAAAGCTTAGCTTTACTCAGGTTTTTGATATGCAAATTGGATGTTTTATTTATTCAACTACATGGCTATATATAGCCTACAAGAGACCCTTAAACCGGCTGGTTAAGGTGACAAAAACAAAGCTACATCTATGTGAACAAGGAGCTAATAACAAAGCTAGGAGCTAATAACAAAGTAATGTAAACATGGAGCTAATAACAATGCTTGATGAAGAGTATTCAGCCGCGGCACACCATGTGAACATGGAGTTGAAAACAAAGCTTGAACAAGGAGTAATGAGGCGCGGCATCTATGTGAACATGGAGCCAAAAACAAAGTTAACAAGGGAGCCCTTAGTTGTGTTCTCCATTTGAACATAATCAGCCTTAAACACCTTCATAACTTCAGTACACTTCTCATGCTTGAATGAGTGTGAACCCAAGTTAATGCCTTCAAATTTCCTTGACTATTTGCTCCTTTATTCAGCCCACACACGAGCTAGCTCACTAATTGAAGTAGGCACACCACTAAGCTGGTAGGAGGTGCTAGTGTAGCTGAACTAAGACCATTAGGAGCTAAGTTGACTTCATTGAACTCTTTAGTTGCTTCTTGATTCGGATCAAAGACGACGTGGGGACAAGCGATGAAGATAGGGAACCACAACTTGAGGAAAGTGTGGGGGTGTGCAACAAGGAAATGAGGCCAAAGCCGTTTTATGTGCCCCATGATGAAGACTTGAAGCTTGATAGTGATTAGAGACGATGCTTAGGGAGGAAGAGGTCGGTTAAGCTCGTAGGATGGATAGACCCCGGAGACAACACGAAAGATGACGTTGGGTCTTTTGAGGACTACTTCTTGCCTCCACCTTGGAGGCCGTGGAGGTTAGCTAGGCTCGAGCGCTTCTTGGGCCTTCATTATGATGTCGGTAGTGCGTTCGACTTGCTCCTCCATGCCCTTGGGGGCTACGGTTGAAAAAGAGTCCACCATCCTAGGTTTGACGGAGTTCCTAAAGAACCGTCATGTTGTATATTCCCCCTTCCTCTTCTTTAAAGTATTTGTGCTTGTATTTGTGTGTTTTATCTCTTGATTTTGTTAGTTTTGTGATATTCTCGTAATATTGGATTGTTGATGAGCGATGTGAGAGAGGGAAATTGATATGTATTTGAGTTTATTGTGATAGGTGTGAAGTGAAAGTGTCTCCTAGGAAGGAAGGGTTAATGTTGGAGCTTGGATCTTGTGAAGGGAAGTCGGTTTTTGAAGCTTGGAACGAGCTTTTGGGAGCTATAGAGGGTTAGGAGACTCTTCCCGGCCTAGAATAGGTCATCCCGTCCGGGATGGAAGGCCCATCCCGACCGGGAAGGATGTCATCCCGTCCGGGATGAGGTGCACAAAAGGTGGGTCTACTGATAGCTCATCCCGACCGGGACGAGGTCTTCCCGACCGGGACGAGACGGTCATCCCGACCGGGACCACCCATCTCGACCGGGATGGACCCCCTGTCCTCCTTTGGCCTTTTTCTTGGTCATTAGAGTCCACCCAACCATTGTATACCCCCTCCCAACCTCCCTACATGTCCCTACCCTCATAATATGACCCCTACACCTCATATACACATTTTCACCTCCCTTTCTCTTCACTTTACACCGACTTTCACATCAAAACCCACCTCACTTTACCTTTGTGCCCCAACCATGGAACCGTACCGCAATTGGGAAGGAATAACGACGACGATGACTTGCTACATGCCTATATTGATTTATGAGACGATGGAGCGAGTGAGTTGCTAACCGTACGGTACGGCAACTATCCTCTCTTTTCCGTTTTTATAGCTTGTCTTCATTTGTTTATTCCCTTTCCCTTATACCATTTGTGTCATGGTGGCCTTCGAGGCCTTAGTATGGTTGCTCCCGACTCTCGATGACGTGACTACATCGAGAGTCATTTCAAAATCCAAATTTTTCAAGATTTTCACACTTTTTTGTAGGATTTAGTCGGATTTGGGCGGAATCCGGGCAAGGTGACTTGATCACACCTAGTCCTCCCCTCCCATTTCCTTTTATTTCCTTCTTTTTATTTCTTTCCCCATCCATATCTTTTCTCGTCTCGGCCCATGCTGACTTGATTACACCCCGGCCGGACACTTTCTACCCTTTTCTCCACTTTATTTTTGATTTTTAGCTTTATTTTCATAGTTTCTTTTCTTTTGTGCTCCCATGCACTACGGTCGAGCATGAGGACATTGCTCGGCTTAAGTGTGGGGGAGCGATATTCTATCGTAGTTAGTTTTATTTTTGTAGTTTTTCGAAAAATCTTTAAAAATCTTAAAAATTTGAAAAATTTTCACAAAAATCAAAAAGATTTTCTTTTGTGTGTTTTCCTTTTATGTCGTTGTATCGTGTATTTGTTGTGTTGTGCGTGTTTTGCCTCCCTTTTTCCTTATAGGTTACTTGAATCACCAATAGCTTTGGAGATCTTTCAAGACTTCCGGTAACATCTTTATCCCTTTTTCTTCTTTATCTCTTGTGGAGTTTGGAGAAGGTTTGTGATGTGGTGTGCTCGGGTGGAGCTTTGTAATGCTTGTGGTTGATTTGGTGGCTTGTTTGGATGCTCGGGGTGGTGTTTGTGTTGTTTATGTGCTTGTTTTGTTTTGTTTTTGTTTTGTGTCCTTTTATCTCTTTTTCTTTCGTTTTCGCCATGTCTTCGTTTTGTGTTGTGTTAGTGTGTCTTGTGTGTAACCGGTTTTCGAAAACCCGGTTTAGAGGCTAGTGTGCGAGTGTTTACTTTCCCTTCCTAGTGGTACAAATCGAGTCTTGGTTTTTAGTCTAGTAGAATGACCCTAAATCAATGATTTCGTTGGTTTCTTACCTTGGGTCCACCTAGCTTACTAGGGATTTACTACGGGATTTGCATTTTGACCATTATGACCACCCACGGTGTGAAAAGACCTTGGTTGCCAAGTTCCGTCCCTTAGGTGACCATGTTTGAAATTTGCTCAATTATTCCAAGTCTTTCCCCTTTTTGTGGGTTTGAAGGGAAAGCGCGCTCCCAACTCTCCCATTCCCCTACCTCCTACACATTTCCACACAATAATTTGCAACTTGTTGAATTCCCTCTTTCTTGTCACACAAAGAAATGCCAAAAAGCCAAATCAAGCCAAAAAGGGCAAAGAAAAGAAAAAGAAAGAAAATGATAGAAAGAAAAGAATGAAGAAAAAGAAAAGGCTCAAAAGCCAAAAAGAAAATAGAAAAGAAGAAAAAGAAATGGCATGGCAACAAACAAAGCAAAAATGCAAAAGAAAAGAGAAAATGCCAAAAAGAAAATCGTCTCACAAAAAGATCTTAACCCCACGAAAATAAGCCTTTTTCCGACTTTTGCCGTGAAGAGCCTACCAAAAGACCGAGTCCCTAGGAAGGATGATAGCGGCAAGGGTCGGTCTTCCCTCACTTTGCAATTATTTCCACCTTCTTACTTGGACTAGTTAGGCGGTTTCGGTCATGGGACGACCCTCTTGGCTCATTGCTAAAGGGGGCGGGGTCTCACTTACCTACAGTGTCGACTAACACCGTGGTTCATCCTTTTTCCATCCCACCAATCGTCCCGTGGTACGTTCTTAGAAGGTTAGGAGGAACCGAGGTAAATTACCAACGTTTTTATTGCTTTGTCGTCATACTATTAGGGTTTGGTCCATTTTGGTTTGTATTGCTAGCTTGGGAATGTTGTCACTTGCCTCGAGTCCTAAACCGGTGCTTCTTTCACCGCTTTTTGGAGGGAAGCGGTATTTGTTTCATTTTGGGTGCAACCGATTTTTGTTTGTTTGTTTGTTTGTTTGTGTGTTTGTTGTTTATGTGTTTTTGTGTCCGGTTGCATCCACAGTTTTGTCGCAAGACCCCACTTGCCTTGCGGAGTGCACTTTTCCCTCTAAGTGTACTCGCGTGAGTTGAAAGGGCGTAGGGTGCGCTAATACCCACTCGGCTAGTTTAGTAGTTAGTATGTGCTTACTCGAGGGCGAGTAAGGGTTAAGTGTGGGGGAGTTGATAAGTGTAGTTTGTAGTGCCTATTTCGTAGTGTTTTGGTCCCATTTTCCTTGTGGAATCGCTCCTTGGGAGCGATTTATGGGCTACTTATGCTTCCTCTAGTTCGTTTCAGGTTCCCGAGACCATTCGTGAAGAGTTGGAGCGATTCCGACTCAATACATACACTTTTCGGAGCCAACGAAGTGAAGGAACGATCACTCGATGCCTTGGATTTGTCCCCGAGACCTTGGGACCCAATCCCGAGCCTCCGAGACCCGATCCCGAGTCCCGAGAATCGATGAGAAGACCATGTGAAGCAAGGAGGGACCAAAAGGATCATATTGGAGGCCTACAAGACTCATCCCCGACGGGTATGACCTCAACCCGTCCGGGATGAAGTGCACAAAAGAGGAGCTGCTGTTTTGAGGCCTTCCCGACCGGGAAGGGGTCCATCCCGACCGGGACCACCTCATCCCGACCGGGACCAACTCATTCCGGATGGGATGGCCCAGTTACAGGCCCGCGCTTCATTGTTTCATCTCCTTTCCACTTGGAACCCTATAAATACCCTTCCTCTTGTATTCCTATGGGATGTTCTTCACTTCCCACTAAACCCTAGACTATTTTAGGTTAGATTAGTTTAGATAAGAGTAGATTAGTCGGTAATTAGTCTTTAATCATAGATTAATGCTTGTAATTTGGGAATTCTTCAAGATCTCCACCAAGCTTGACAAACTTGGATGTTTGTTTTGGGTTTTTCTCATTTATGCAAGTTTCCTTCTTCCATTCATCTTGTTAGTAGGTATAATCTTCTTTTCCTTTCTCTTAATCTTGTTCTTTCATTAAAGTTTGAATCTTTGTTGTGTGGATTGCTCATAGTTCATAGTTCTTGTTAGTTTCATGATGTGAGTTGATATGAACTTTGAAACAAGAATATGAAGTAGGATTAGTACTCTGAAATGGAACGTAAACAAGTGACCAAAACAGAATGAAAGGATAGTTTTAAGGATGAATAAACCGTAACCAAGGATAGTATGCAAGGTAAAGTAGACCTATACTCCAACAAAGCGGTTGCTAGATCAAACACTCGATTGAAATAGCGAGTTTAGAGCTTGTAACGCGACTTACTCTAGACTTTGTCTTGTAAAAAACAAGGACGTAAAAGAAAGCTTAGCTTTACTCAGGTTTTTGATATGCAAATTGGATGTCTTATTCATTCAACTAAATGGCTATATATAGCCTACAATTAGACCTTAAACTCGGCTGATTAGGGGTGACAAAAACAAAGTTACACCTATGTGAACATGGAGCTAATAACAAAGCTAGGAGCTAATAACAAAGTAATGTAAACTAGGAGCTAATAACAATGCTTGATGAAGAGCACTCAGCCGTGGCACACCATGTGAACAGGGAGTTGAAAACAAAGCTTGAACAAGGAGTAATGAGGCGCGGCATCTATGTGAACATGGAGCCAAAAACAAAGCTCACAAGGGAGCCTTTAGTCGTGTACACCATGTGAACATAATCAGCTTTAAACACCTTCATAACTTCAGTATACTTCCCATGCTTGAATGAGTGTGAACCCATGTTAATGTCTTCATTATACCTTGATTAATTGCTTCTTTATTCAGCTCAAACTCGAGCTAGCTCCATAATTGAAGACGACTCCTTATTAGTGCTAATGTAGCTGGACTATGTTTATGTAGGAGCTAGTATTCTTTCATTGAGCTCTTTAGTACTTCCTTACTTGGATTAGTAGCTTCTTGATTCGGATCATCTCCTCCCCCTTGAAAAGGAATTATCCTCAATTCTGAAATGTCAACTTTATCAAGGTAAAGAGAAAGATCTTCCATTAGGAACGTGGGGTTGAACTCCATAATCATCCGGCAACTTCATCTTGCAAGCGTTGTTGTTACCCTTGTATGGAACTTCTGGTTGTGGCTTCAACCTGTTCTTTCCTTTGTTTGGAACCCTCTCCTTCCTCAAGTTAACCAAAGCCAAGTCACCCCTTAGAAAGAGTCTCGTACTTCTGTTTTTGTTGTGTTCTCCTTTGTAGGCTTCTCTTGTTATGTACTCTGAATTAGAATGCCCTGGGGTGCAAAGGAGGTTTCCTTTAAAAGGAAGTTTTACCTGCAAAACACGCTCATCAAAAGTACCAAGAGAATTAGTCTTGTGCTTGGGAAGTACTTCAGTTTCCATGGAGTAGTAGTCCTTCAAATTCTCAATCCCAAGTGTGCTTGTATCTAGGGTGGTTGAATGCGTGTTGTGACAAGACAAAGTGTCAACCATGCCTTTGATCTTACCATCTTCATACCTTAAGACTTCATGATCTTTTTGCCACTCTTCCAATTGCTTCCCTTCACTACCACTCTTAATCTTAATTGGTTCTTCTTTAGTGGCCTCAAACTCCCTCTCTTCTAGAGAATGTACTTCCACATCTTTACCAGCAAACATTGAGAGGTTGGGCTTTCCTACTCGATTTGCTAATATGTTACATACGTTTTGGGGTGTCATGGGTTTGAGTACAATTTTCTTTCCCTTATCACTCAATTCATACTCATTCCTCCTCCCATGGTGAATTACGTCCCTATCAAACTGCCAAGGACGGCCTAATAGTATGTGACAAGCATCCATAGGAATCACATCACACAAAACCTCATCAGCGTAGGAACCCATGGTTAAGCCAACCCTTACTTGTTTAGTGACCCTTACTTTGTTCCCGTTGTTTAACCAATGTAAAGCATAAGGGTTAGGGGGATTAGAAGTAGCTAGACCTAGTTTGTCTACCATTTCAGTTGAGGCAACTTTGGTACAACTACCTCCATCAATGATTAAACTACACCATTTGTCTTTAACTTGACACTTAGTATGGAATAGTTGGTCTCTTTGTTCAGTGTCATGTTGAATGGGGTTAGCATGTAAGGTACGTAGTACTAAGAGTGTATCATAAGCTGGGGGTTCATAAGCCTCAAAATCCTCCTCTTCCCCTTCCTCTTCCTCATTAACATTGAAAACAGCCCCTATACGTTGTTCCTCTTACCATAACTCATCCCTAACAGTGATCACTTCCCTTAAGGTCACAACTCTTTTGTTAGGGCAAGCGTTTTTATAGTGACCAAATCCTTGACATTTGAAACAGCGTACTTTAGATAGACTAGTTTCAGTGGTTGTTTTGGTGGTAGATTGAGGTGGGGGTGCGGGGTTACTCTTAACAATAAGGGGTTGATTAGTATTAGTAGGATTGACTCTATTACCATCATCTGTTCTAGACAAGCATGACTCTTACTAGACTCACCCTCATGTCTTCCCTTCCCTTGTGCCTCAATTTTTAGACACAACCCACACAAGGTATCAAAATCAGAATAAGGACACAAATCAACCGTATTGGCTATACTACGATTTAACCCACGTAAGAACCTAGCCATTTTTATCTCTTCATTTTCTTCTACTTCTCCCATTAGAACCAAGTTCTCAAATTCTTCTATGTATTCACTAACACTCATTTTTCCTTGTACAAGGTTAGCAATCTTTTTATAT
>OY288248.1:34902804-34937804 GCA_958450325.1 Agrostemma githago
TGTTTTGTTCCCATTTTCCTTGTGTAATCGCTCCTTGGGAGCAATTTATGGGCTACTTATGCTTCCTCTAGTTCGTTTCAGGTTTCCGAGACCATTCATGAAGAGTTGGAGCGATTCCGACTCAATACATACACTTTTCGGAGCCAACGAAGCAGAGGAACGATCACTCGATGGCTTGGATTCGACCCCGAGACCTTGGGACCCAATCCCGAGCCTCCGAGACCCGATCCCAAGTCCCGAGAATCGATGAGAAGTCCATGTGAAGCAAGGAGGAACCTTAAAGATCATATTGGAGGCCTACAAGACTCATCCCCGACGGGTATGACCTCAACCCGTCCGGGATGAGGTGCACAAAAGAGGATGCTCCTGTTTTGGGTCCATCCCGACCGGGACCAGCTCCTCCCGGCCGGGACCGACACCCTCCCGACCGGGACCACCTCCTCCCGGCCGGGAAGGGCTGCTGCTACTCCGCGCTTCATTCTTCTCTTCTCCTTTCCACTTGTAACCCTATATATACCCCCCCTCTTGTATTAAGACAGAATCTTAGCTTATGTTCTTCAAACCCTTGACTAGTTTAGGTTTGATTAGTGTAGATTAGGGTAGATTAGTGTTAATTAGTCCTTAATCTAGTTAGTGAATCTTGTATTAAGGGATCTCTTGAAGAATCCATCCAATCTTGACAACATTGGTGGATGTTTTGGGTGTTCTTTATATACAAGTTCTCATCTTTTCATTCCATTGTTAGTTGGTATAATCTTCTTCTCCTTTTTACTCTTAATCCTTTATTGTTTATCAAGTTTGAATCTTTGTTATTGTTAGTTCATAGTTCTTGTTAGTTTCACTCATATATGTTTTGATGTTTGGGTTGATTTCTCTTGTTCTTGTTAGTTGTAGTTTGATTATGTTAGAGTAGTGTTCTTGCTAGGGTTAGTAAGGTGATTAGGGTGTTAATTGGATGATTAAGGGTTTGTTGGAGATGTTGGTGGAAGATTGAGGTTTCTTCTTGAGTGATGCATATTACATGTTTGATGGAATGCTTGAATGACTAAGTAGGTTGGAATGCTTGTTTTTCTTGCTTTCCTTTGTCGTGTGTGTCGCCGGATGGGTTCCATGAGGAACCTCTAGGTCGTGTGTCCTAGATTACCCTACTACCGCCTTCACTCTAGCTCTTCCTTGACCATTCCGTTACCCCTTTGACCCCGACCTAATCCTAGCCCGTTTTCCTTGTTTGTTTCTCCGTCTCCTTAGCCATAGTCTAGCCTTCTCTCCCTCTTATCATTATCTAGCTTAGCTCGTTGACTTAGTCTCGTACTTGGGCGACCTTAGTCTAGACGCCTCTTACCGTCCCCGTGGATTCGACCCGACTTACCCTAGCTACCCTAGTTAGGTTTTGCCGGTTATTTATTTGGTGGCGGGATTCACGACAAATCCCTACCATCAATTTGGCGCCGTTGCCGGGGACGGTGTTAGTTTAGACTTTGTTTTCCTAGTTACTTGGCTTTGTCTTGTGTTTTGTGTTTTTTTCTTTTTTCTTTTTGTTACCTTGCTTCTTGTGTGTGTGTGGTTTATTTCTCTCTTGTCTAGTGCCCAAAAAGCACTAGACTTCTCACGTTTGCTCTTAGTCTACAGTTTGTGCTTAGAGGTGGTGACTATCTTCTTCTTGCGACTTAGAGCCGCTTTAACGGACGGTTGCTAGAATGAGTGGTTTCCAACCGGGTATGAGCTACGATTGTCGAGCGAGCATGGGGTTTGATCTAAACTCCCCACACATGGAAGCCGATATGAGCTACCCCTCTTCTTCCATGAACCAAGGGTATGACATGACGTCCCCCTACCACTATCAAGCTTCTTGGGGTGATCAAGACTCTAGTGGGTATGAACTTCAAGGTTATGAAAATGGCTACCAACAAGTGAACGATTACCAATCCTACGATCAAGGTGGCTATTACTCAAGCTATGATTGTGAACCCACCATGTTCAATCAAGATTCACCTTATGGAAGCCAATACCCCCAAAACCCACAATATTACCCTACACCCCAACCACAATATGAACCCTATGACCCACAATACTACCAATCACCCCAATCTTGCTACCAACAATATGATGCCCCACCCCTTGGGCATCATCAAGATTTTCAAGGAGCCTTACAAGACCCCAATGATCACCAATTGCCCGACATGGAGGAGTTTCAATCGCTTCTTCAAATGCAAAGGAGCATCCAAGAAACGGCCATTCAATTGCGAAAAGAACAAGAGGAATTAATGGCCCAAATTCGAAGGGCAAACGAGGCGAGGGATGCTCGATTAAATGCATTATCGGTTCAAACCGTAATGTATTTATCCCGAACATTGCAATTAGATGAAGGGTGCCCACTTGAGAAAGAGGAGCAACCTAATCACGAAGCCGCTAACGTTGTTCCCTTTGATAGAGAGATTTGCTTTGAAGAACCTCAATCGTCTACCCAAAAAGAGACGAATGAGGAGATGACCCTCGGTGAAGACAACATTGGTGAGGAATTGGAGGAGGAGGGTGAGTTGGATGGTTTGGTAGAATTTGTGAGGATGTTGGGTGAAATTGCTAGCCTCGAGTTGCCCTTGTGCGAGAATGTGGACAAGCATCAAGAGCCCCTAGCTGGTGAACCAAACAATGACTTGGAAGAGATTGAAACCGCCGGAAGAAGTTTCGATCCTCTCCTCCAAGATGATGTGGGGCCGAGTGATGAAGATGGGGAACCACAACTTGAGGAAAGTGTGGGGGTGTGCAACGAGGAAGTGAGGCCAAAACCGCTTTTTGTGCCTCGCTTCTTGGAGATGAAGCTTGCTTGTGATTGGAGGCGATGCCTAGGGAGGAAGAGGTCGGTGAAGCTCGTAGGATGGATAGACCCTGGAGACAACATGGATGATGACGATGGGTCTTGGGATTCCTACTTCTCGCCTCCTCCTTGGAGGCCATGGAGGTTAGCTAGGCTCGAGCGCTTCTTGGGCCTTCATTATGATGTCGGTAGCGCGTTCGACTTGCTCCTCCATGCCCTTGAGGGCTACGGTTGAAGAAGAGTCCACCATCCTAGGTTTGACGGAGTTCCTAAAGAACCGTCATGTTGTATATTCTCCTCTCCTCTTTAGAGTACTTGTGCTTGTATTTGTGTGATCTTTCTCTTGATTTTGTTTGTTTTTGTGGGATTCTTGTAATATTGGATTTTTGATGAGCGATGTGAGGGAGTGAATTTGATGTGTATTTTGAGTTTATTGTGATAGGTGAAGTGAAGGTGACTCCTAGAAAGGAGTGGTTAGTGATAGAGCTTGGATCGTGAGCAAGGGAGCCGGTTTTTGGGGTCATGGGAGTCATGAAGACCCTTCCCGACAGGGATGGGGCCGTCCCGATCGGGATGAGGGTGCCAAAAATCGAGTTCACTGGAGTGTCATCCCAATCGGGAGGGAGGCTTCCCGACCTGGACGGGTATGTCATCCCGACCGGGACCACCCATCCCGACCGGGATGACCCCCTACTCCTTTTTGGTGCTTCTTCTCCGACATTTAAGCCCACCCAACCATTGTATACCCCCACCCAACCTCCCTACCTTCCTTTCTCATATCATATCACCCATGTACCTCATTTACATACCTTAACCTCATTTCCTCCTCACCTTCGACCGATATTCACATCAAATCCCACCCCCTAGCACCATTACTACCCCTACCATGCGGTTCTATCAAGCTTGAAGAAGGATGACAATGACGACAACAAGCAAGTGCCTATATTGATCATTGAGACGATGGAGCGAGTGAGTTGCTATCCGGGCGGTCTAGCAACTATCCTTTCTTTTCCGTTTTTTTTTATTGCTTGTTTTCCCCTTATTTCTCCCCTTCCCCTTGAGTCATGGTACCTTAGTGGCCTTCGAGGCCTTGGTTTTGGTTGCTCCCGACTCTCGATGATGTGACTACATCAAGAGTCATTTTTCAAAATCCAAATTTTACAAGTTTTTCACTCTTTCTTTTCGAGGATTTAGTTGGATTTAGGCGGAATCCGGGCTAGGTGACTTGATTACACCTAGTCCTCCCCTCCCATTTCCTTTTATTTCCTTCTTTTTATTTTTCTTCCCCCTCCCATATCTTTTCTTGTCTCGGCCCATGGTGACTTGACTACACCCCGGCCGGACGCTTTCTACCCTTTTCTCCACTTTTCTTGTTGATTTCTAACTTTATTTTCGTAGTTTCTTTTGTGCTCCCATGCACTACGGTCGAGCATGAGGACATGGCTCGACTTAAGTGTGGCGGAGTGGTATTCTAGCATAGTTAGCTTTATTTTTGTAGTTTTTCGAAAAAAATCTTTTAAAACCCTAAAAATTTGAAAACTTTTCACAAAAATCAAAAAGATTTTCCTTTTGTGTGTTTTCCTTTTGTATCTTTGTGTCGTGTATTTGTTGTATTGTGTGTGTTTTGCCCCCTCTTTTCCTTATAGGTTGCCTAATCGCCATTAGCTTTGGTGAGCTTTCAAGGCTTCCGGTAACATCTCTTCATCCCTTTTTCCCTCTTTGCTTCTTGTGAGTTTGGAGGAGATTTGTGATGATGTGTGCTCGGGAGGAGCTTTGTAAAGTTTGATGTTGGTTGGTTGCTCATTTGGAAGTTAGGGGTGGTGTTTGTGTTATGTATGTGTTCGTTTTGTGTTGTTCTTGTTTTGTTGCTTTTGTTTCTTTTTCTTTCGTTTTCATTGAGTCTTTGTTTTGTGTTTTGTTGTGTGTCATGTGTGTAAACCGTTTTCGAAAACCCGGTTTAGAGACTAGTGTGTGAGTGCATACGTTCTCTTTCTAGTAGTATAAATCGAGTCTTGGACTTTAGTCTAGTAGAATGACCCTAAATCAATGATTTCGTTGGTCCTTTACCTTGAGTCCACCTAGCTTACTAGGGATTTACTACGGGATTTGCACTTTTGACCATTATGACCACCCACGGTGTGAAAACGCCTTGGTTACCGAGTCCCGTCCCCTAGGTGACCGTGTTTGGGATTGTTTAATTAGTCCAAGTTCTCCACTTTTTGTGGGTTTGAAGGGAAGGACGCTCCCCGACTCTCCCATTTCCCTACCTCCTACACATATCCACACAATAAATTGCAAAGTGTTGATTCCTCTCTTTCTTGTCATACAAAGAAATGCCAAAAAGCCAAATCTTGCCAAGAAAGGGCAAAGAAAAGAAAAAAGAAAGAAAATAAAAGAAAGAAAAGAATGAAGAAAAAGAAAAGGCACAAAAGCCAAAAAGAAAATAGAAAAGAAGAAAAAGAATGGCATGGCAAAACAAAGCAAAAATGCAAAAGAAGAAGAAAATGCCAAAAGAAAATCGTCTCACAAAAATAGAAACCTCACCCCACAAAAATAAGCCTTTTTCCGACTTTTGCCGTGAAGAGCCTACCAAAGGACCGAGTCCCGAGGAAGGATGATAGCGGCATTAGTCGGTCTTCTCTCATTTTGCATGTTTTTCCACCTTTTTACTTGGACTAGTTAGGCGATTTTGGAAACGGGACGACCCTCTTGGCTCACACTAAAGGGGGCGGGGTCTCACTTACCTACAGTGTCGACTAACACCGTGGTTCATCCTTTTTTCCATCCCGCCGATCGTCCCGTAGTACGTCCTTAGAAGGTTAGGGGGAACGGAGGTAAGTTACCAACGTTTTTATTGCTTTGTCGTCATACTATTAGGGTTTAGTCCATCTTGGTTTGTATTGCTAGCTTGAGAACGTTGTCACTTGCCTTGAGTCCTAAACCGGTGCTTCTTTCACCGCTTGTTTGAGGGAAGCGGTATTTCTTTTCATTTGGGTGCAACCTTTTGTGTGTTTGTTTGTGTGTTTGTTTGTTTATGTGTTTTGTGTCCGGTTGCATCCACAGTTTTGTCGCAAGACCCGACTTGCCTTGCGAAGTGCACTTTTCCTCTAAGTGCACTCGCGTGAGTTGAAAGGGCGTAGGGTGCGCTAATACCCATTCGGCTAGTATAGTAGTTAGTATGTGCTTACTCGAGGGCGAGTAAGGGTTAAGTGTGGGGGAGTTGATAAGTGTAGTTTGTAGTGCCTGATTCGTAGTGTTTTGGTCCCATTTTCCTTGTGGAATCGCTCCTTGGGAGCGATTTATGGGCTACTTATGCTTCCTCTAGTTCGTTTCAGGTTCCCGAGACCATTCATGAAGAGTTGGAGCGATTCTGACTCAATACATACACTTTTCGGAGCCAACGAAGCAGAGGAACGATCACTCGATGCCTTGGATTCGAACCCGAGACCTTGGGACCCAATCCCGAGCCTCCGAGACCCGATCCCGAGTCCCGAGAATCGATGAGAAGTCCATGTGAAGCAAGGAGGAACCTTAAAGATCATATTGGAGGCCTACAAGACTCATCCCCGACGGGTATGACCTCAACCCGTCCGGGATGAGGTGCACAAAAGAGGATGCTCCTGTTTTGGGTCCATCCCGACCGGGACCAGCTCCTCCCGACCGGGACCGACACCCTCCCGACCGGGACCACCTCCTCCCCGCCGGGAAGGGCTGCTGTTGCTCCGCGCTTCATTCTTCTCTTCTCCTTTCCACTTGTAACCCTATATATAAACCCCCCCTCTTGTATTAAGACAGAATCTTAGCTTATGTTCTTCAAACCCTAGACTACTTTAGGTTAGATTAGTGTAGATTAGGGTAGATTAGTGTTAATTAGTCCTTAATCTAGTTAGTGAATCTTGTATTAAGGGATCTCTTGAAGAATCCATCCAATCTTGACAACATTGGTGGATGTTTTGGGTGTTCTTTATATACAAGTTCTCATCTTTTCATTCCATTTTTAGTTGGTATAATCTTCTTCTCCTTTTTACTCTTAATCCTTTATTGTTTATCAAGTTTGAATCTTTGTTATTGTTAGTTCATAGTTCTTGTTAGTTTCACTCAGATATGTTTTGATGTTTGGGTTGATTTCTCCTGTTCTTGTTAGTTGCAGTTTGATTATGTTAGAGTAGTGTTCTTGCTAGGGTTAGTAAGGTGATTAGGGTGTTAATTGGATGATTAAGGGTTTGTTGGAGATGTTGGTGGAAGATTTGAGGTTTCTTCTTGAGTGATGCATATTACATGTTTGATGGAATGCTTGAATGACTAAGTAGGTTGGAATGCTTGTTTTTCTTGGTTTCCTTTGTCGTGTGTATCGCCGGATGGGTTCCATGAGGAACCTCTAGGTCGTGTGTCCTAGATTACCCTACTACCGCCTTCACTCTAGCTCTTCCTTGACCATTCCGTTACCCCTTTGACCCCGACCTAATCCTAGCCCGTTTTCCTTGTTTGTTTCTCCGTCTCCTTAGCCATAGTCTAGCCTTCTCTCCCTCTTATCATTCTCTAGCTTAGCTCGTTGACTTAGTCTCGTATTTGGGCGACCTTAGTCTAGACGCCTCTTACAGTCCCCGTGGATTCGACCCGACTTACCCTAGCTACCCTAGTTAGGTTTTGCAGGTTATTTATTTGGTGGCGGGATTCACGACAAATCCCTACCATCAATATCCCGGAAGCCCGGGTGTCGAATTTATCAAGCTCGAGGACTCATCCCTTGCCAACCTGCCCGTGGTCCGAGAAGCTCGGGGATTTCGTCACCGTCCACCACCGTAGTAACCGGAAGACCGGCTTTTCGAACGTTACGTAGACCGTACCGCATACCCAATCGGGACAACGATCAAAGACTCAATCCCCTGCATCACACCACACGGTGAACACAAGACACAAGCCCATCTAACAGCGGGACACACCTCTCTCTCGTCACCGACGTAAAGCAAACCCGTTCAGAGAGGTGTTGTTCCAAGGGAGATCATTTCAAAAAAATGAAAATGATTCCCAAGGTCCTCACTCAGCATAGCAGGCCAACGATACTGTCGCGACATCGAGGTCGATTTACACGCTACCCCGTTTTCCGAGAAGCTCGAGATTTTCGTCGCCGTCTACCACCGTAGTAACCGGAAGACCGGCTTTTCGGACGTTACGTAGGCCGTACCGAATACCCAATCGGGACATCGATCAAGACTCAAACCCTCACAACCCATCCCACAAGGCCACCGGACAGACCAGCGCCACCTTGCTCAACTTTATCGGGACTCGCTACTCCGGAGGACACCACCCCTCCGTCCGTTCTCCTAGATCCATACGACCCCGCCATTCCGGGGCCCCCGACTGTCGACGCGGCCCACAAATCACCGGCCTGAAAAGTGGTACCCATGCCGCGCCTAGTCGGGTGGGGGGGAGCACCCATCCTTCACCTTAGCCTTGAAGGGTCCGAGACCCACTAATTAGACTCCTCTAATTAGTTACTAAATTACTTGTTAATTTAGTATATAAAGATCTAGTTACATGCATGACATCAAATGACAAAAACTAGATATAAGAAGAGATTTCCTTACATAAACAATGAGGAAATATTGGGCACAATAAGAAAACTCCTTTTCTTATTGTTCTTGAGCTATTAATAGTATGGATGATCCTCCAAAACCTTGAATCTCCAATGTAGAAGATCTCCTTTAAGTTGCACCAAGAATCAACCCAAATAATCACCACTATTATTAACAAGATAATAGTAGTGATAAAACAACACTAATATTATGAATCTATTACTACTTCAGTAATGGAGATGAATACTAGTATTAGAGAGAGTTTTGGAGAGATGAGGTAAAAAGCAAAAGCTCATGCATGCAAATGAATTGGTGAGTTAAAAAGAGAACAAAGAGCCCCCTTTTTACTACCCCAAAACCGGCCACCCCACATGGGGAAGACTAAAATGCATTATTTTATTTGCATGCTTAAAGTCTAGTGTCTAGTGTCATTATTACTATTATTTATGCATGTAGTAAAAATAAGACCAACCACTATTGCCATTATTTTTACTAGTGTACCATACACATGTACATAAAATGGGTCCATTTTATTTTGTCATTTGTCATACAAATGCAATGTGTGACATGATCAATTATCTCTATAATTGATCACATCAAATAATATACTCTTAACTCTTTAAGTAGTACATTACTATTATATCTATATATAATAGGTCCCATAATAATAATAATAATAATCAATTAGCTAAATTTACAACTCTTTGTAAATATATTAACGGCTAATTACCACAACCCATAAAAGCATACAAAACCTCAACTAATTTAGTAATTAACGTTTAAATACCAAATTAGGTCTTATTTAATCGTATTAAAATAAGACGTAAAATTTATTCAGTCAATTATCGTATAATAGACTAATAAACTTAATCGGACAGAGTTCCAAACTCTATCTCCAATAAATAACTCTCGTTACCATGCATATATCACTATATACGCAAGGAACTAATTAGCTGTATCAGATACAAATAATTAGTCTTCTATTTGGGTCTCATCCTATAGGTGTGACCAAAAGGGATCAGCTGATCACCGCCGTCATACGACAGTAACGTCTAACTCTAGTCAGCTGAGCGTTACCGATTTACGTTAATCAACTGACGTGGAGTATCAATGTACTAATTATCCCAAATATATTCCGCCCATGAGATTTAATATATCAATGGACTATTGTGGAGGACACTCGCTCCAACAATCTCCCACTTGTCCGATACAAGTTGTGCATGTAGCCACTATATTGCGGAGTACTCCTACTCCATCAATGTCTCCCACTTGTCTACACAAGTTGTGCGCTACCGATTCTCTTGTCTCTTTGATGTCACATCCTCCCACTCATCACAAGGTGTCTTTCAGGTCGCACTTGTGATTTAAATATAATAAGAGTGGTTTTCTCGATCTGGAGAATAACTGTTTGACCGGAAAATCTACCATAGATCTATTTCCGAGCGTGGCCACGCATTTCTAGTTACTTCTCCTCGAGTGGCCCAAGGACGTATGTACCCGACGTGGGTGAACAATTCCTGTTGACCCAACTTATACTGTATAATGCAGATCACCATGACCCAGAAGATGCCCATCAGCCTCCTTTCACGGCACGACTTAGGACACCAACCTAAAGCCAATCGGAAACTGCACCGACTCAGATAAATGGTCGCCAGTCTAAAGAATCGACTCATAGGAATAAAATAGAAATCCCCGCCACGACCAGGCTTCAACTAATTTGATAAGGGACTCTATTGTGGTCCCTGCCCGGCAGAGTGACAATCAGTCTGCCTATGTAAATGACCAGTCATCTCCATGACCCCATGGTCTTGAACTAACCATCGATCAACTTACAATCTTGTCACTCCGAGTCGTCACCTCATTAAGTGACAAGGGGCAAAAATACTATGTTCAAACGTTCACTTGAATAGGGTTCAAGATTGTCTCACAATCCATTCGAATGAACAAAGTATGGGTTTAGTCAAACTAAACAAAAGAGTTTATATTGAAACTCGAACAATGAATGCTATTATCATAAATGTAAAAATTGCTACAATATCCAATTATTACATCTTAGATTACTTAAGGAAAATCCGGGACTTTTCTCAATCCCATTGCAACAACATGACCATCATGTTTAGCCTTTGAAAGAGGCTTGGTTAAAGGATCAGCGATATTCTCGTCTGTCCCAACCTTACATATATCGATTTCCTTCCTTTCCTCGAGATCTCTTATCACGTGGTATTTCCTAAGTACATGTCTAGACTTATTGCTAGACTTGGGCTCTTTTGCTTGAAAAATGGCCCCGCTGTTATCACAATATATGGTGATAGGATCTTCGACGGAGTGGACTACTCCTAGTCCTTCCAAAAACTGACGAATCCAAACAGCTTCCTTTGCAGCTTCCGAAGCCGCGACGTACTCAGCTTCTGTTGTAGAATCCGCGGTGACACTTTGCTTGGAGCTCTTCCAACTAATGGCTCCTCCATTCAACATATAAACATAGCCGGATTGGGATTTCAAATCATCCCGATCGGTTTGGAAACTGGCATCCGTGTAACCTCTTACACGTAATTCAGTATCCCCTCCAAACACTAAGAACGAATCCTTGGTCCTTCGCAAGTACTTAAGGATGTTCTTCACGGCTGTCCAGTGACTTTCACCTGGATTGGCTTGATAACGACTAGTCATGCTCAATGCATACGAAACATCGGGACGAGTGCACGTCATGGCATACATGATTGATCCAACCGCGGAAGCATATGGGATCAACTTCATGCGTTCAATTTCTTCGGGTGTGGTAGGACACTGTGACTTGCACAAAATGGTACCTTGACTCATGGGAAGAAAGCCTCTCTTAGAGTCTTTCATTTTGAATCGATCAAGAATCTTATCTATATAAGCTTCTTGACTTAATACCAACGTCCTTTTGGATCTATCTCTATGGATCCGAATACCCAAAATACATTGTGCATTTCCCAAATCTTTCATTTGGAAGTGCTTTCCTAGCCACTCCTTTACGGAAGCAAGCATCAGAACGTCATTCCCGATAAGAAGTATGTCATCCACATACAAGACAAGAAAGGTTACCTTACTCCCACTAAACTTCATGTACAAACAAGGTTCCTCGACACTTCGAGCAAAACCATATTGTTTGATAACATGATCAAAGCGATGATTCCAACTTCTGGACGCTTGCTTAAGACCATAAATGGATCTTTTAAGCTTGCATACCTTCCTAGGATTAGATGTATCTACAAAACCTTCTGGTTGTGTCATATACACTTCCTCTTCTAGAATCCCATTCAAGAAGGCGGTTTTGACATCCATTTGCCAAATCTCATAATCATGAAATGCGGCAATCGCTAGGATAATCCTTATGGAGCGAAGCATTGCGACTGGAGCAAAGGTTTCGTCATAGTGAAGACCATGAACTTGAGTAAAACCCTTTGCCACCAATCTAGCTTTGTAGACATCTCTATGTCCATCTATGCCATTCTTGATTTTAAAGATCCATTTACACTGAAGAGGTCTCACCTTTTCAGGTAAATCAACCAAATCCCACACTTGGTTTTCGTGCATAGAATCCATTTCGGATCGCATGGCTTGAAGCCATTGCATAGAATCACGACTAGATATGGCTGCCTTGTAGGTGTTAGGCTTGTCACTTTCGCAAAGCAACATGTCTAACGCATCTTCCTCGACAATACCAAGGTATCGATCAGGAGGATGACTAAACCTCGTGGATTTCCTAGGTTCAAAGGGAACAACAACCGTGTCCGAGGAAGAGGGAACGCTTTCCTCCACTTCATTTTCGGTTTGTGGCTCTTGGACTTCATCAAGTTCAAATTTTCTCCCACTCTGTCTTCTAGAAATGAAGTCATTTTCTAGAAAGACAGCATCACGTGCCACAAACACTTTGTTTTCGTGACGATTGTAGAAGTAATAGCCTTGTGTTTCCTTTGGATACCCTACAAATAGACATTTGTTGGATCTTGGTGCGAGTTTGTTGTCAGACTTGTTCTGAACATATGCCTCACAACCCCAGATTCTCATGAACGACAAATAAGGAACCCTTCCCTTCCATATCTCATATGGTGTCTTATTGGCCGCTTTAGTCGGGCTTCGATTTAGTGAAAATATTGCGGACAAAATGGCAAAACCCCAAAATGAATCAGGAAGCTCAGTGAGACTCATCATGGACCGAACCATATCTAATAAAGTTCGGTTTCTCCTTTCGGCCACACCATTCAACTGTGGTGTGCCAGGAGGAGTCCATTGTGATACTATGCCACAATCTTTTAGGTGTGAATCAAATTCATTATTTAGGTATTCACCGCCACGATCGGATCGTAGTACTTTAATCTTTTTATCCAATTGGTTCTCTACTTCACTTTGAAACTCTTTGAACTTTTCAAAAGCATCGCTCTTATGCCTCATTAAGTAGACATACCCATATCTACTTAAGTCGTCGGTAAAAGTGATGAAGTAGTTGTAACCACCCCTAGCGGTGATAGTCATTGGGCCACACACATCGGTATGTATAAGGCCCAATACCTCACTTGCTCGTGTTCCTTTACTTGAGAAAGGAGCACGAGTCATCTTGCCTAATATGCAAGACTCGCATACACCATAAGATTCGTAATCAAATGGTTTGAGAAGTTTCGTTGAAACAAGTCTCTTTATGCGTCGTTCGTTTATGTGTCCTAAACGACAATGCCAAAGGTAGGATTGATTAGGTTCACCCGTTTTGAGCTTCTTGTTTTCTACATGATATACATCATTAACATTATCTAGAACATAAATACCTCCGATAGACGTAGCTTTACCATAAACCATGTCATTAAATGAAAAAGTACAACAATTGTCCTTAATCATAAAGGAAAAACCTTCCATATCAAGTACGGAAATGGAGATAATGTTCTTAGTTAAAGTTGGTACGAAATAACAATTATTCAAATACAACTCTAAACCACTAGCTAGAGTGAGTACATAAGTGCCTACGGATATAGCGGCTACTCTAGCTCCATTTCCCATGCGTAGGTCTACATCACCCTTGGCTAGTGCTCGCACGTCCCTCATGCCCTGTAAATGATTACAAAGATGAGAACCACATCCGGTATCTAATACCCAAGTGGAAGTGCAAGTATAGTTAATGTCTATCATATAGAGGGAAGTGAGAACAATACCTGACGGAGTCTCACTCTCGTCTTTCTTGTTCTTCAATTCCTTCAAATATTTGGGACAATTGCGCTTCCAATGTCTCTTGCCATTACAGTGATAGCAATCGGCGTCGGCATGTTTGTTAACCTTAGCCTTAGGTTTGCTATTCTCAATAGCTTTCCCTTTGTTCTTGTCTTTTCCATGTCTCTTGAATTTGGTCTTACCCTTGTTTTTACCCTTTTGAACCCCAAGGTTGAGATTCTTCATTTTCATGGAGAGCATGTCTCTCTTCTCACTCCCACTAGCCTCCATGTCCCTCTCCGCTTGGTTGAGGAGTGCATGAAGCTCTTGGAAACTCTTGTCCATGCCATGCATATTATAGTTCACCCTAATTTGGGAGAACTTGGAGGGGAGTGAGTGAAGAATGCGACCGATCGCAAGCTTCTTGGGAATGCTACACCCTAGACGCTCTAGTGTGTCAATATGCTCAATCATCTTGAGCACATGAGGACCCACTTTTTGGCCCTTTTCTAGCTTACCCTCGAAGAATTTCATCATAGCCTCATATTGACGGATATCGGGTGATTGGGAAAAAGCCGTCGTAACCCTTGAGAATATCTCATATGCATTAAGGGTAATGTATTGAAGCTTGAGTTTTGGAGACATTGACCATATCAAGACATTCTTGATATCGTTGGATATCTTCAAATACTCCTCATAAGCGGTCCTTTGTGCCGGGGCGGCTCGAGGACCGGGTTCGTTGGGTGGTGGTTCGTTCAAGTAACGAAGGACGTTGTCGGACAACGCCGCACCTTTAATGGTAGACTCCCACTCGATGAAATTACTTCCATCGTCTTTCAAGATACATTTGTCCATAACGGACCTAAGCCAAGAATCCTTTTCGAGTTGAATGGTTGCATTAGTAGCCATAGCGAATTATAAACACTACAACAAAGTTTAGGAAATATTAACATTCATTGTTATATAATTTACTTGTAAAACAATTTTAACAAGTCACTCATATAATGACCCCTCACGAAATTATATAAGTGATTCCAAGACCCGTATCTAGATAAGAACTAACATCGCATGCAATCCTTATGTAAAAACGGTAAGTCATTACTTGACTAATTCTACCCTAGAACTCTCGGTCGACGGATTTCAACCAAATCCATCTCCTAGCCCCGAAATAACTTTTATCTCGTTGAGTCCAACCCAATCTTGGCATGTGATCTTATCACCCTATTTACCCTAGGTAAAAAGGGTCCACGTTGTGGTTGCCCTAATGAACAAGGGGTTCATAGGTGCTTTAATTGGTAAGGCTAAATCTCAATTCTTACGATGCATGTGAGAGGTCTTGTCAATATTAGGTTACTAATCACTTATAAGTGAACTAAGTTGGTGATTACGTAAATTGGTGAATTGACAATCGACGAATAAAATGCATGATTGGCGATTTTGGCATGAGCGAAAATAAAGCAAGCATCAAACAAAATAAATCCTAGTATGGCCATCTAGCTAATCTAATTAACTAGACTATTACAAAATCGGAAACCAACTCCTTGGTCCCTGGCCTCTTCAATGGAACACCACCAAAAGGCACCGTCTTTTGTCCACCGTCTTGTGTAATCTCCGTCTTCATAATAATAAATTACAAATTGATACAAATGATACATAGCATTTCCTATTATACATTTGTATAAATAAAACTATTAATTATTACAAACGGGCGATACGAGATCACAATTGATTACAATTAAATCGATATTCCCTTACATTACGGGTAATACCGATTAAAAGACTAGGCCATACTAGGTACAATCTTGCAAAATAAACAATAAATGACATTCATTCATTCAACAACATTAAAATAAATAAAATGCTGTAAAAATCATGCCAAAATCGCCCCATAATTTATCAAGTTCATCCTAGCTCGGTTTTATGGAATTTATTGATTTTTAACCATTAAAAATCATTAATCAACACTTAATTCTCAATTAAGCTCAAACTAATTTTCCAAACCAATTTGGAATTTCAAGAATTAGTCTCCACCAATTTGAAAAATAAAAATTAGTTTGAATTGATTTTATTTGCTAATTTAATCGGTAAATGGTCAATATTATGAAATAAATTCAAATTAAATCATAAGACGTTCAAAATTAAAAATGAATAATTTTGTTCATTCTGGAACATTTCCAGGAACTCCAAAACAAAAACTTGTCCATAAATATTCTCGAATAAAATAGGAACAAATAAATGCATGTTTATCGATTCTTATCTCATAAAAAACAATAAACATCCCAAAATGACAAAATAAATTTCAAAAATTTACACATATGTCCATCAACATATGAAGATATGTACACCAAAAAACCATGCCCAAAAACAACATGCAACTATTTTTAGTTAACTTTTAACATCAAATAGGCATAAAAACTCGGTTTTTAAGGCATAAATGATTATAAATTAGCAAATAAATTCCAAAAATTACCAAACTCGACCACAACCATTTTGAGGTCATTAGGTATGCATGTACCCAAAAATTTTGTGTGAAACTCCTTTTACACAAAATTTTCGGTTTTTTACAAAGTTATCATATAACCCGAAAAAATGTCAAAAATCGACATGCATGCAACAACAAAGCTCTGATACCACTTGAAGGGTCCGAGACCCACTAATTAGACTCCTCTAATTAGTTACTAAATTACTTGTTAATTTAGTATATAAAGATCTAGTTACATGCATGACATCAAATGACAAAAACTAGATATAAGAAGAGATTTCCTTACATAAACAATGAGGAAATATTGGGCACAATAAGAAAACTCATTTTCTTATTGTTCTTGAGCTATTAATAGTATGGATGATCCTCCAAAACCTTGAATCTCCAATGTAGAAGATCTCCTTTAAGTTGCACCAAGAATCAACCCAAATAATCACCACTATTATTAACTAGATAATAGTAGTGATAAAACAACACTAATATTATGAATCTATTACTACTTCAGTAATGGAGATGAATACTAGCATTAGAGAGAGTTTTGGAGAGATGAGGTAAAAAGCAAAAGCTCATGCATGCAAATGAATTGGTGAGTTAAAAAGAGAACAAAGAGCCCCCTTTTTACTACCCCAAAACCGGCCACCCCACATGGGGAAGACTAAAATGCATTATTTTATTTGCATGCTTAAAGTCTAGTGTCTAGTGTCATTATTACTATTATTTATGCATGTAGTAAAAATAAGACCAACCACTATTGCCATTATTTTTACTAGTGTACCATACACATGTACATAAAATGGGTCCATTTTATTTTGTCATTTGTCATACAAATGCAATGTGTGACATGATCAATTATCTCTATAATTGATCACATCAAATAATATACTCTTAACTCTTTAAGTAGTACATTACTATTATATCTATATATAATAGGTCCCATAATAATAATAATAATAATCAATTAGCTAAATTTACAACTCTTTGTAAATATATTAACGGCTAATTACCACAACCCATAAAAGCATACAAAACCTCAACTAATTTAGTAATTAACGTTTAAATACCAAATTAGGTCTTATTTAATCGTATTAAAATAAGACGTAAAATTTATTCAGTCAATTATCGTATAATAGACTAATAAACTTAATCGGACAGAGTTCCAAACTCTATCTCCAATAAATAACTCTCGTTACCATGCATATATCACTATATACGCAAGGAACTAATTAGCTGTATCAGATACAAATAATTAGTCTTCTATTTGGGTCTCATCCTATAGGTGTGACCAAAAGGGATCAGCTGATCACCGCCGTCATACGACAGTAACGTCTAACTCTAGTCAGCTGAGCATTACCGATTTACGTTAATCAACTGACGTGGAGTATCAATGTACTAATTATCCCAAATATATTCCGCCCATGAGATTTAATATATCAATGCACTATTGTGGAGGACACTCGCTCCAACAAGCCTAACCCTGACCGATCACCCTAGGGTGACCGGTCATCCGCCTAACCCACCCTCAGGCAGCTGCTCCCCCTTATAGAGCAATATTTGATTTTTGTGCTCTGCCCACAGTAGACATTGAAAAGTTAGAATCAGGATATGAAATTGGGGTGCCCCAAATGACCGATCACCTTAATGCCATGACCGATCACCTTCCCATGGCCACGCCCATGGCGCCCTGGGCTAGCCCAAGGTGCGCTCCCGGCATGCGCCCGGCTCGCCCACGGTCCCGATGCGGGCCGGGGCCCGGGTCCCGATTCACGCCCAAGTGCCCGCACCCGGGCCCGCGTCTTTCTATCATTAGATATGCACGCTTGGGACGCTCCTACTAGATCCGTAGGTGATGTGAGTTGATATGAACTTTGAAACAAGAATATGAAGTAGGATTAGTACTCTGAAATGGAACGTAAACAAGTGACCAAAACAGAATGAAAGGATAGTTTTAAGGATGAATAAACCGTAACCGAGGATAGTATGCTAGGTGAAGTAGACCTATACTCCAACAAAGCGGTTGCTAGATCAAACACTCGATTGAAATAGCGAGTTTAGAGCTTGTAACGCGACTTACTCTAGACTTTGTCTTGTAAACAACAAGGACGTAAAAGAAAGCTTAGCTTTACTCAGGTTTTTGATATGCAAATTGGATGTCTTATTCCTTCAAAATGGCCGGCTATATATAGCCTACACAAGACCCTTAAACCGGCTGGTTTAGGGTGACAAAAACAAAGTTACAACCATGTGAACACGGAGCTAATTACAAAGTTGGGAGCTAATAACAAAGTAATGTAAACATGGAGCTAATAACAAAGCTAAGTGAAGAGTAATCAGCCGTTGCACACCATGTGAACATGGAGCCAAAACCAAAGCTTGCTGATGTGCACACTATGTGAACATAGTCATGGTGTGAACCCAAGTTAATGTCTTCAATTTACCTTGACTTCTTTGCTCCTTTATTCAGCTCCTATACGAGCTAACTTAATACTTGGAGGAGGCACACTACTTGGCTGGTAGGAGGTGCTAATGTGGCTTGACTAGAGCTATTAGGAACTAGTGTTACTTCATTGAACTCTTTAGCCTCTTCATTCGGATCATCTCCTCCCCCTTGAAAAGGAATTGCCCTCAATTCTGAAATGCCATCATCATCAAGATAAGGAGAAAGGTCTCCCACATTGAACGTGGCATGAACTCCATAATCATCCGGTAATTCCACTTTGTAAGCATTGTCGTTTACCTTTGATATGATCTTATAAGGACTTTCAGCTCGTGGCATCAACTTATTCTTTCTTTTGCTTGGAAACCTCTCCTTTCTCAAGTGAACCCAAACTAAGTCACCCTCTTGAAAAAGTCTTGGCTTCCTGTTCTTGTTGGACCTTCTTTTGTATGCTTCATTAACCTCCTTGATCCTTTCTTGAATTTGCTCGTGGAGTTTGATCATAGCCTTTAGTTTGGACTCCGCATCCTTGTGAACTAACTCATCCTTAGGTAGAGGAATCAGGTCCAAAGGCATGTAAGGATTGATCCCATACACGGCCTCAAAAGGGGAATGAGAGGTAGCATAAGTAGGAGAGCGATTGTAGGCAAATTCAGCATGGGCAAGCTTGATATCCCAATCCTTTTGAGTCTTACTTACAAGGCCTCTTAATAACGTCCCCAAAGTGCGATTGGTAACCTCGGTTTATCCATCTGTTTGTGGATGATGAGAAGTGCTAAATAAGAGCTTGGTTCCCACCTTCCTCCATAATGTGTTCCAAAAGTAACTAAGGAACTTTGAATCACGATCAGAGACAATGGACTTGGGTATTCCATGGAGACGCACCACCTCCTTGAAGTATAAGTCAGCAACATTGCTAGCATCATCCGTTTAGTGGCAAGCAATGAAGTGAGCCATCTTTGAAAACCGATCTACCACCACCATGATAGCATCTTTTCCTCTAGCGGTTCTTGGTAAGGCTACAATGAAATCCATGGATACATCTTCCCATGGTCTATTAGGAGTGGGTAAGGGCGTGTAAACTCCGGGTTTGAAAGAACTTTTGGCAAATTGGCAAGTCACACACTTGCTCACTACATGCTGGACACTCCCTTGCATCTTTGGCCAAAAGAAGTGCTCCTTTAAGACCTCCAAAGTTCTTGTAATGCCAAAATGACCCACAAATCCTCCTCCATGAGCTTCTCTAACCAGCAGCTCTCTAATGGGATGCTTGGGCACACACAGGCGGTTTCCTTTGAAAAGAAATCCTTCCTGCAAAACAAACTCATCAAAGGCTCCCTCCTTGCATTTGGTGAAGGTTTCACCAAAGTCAGCATCATTGTTGTAGTAGTCTTTTAGAGTTTCAAATCCGAGCAACCTCACATCCAAAGTAGATAGTAAAGTGTAGCGGCGGGATAGTGCATCAGCTACTACGTTACTCTTTCCATCCTTGTACTTT
Source organism: Agrostemma githago (assembly GCA_958450325.1). Lineage (NCBI taxonomy): Eukaryota > Viridiplantae > Streptophyta > Magnoliopsida > Caryophyllales > Caryophyllaceae > Agrostemma > Agrostemma githago. The sequence goes on from OY288248.1 coordinate 34,922,773, forward strand.
GAAGAGAAATGAAAGGATTGCAAGAATTCCACCCACTTGGCATGCCTTGGACTTAACTTTTGTTGGCCATTGATGTATTTTAGGGACTCATGATCTGAATGGAGAATAAAATGGTTAGTACGAAGGTAATGACTCCAATGATCAAGAGCTCTTACTATGGCATAGAACTCCTTGTCGTAGGTGCAATAGTTCAGCCTTGCTCCATTGAGTTTTTCTGAGAAATAGGCAATGGGGCGCTTATTTTGTACAAGAACAACACCAATTCCTACTCCACTAGCGTCACATTCCACCTCAAATGGTTGAGAGAAATCAGGAAGGGCTAAGATAGGAGCGGAACACAACTTTTCTTTAATGGCTTCAAAGGCTTCTTGGGCAGCTTTGGACCAAACAAATGCGCCTTTCTTCAAGCATTCGGTGATAGGACTTGTGATAGTGCTAAAGTTCTTGATGAATCTCCTGTAAAAAGAAGCCAAACCATGAAATGACCTTACTTCTGTAATGGTGGAAGGGATTGGCCAAGTACGTATGGATTCCACTTTGGTTTGATCAACTGACACTCCTTCTTTGGACACTACGTAGCCAAGGAACACTACGCTTTCCACAAAGAAGGCACACTTCTCCTTCTTCCCAAAGAGCTGTTGTTTGCGAATTGTTGTGAATAGTAGTCTTAAATGCTCCATATGTTCCTCCAAAGACCTGCTATACACAAGGATATCATCCAAGTAAACCACAATAAAGCGACCTAAGTAGGCCTTAAGTACCTCGTTCATTAACCTCATGAACGTGCTTGGAGCGTTGGTAAGACCAAATGGCATGACCGTCCACTCATAGAGTCCATGCTTGGTTTTGAAAGCGGTCTTCCATTCATCCCCTTCCCTCATTCTGATTTGATGGTACCCACTTCTTAGATCGATTTTGGAAAATACCACTGCCCCATGAAGCTCATCTAACATATCATCCAACCTTGGAATAGGAAACCTATACTTGATGGTGATGTTGTTAACGGCTCTACTATCTACACACATTCTCCAAGTTCCATCCTTCTTAGGTACTAAAAGGACTGGAACAGCACAAGGACTAAGGCTCTCCCGCACATACCCTCGACTCATTAACTCGTCTATTTGTCTTTTTAATTCCTTAGTTTCCTCCGGATTACACCTATATGCTGCCTTATTGGGTAAGGTTGATCCTGGAATGAGGTCGATTTGGTGTTCAATACCTCTAATAGGTGGTAAACCAACGGGTAATTCCTCGGGGAAGACATCCTTAAACTCGTGTATCAACTCCTCAAATGGCTTTCCTCCAAGCCCATTCTTAACTTCTACGGGTTTTTCTTTAGCCATCATGACAAAGACACGCTCCCCCCCTTGTAAAGCCTGCTCTACTTCACTCTCACTCGCAAAGATGGTGAGGTTAGGTTTCTTAGTTTTGTTGGAGGTCATAGCTCTAACAGCTTGGGGAGTCATAGGTTTTAGAATGATTTTCTTTCCCTTATCCCTCAATTCGTATTCATTCTTTCTACCATGGTGTACCACATCCCTATCAAACTGCCAAGGACGCCCCAAAAGTATATGACAAGCATCCATAGGGATAACATCACAAAGAACCTCATCAACATAAGACCCCATAGTTAAACCTACTCTTACTTGTTTTGTGACCTTTATCTTGTTTTCATTATCTAACCAATGTAATGCATACGGTCTAGGGTGATTAGTAGTGGTTAGACCTAACTTAGCTACCATTTCAGTAGAGGCAACATTCGTACAACTACCTCCATCAATAATCAAACTACACCATTTGGTATTAACTAGACATTTTGTGTGAAAGAGTTGGTCTCTTTGTTCGGTGTTGTGTGGGATGGGTTTAGCATGGAGTGTACGCAGTACTAAAACATTACCGTACGTTGGGAGCTCATAGTCTATTCCTTCTTCCTCCTTTTCTCCCAAGCAGACTTCAGGACCAGATGCGCTAATGGACTTAGAAAGTTTGTTCATCTTGCACACTGATTCTCTCTTTAGGCCTTCCAAGAAACTAGCGTCTTCAAAGCTCACAACTCCGGCCATGCTTGCGTCTAATGGATGACCAAAGCTCTGATACCACTAATGATGTGAGTTGATATGAACTTTGAAACAAGAATATGAAGTAGGATTAGTACTCTGAAATGGAACGTAAACAAGTGACCAAAACAGAATGAAAGGATAGTTTTAAGGATGAATAAACCGTAACCAAGGATAGTATGCTAGGTGAAGTAGACCTATACTCCAACAAAGCGGTTGCTAGATCAAACACTCGATTGAAATAGCGAGTTTAGAGCTTGTAACGCGACTTACTCTAGACTTTGTCTTGTAAACAACAAGGACGTAAAAGAAAGCTTAGCTTTACTCAGGTTTTTGATATGCAAATTGGATGTCTTATTCCTTCAAAATGGCCGGCTATATATAGCCTACATAAGACCCTTAAACCGGCTGGTTTAGGGTGACAAAAACAAAGTTACAACCATGTGAACAAGGAGCTAATTACAAAGTTGGTAGCTAATAACAAAGTAATGTAAACATGGAGCTAATAACAAAGCTAAGTGAAGAGTAATCAGCCATTGCACACCATGTGAACATGGAGCCAAAACCAAAGCTTGCTGATGTGCACACTATGTGAACATAGCCATGGTGTGAACCCAAGTTAATGTCTTCAATTTACCTTGACTTCTTTGCTCCTTTATTCAGCTCCTATACGAGCTAACTTAATACTTGGAGGAGGCACACTACTAGGCCGGTAGGAGGTGCTAATGTGGCTTGACTAGAGCTATTAGGAGCTAGTGTTACTTCATTGAACTCTTTAGCCTCTTTATTCGGATCATTAGGACCCACCTCCCGATGGGGGCTGGGGCCCGGGTCCCGATTTACGCCCAAACGTCCCAAGCGTCCCAAGTGCCCAAGTGCCCGCCCCCGCGCCTGCGTCTTTTGATCATTAGATGCGCACATTGGGACGCTCCTACTAGATCCGTAGGACCCACCTAGGGCCCGCGACCGTCGACGGGCCCCACTGATCGCCCGCCCGGAAAGCGGTACCGCTCCCGGGCCTACCTTAGCCTGACCATGGACCGATCCCCCTAGGGTGACCGGTCACCCGCCTAACCCACCCTCAGGCAGCTGCTCCCTCTATAGAGCAATATTTGATTTTTGTGCTCTGCCCACAGTAGACATTGAAAAGTGAGAATCACGATATGAAATTGGGGTGCCCCAAATGACCGATCACCTTCCCATGTGATGTGAGTTGATATGAACTTTGAAACAAGAATGAGAGATATGATTAGTAAACTGAAATGGACGTGAAACAAGTAACCAAAACAGAAGGTAAAGCTAGTTTCAGGATGAATAAACCGTAACCAAAGGATAGTATGCTAGGTGAAGTAGACCTATACTTCAACAAAGCGCTTTGCTAGATCAAACACTCGATTGAAATAGCGAGTTTAGAGCTTGTAACGCGACTCACTCTAGACCTTGTCTTGTAAACTACAAAGACGAAACAAAAGGAAGCTCAAAGCTTAACTTTTACTTGGTTTTTAATTTGCAAATTGGATGATCTATTCCTTCAAAATGGCCAGCTATTTATAGCCTACAAGAGCCCTTAAACCGGTTGGTTTAGGGTGACAAAAACAAAGACTAAAACTATGTGAACATGGAGCTAATTACAAAGTTGGAGCTAATAACAAAGTGGTGTGAACTTGGAGCTAACAACTATGCTAAGTGAAGAGTAATCAGCCGTGGTCTTCTTATGTGAACAAGGAGATGAAAACAAAGCTTGAGTAGGAGTAATGAGGCGCGGCAAAGGTGTGAACATGGAGCCAAAAACAAGGCTAACAAGAGAGCCTTTTGACCGTGTACACCAAGAGAACACAATCAGCTCTAAAACCTTCTTAACTTCAGTCCATTACTCTTGCTTGAATGATCGTGACCCTAAGTTAATGTCTTCACTTTACCTTGATTAGTTGCTCCTTTATCCAGCTCAAATTTGAGCTAGCTCCATTTATTGAAGATCGCTACTTATTATTGCTAATGTAGCTGGCCTAAGCAAGCTTAAGTAGGAGCTAGTAGACTTTAGATGAGCTCATTGGAACTTCCTTACTTGGATTGGTAGGTCCTTGATTCGGATCATCTCCTCCCCCTTGACAAGGAATTGTCCTCAATTCTGAAATGTTAACTTTATCAAGGTATAGAAGAAGATCTTCTATTGGGAAGGTGGCTTGAACTCCATATTCATCCTGCAGCTTCAACTTGTAAGTTCTGTGGTTACCCTTGTGCGGAACTTCTGGTTGTGACTTCCATTTGCTCTTTCCTTGGTTTGGGAACTCCTCCATACTTACGTTAGCCAAAGACAAGTCATCCCTTATGAAGGGCCTTGTACTTCTGTTTTTGTTGTGCTCTCCTTTGTAGGCTGCTCTCATTTTGTATCCTGAATTAGAATGCCTTGGAGTGCAAAGGAGGTTGCCTTTAGAAGGAAGTCTCACCTGCAAAATAAGCTCATCAAAAGTACTACAAGAGTTAGTCTTGTGTTTGGCCAGTACTTCAGTCTCCATGGAGTAGTAGTCCTTCCAATCCTCAATTCCAATTCTGGTTGTATGCGTGTTGTTACAAGACAACGCGTAGACCATGTCTTTGCCCTTACCTTCTACATACCTTAAGATCTCAGGATCTTTCCTAGGCATCATATAGGAGGGCATTCCATTAGAGATAACAACACCTTGTTCCTTTTGCCACTCTTCAAATGGCGTTCCTTCACTGCCACCTTCAATCTTGATTGGCTCTTCTTTGGTGGCATCCAACTCTCCTTTGTCTAAAGTATGCACTTCTACAATTTTACTAGCAAACATTGAGAGGCTGGGTTTTCCGACTCTATTCGCTAACATGTTACACACACTTTGAGGTGCCATGGGTTTGAGTATAATTTTCTTTCCTTTATCATTCAACTCATACTCATTCCTTCTTCCATGGTGAACTACGTCCCTATCAAACTGCCAAGGACGGCCTAATAGTATGTGACAAGCATCCATAGGAATTACATCACACAAAACCTCATCAACGTAGGAACCCATGGTTAATCCAACCCTCACTTGTTTAGTGACCTTTACCTTGTTCCCGTTGTTTAACCAATGTAAAGCATAAGGGTTAGGGTGATTAGTAGTAGCTAGGCCTAGTTTGTCCACCATTTCAGTTGAGGCAACGTTGGTACAACTACCTCCATCGATGATTAGACTACACCACTTATCTTTAACTTGACACTTAGTATGGAATAGTTGGTCTCTTTGTTCGGTGTCTTGTTGAATTGGGTTAGTATGTAGAGTACGCAGTACTAGGAGTGTGTCATAAGCAGGGGGTTCATAAGCCTCAATATCTTCTTCCTCTTCTTCCTCCCCTTCATTAACATTAAAGACAGCCCCTATACGTTGTTCCTCCTCCCATAACTCATCCCTAACTGTGATTACTTCCCTTAAGGTCACAACTCTTTTGTTAGGACAAGCGTTTTTGAAGTGACCAAACCCTTGACATTTGAAACAACGTACCTTAGATAGACTAGTTTCAGTGGTTGTTTTGGGGGTAGACTGAGGTGGGGGTGCTGGGTTAGTCTTAACAATAAGGGGTTGATTAGAACTAGTAGGATTGACTCTATTGCTATCATCCACCCGAGACCAAGTATGACTCTTACTAGACTCACCCTCATGTCTTCCCTTCCCTTGCGCCTCAATTTTTAGACACAGCCCACACAATGTATCAAAATCAGAATAAGGACACAAATCAACTGTATTGGCTATACTACAGTTTAATCCACGTAAGAATCTAGCCATTTTTATTTCTTCATTTTCCTCTACTTCTCCCATTAAAACCAGGTTCTCAAATTCCTCTATATATTCACTAACACTCATTTTTCCTTGAACAAGGTTAGCAATCTTTTTGTATAAGGACAACTTGTGTGTAGTTGGAACATACCTCTTACGTAGTTTACGTTTTAAGGACTCCCAAGAAGTAATCTTACCCTTCCCACTTCTGGTGCGTTGTACCTTAAGTCCTTCATACCAAAGGGAAGCCCCTTTGCTTAGCTTTAGGATGGCGTATTTGCACCTCTCTTCGTCCTCCAAATCCTTGAAGTCAAAGAGCTTCTCTATATTTCTTTCCCACTCCAAGTAAGCTTCAGGATCAGTACCGCCATTAAACTCAGGGAGTTCGTTTACCTTGATCCTATCCACCAGTTCCCTCCTTGGTTGGAAGCGAGAATTCTTGGGTTGGAAGTTCTCCAATGCCTTCTTTAGTTGTTCCAGGAAGGTAGGGTCTTCAAAGTTCAATACTCCAGCCATGCTTACGTCTAGATGGATGACCAAAGCTCTGATACCACTAATGATGTGAGTTGATATGAACTTTGAAACAAGAATGAGAGATATGATTAGTAATCTGAAATGGACGTGAAACAAGTAACCAAAACAGAAGGTAAAGCTAGTTTGAGGATGAATAAACCGTAACCAAAGGATAGTATGCTAGGTGAAGTAGACCTATACTTCAACAAAGCGCTTTGCTAGATCAAACACTCGATTGAAATAGCGAGTTTAGAGCTTGTAACGCGACTCACTCTAGACCTTGTCTTGTAAACTACAAAGACGAAACAAAAGGAAGCTCAAAGCTTAACTTTTACTTGGTTTTTAATTTGCAAATTGGATGATCTATTCCTTCAAAATGGCCGGCTATTTATAGCCTACAAGAGCCCTTAAACCGGTTGGTTTAGGGTGACAAAAACAAAGACTAAAACTATGTGAACATGGAGCTAATTACAAAGTTGGAGCTAATAACAAAGTGGTGTGAACTTGGAGCTAACAACTATGCTAAGTGAAGAGTAATCAGCCGTGGTCTTCTTATGTGAACGAGGAGATGAAAACAAAGCTTGAGTAGGAGTAATGAGGCGCGGCAAAGGTGTGAACATGGAGCCAAAAACAAGGCTAACAAGAGAGCCTTTTGACCGTGTACACCAAGAGAACACAATCAGCTCTAAAACCTTCTTAACTTCAGTCCATTACTCTTGCTTGAATGATCGTGACCCTAAGTTAATGTCTTCACTTTACCTTGATTAGTTGCTCCTTTATCCAGCTCAAATTCGAGCTAGCTCCATTTATTGAAGATGGCTACTTATTATTGCTAATGTAGCTGGCCTAAGCTTAAGTAGCAGCTAGTAGACTTTAGATGAGCTCATTGGAACTTCCTTACTTGGATTGGTAGCTCCTTGATTCGGATCACCATGGCCACGCCCTGAGCTAGCCCAAGGTGCGCGCCCGGCATGCGCCCGGCTCGCCCACGGTCCCGATGCGGGCCGGGGCCCGGGTCCCGATTTACGCCCAAGCGTCCCAAGCGCCCCAAGTGCCCAAGTGCCCGCACCCGCGCCCGCGTCTTTTGATCATTAGATATGCACGCTTGGGACGCTCCTACCAGATCCGCGGGACCCAACTGGGGCCCGCCACCATCAACGGGGCCCACTGATCCCCGGCCCGGAAAGCGGTACCGCTCCCGGGCCTACCTTAGCCTGATCATGACCGATCGCCCTAGGGTGACCGGTCACCCGCCTAACCCACCCTCAGGCAGCTGCTCCCCCTATAGAGCAATATTTGATTTTTGTGCTCTGCCCACAGTAGACATTGAAAAGTGAGAATCACCATATGAAATTGGGGTGCCCCAAATGACCGATCACCCGCCTGACCATGACCAATCACCTTCCCATGGCCACACCCACGGTGCCCTGGGCTAGCCCACGTTTCCAACTCATCCGATTGGGACGCCTGAGGTGTCAGTGGACAACTAACCGGGAGCAGTTGATGCCGGGCTCGAGAAACTCCGGATTCCCACCTGTTTTGGTCCCGTAAATCCCTCTCGAAGTGAGGGTAATTCTCGGACGGCCAGCTGGAAACGTTACTTAGGGCCACCAAACACACATCCGATCTGGACGGTTGAGGAAAATATGAGCCCGAGGCGCGCGCTCCCGGAGAGCGGGTGAGTACCGAGGAAACGCCTTGAAACACCCCTTGTCCATTAATCTTAGGGACTCCTCCCGTTTAGCCCCCGTCCGCTCTCGGGCGCACGCTCCACGCTCTGGGCATCGAACCCCCCGCCCAACACTTAGCCGTTTTTCTGGGCCTCCAAACACGAACTGAAACCGCCCGGCGACGCACGTAGAGTGTGGGGAAGGGGGGACTCGGGGGAGGGACGAATCGAAGCGACATAGGGCTGAATCTCAGTGGATCGTGGCAGCAAGGCCACTCTCCCACTTCCAATACCCTGTCGCGTATTTAAGTCGTCTGCAAAGGATTCAACCCGCCGCCGGTTAAAATTATTTCAAGGCGGCCATTGCATCGCATCCGATGCGCTGACTTAGCCCACGACACGTGCCCTTGGGGGCCTAAGCCCCTACTGTGGGTCGGCAATCGAACGGCGGGCGTATGCATCGCTTATGGCCCGGATTCTGACTTAGAGGCGTTCAGTCATAATCCAGCACACGGTAGCTTCGCGCCACTAGCTTTTCAACCAAGCGCGATGACCAATTGTGTGAATCAACGGTTCCTCTCGTACTAGGTTGAATTAACATCGCGACACTGTCATCAGTAGGGTAAAACTAACCTGTCTCACGACGGTCTAAACCCAGCTCACGTTCCCTATTGGTGGGTGAATGATGGTGGGATTTGTCGTGGATCCCGCCGATCAAATAAATAACCAACTAATCCTAACTGGGTAGAAAGGGTAAGTCGGGTCGAATCCACGGGGACGGTAAGAGGCGTCTAGACTAGGTTGACCTAAAAACGAGACTAAGTCAACGAGCTAAGCTAAACAAGAATGATTAAAAGGGGAGAAAGCTAGACTAGGCTAAGGCTAAGGAGAAAACTAACAAACGAAAACGGGCTAGGCTTAGGTCGGGGTCAAAGGGGTAGAGGAATGGTCGAGGGCGAACTAGAGTGAAGGAGGTAGCAGGGTAATCTAGGTATGGTCCGGGCTCTCGCAACTTAGGCCTACCTAGAGGTTCATCCTATAACCCACCTTGGCGACACACATGACAAACGGGGTTACTAGCGCGCTATAGTGGCCTAGGTCGCATCCGGGCTCTCGCTACGTAGACCGACCTAGGGGTCGTCCTCACCGGGCTCTCGCTACTTAGTGAGGGAACCGAACCCACAAACAAACTATCACCCACAAGAGAAAGGCAAGAAAAACAAGCATATGCACATACTAGTCATTCAAGCATTTCAACAAACATGTGATATGCACCAAACCAAGAGGAAACCCAAATCTTCCACCAACATCTCCAACACTCCCTTAATCATCCGATTACCACCAAAATCACCTTACTAACCCTAGCAAGATACTACTCTAACATGATTAAAGGAAAACTAATACTAATAAGATGAATCAACATAGCAATCAAAACAAACATGAAGAAACTAACAAGAACTATGAACTATGAACAATACATTCAACAAAAATCAAACTTTAATGAAAGAACAAGGATTAAGAGAAAGGAAAAGAAGATTATACCATACTAGAAGATAAAAAGAAGAAGGAAACTTGCATAAATGGAAGAACCCAAAACAAACATCCAAGGTTGTCAAGCTTGAATGGAGATCTTGAAGAATTCCCAAATTACAAGCATTAATCTATGATTAACAATAATCTAAAGACTAATCTACACTAATCTAATCTAATCTAACCTAAAGTAGTCTAGGGTTTAAGGAGAGGTGAAGAATATAACATAAGATTACAAGAGGGGGGGTATTTATAAGGTTACAAGAGCAAAGGAATTGAAAGGAAGTCACGCGGTGCTGTATTGGGCTCATCCCGGTCGGGATGGATGGTCCCGTCCGGGATGGCTTCATGGTCCGGTCCGGGATGGCTCCATGGTCCCGTCCGGGATGGCTTCATCCCGTCCCGGTTGACTCAGCAGAAGAGCTTCTTTGTTTGCACTTCATCCCGGACGGGATGAGGGTTGTCCCGACCGGGATGGGTCTTGTAGGCCTCTAATATGATTCTTTTGGTCCCTCCTTGCTTCACATGGACTTCTCATCGATTCTCGGGACTCGGAATCGGGTCTCGGAGGCTCGGGATTGGGTCCCAAGGTCTCGGGGTCGAATCCAAGGCATCGAGTGATCGTTCCTTCACTTCGTTGGCTCCGAAAAGTGTATGTATTGAGTCGGAATCGCTCCAACTCTTCACGAATGGTCTCGGGAACCTGAAACGAACTAGAGGAAGCATAAGTAGCCCATAAATCGCTCTCAAGGAGCAATTCCACAAGGAAAATGGGACTAAAACACGACGAAATAGGCACTACAAACTACACTTATCAACTCCCCCACACTTAACCCTTACTCGCCCTCGAGTAAGCACATACTAACTACTAAACTAGCCGAGTGGGTATTAGCGCACTCTACGCCCTTTCAACTCACGTGAATGCACTTAGAGGAAAAGTGCACTCCGCAAGGCAAGTGGGGTCTTGCGACAAAACTGTGGATGCAACCGGACACCAAACACATAAACAACAAACACACAAACAAACAAACAAAAATTGGTTGCACCCAAAAGAAAACAAATACCGCTTCCCTCAAACAAGCGGTGAAAGAAGCACCGGTTTAGGACTCGAGGAAAGTGACAACGTTCCCAAGCTAGCAATACAAACCAAAACGGACGAAACCCTAATAGTATGACGACAAAGCAATAAAAACGTTGGTAACTTACCTTGGTTCCTCCTAACCTTCTAAGAACGTACCTCGAGACGATCGGTGGGATGGAAAAAGGATGAACCACAGTGTTAGTCGACACTGTAGGTAAGTGAGACCCCGCCCCCTTTAGCAAAGAGCCAAGAGGGTCGTCCCATGTCCAAAACCGCCTAACTAGTCCAAGTAAAAAGTGGAAATAATTGCAAAGTGAGGGAAGACCGACTTTTGCCGCTATCATCCTTCCTAGGGACTCGGTCCTTTGGTAGGCTCTTTACGGCAAAAGTCGGAAAAAGGCTTATTTTTGTGGGGTTAAGGTCTTTTTGTGAGACGATTTTCTTTTGGCATTTTCTCTTTTCTTTTGCATTTTTGCTTTGTATGTTGCCATGCCATTTCTTTTTCTTCTTTTCTATTTTCTTTTTTGTTTTTGTGCCTTTTCTTTTTCTTCAATCTTTTCTTTCTTTCTTTTTCTTTCTTTGCCCTTTTTGGCTTGATTCGAATTGTAGACATTTCTTTGCAACAAGCAAGGGAGATTTCAACAAATTGCAAATTTATTTGTGGTTATGTGTAGGAGGTAGGGGAATGGGCGAGTTGGGAGCGCGCTTTCCCCCTTCAAACCCACAAAAAGGTGGAGAACTTGAACTAATCAAACAACCTCAGACACGGTCACCTAAGGGATGGGACTCGGCAACCAAGGCCTTTTCACACCGTGGGTGGTCATAATGGTCAAAATGCAAATCCCGTAGTAAATCCCTAGTAAGCTAGGTGGACTCAAGGTAAAGGACCAACGAATTCATTGATTTAGGGTCATTCTACTAGACTAAAGTCCAAGACTCGATTTGTACCACTAGGAAGGGAAAGTAAACACTCGCACACTAGCCTCTAAACCGGGTTTTCGAAAACCGGTTACACACAAGACACACTAACACAACACAAAACGAAGACATGGCGAAAACGAAAGAAAAAGGGATAAAAGGACACAAAACAAAAACAAAACAAAACAAACACATAAACAACACAAACACCACCCCGAGCATCCAAACAAGCCACCAAATTAACCACAAGCATTACCAAGCTCCACCCGAGCACACCACATCACAAACCTTCTCCAAACTCCACAAGAGATAAAGAAGAAAAAGGGATAAAGATGTTACCGGAAGTCTTGAAAGCTCTCCAAAGCTATTGGTGATTCAAGTAACCTATAAGGAAAAAGGGAGGCAAAACACGCACAACACAACAAATACACGATACAACGACATAAAAGGAAAACACACAAAAGAAAATCTTTTTGATTTTTGTGAAAAAATTTCAAATTTTTAGGGTTTTTTTAAAGATTTTTCGAAAAACTACAAAATTAAAACTAACTACGATAGAATATCGCTCCCCCACACTTAAGCCGAGCAATGTCCTCATGCTCGACCGTAGTGCATGGGAGCACAAAAGAAAAGAAACTACGAAAATAAAGCTAAAAATCAAAAAGTGAAGAAAAGGGTAGAAAGTGTCCGGCCGGGGTGTAATCAAGTCACCATGGGCCGAGACGAGAAAAGATATGGATGGGGGAAGAAATAAAAAGAAGGAAATAAAAGGAAATGGGAGGGGAGGACTAGGTGTAATCACGTCACCTAGCCCGGATTCCGCCCGAATCCGACTAAATCCTAAAAAAGGGTGAAAACCTAGTAAAATTTGGATTTTGAAATGACTCTCGATGTAGTCACGTCATCGAGAGTCGGGAGCAACCATAAACCAAGGCCTCGAAGGCCACCACGACACAAATGATAAGGGAAGGGGAGTATGCAAAGGGAGACAAGCTATAAAAGACGGAAAAGAAAGGATAGTGGCCATACCGATCGGTTAGCAACTTACTCACTCCATCGTCTCAATGATCAATGTAAGCACATAGCTTGTCTTCATCATTGCTATTCCTCTTCATTCTCGATAATACCGCATGGTTGAGGTAGTAATGGTGCGAGGGGGTAGGAATTGATGTGAAAGTCGATGTCAAGTAGATAGAAGATGAAGTGAGGGTACGAAAATGAAGTATGTGGGTGGTATGATATGAGCAAGGTAGGGAGGTTGGGTGGGCTTAAATGTCGAAGAAGAGGCACCAAAAAGGAGTAGGGGACCATCCCGGTCGGGATGGATGGTCCCGGTCGGGATGTCACTCCAGTAGACTCGACTTTTGGCACCCTCATCCCGATCGGGACGGCCCCATCCCGGTCGGGACGACACACCCTTCCCGGTCGGGAAGGGTCTTCATTACTCCCATGACCCCAAAAACCGATTCCCTTACTCACATTCCAAGCTCTATCGATAACCAATTCTTTCAAGGAGTCATCTTCACTTCACCTATCACAATAAATTCAAAATACACATCAAATTCACTCCCTCACATCGCTCATCAAAATACCAAAACAATTACAAGAATCCCACAACAACAAACAAATCCAAGAAACAAAACACACAAATACAAGCACAAGTACTCTAAAAAAGAGGAAGGGGGAATATACAACATGACGGTTCTTTAGGAACTCCGTCAAACCTAGGATGGTGGACTCTTCTTCAACCATAGCCCTCAAGGGCATGGAGGAGCAAGTCGAACGCACTACCGACATCATAATGAAGGCCCAAGAAGCGCTCGAGCCTAGCTAACCTCCACGGCCTCCAAGGTGGAGGCGAGAAGTAGGAATCCCAAGACCCAACGTCATCATTCATGTCGTCTCCGGGGTCTATCCATCCTACGAGCTTCACCGACCTCTTCCTCCCTAGGCATCGCCTCCAATCACTAGCAAGCTTCATTTCCAAGAAACGAGGCACAAAAAACGGCTTTGGCCCCATTTCCTTGTTGCACACCCCCACACTTTCCTCAAGTTGTGGTTCCCCATCTTCATCATTCGTCCCCACATCATCTTGGAGAAGAGGATCGAAACTTCTACCGGCGGTTTCAATCTCTTCCAAGTCATTGCTTGGTTCACATACAAGGGGCTCTTGAAGCTTATCCACATTCTCGCACAAGGGCAACTCGAGGCTATCAATTTCACCCAAAAACTTCACAAATTCAACCAACTCATCCAACTCACTAACCTCTTCCAATTCCTCACAAACGATGCCTTCACCAAGAGTCATATCCTCATTCGTCTCTTTTTGGGTAGACGATTGAGGTTCTTCAAAGCAAAGTTCGCTCCTCATAGGGAATTCACTAACGGCTTCTTCATTGGGTTGTTCCCCTTCCCCAAATGAACATCCCTCATCAAGTTGTGAAGATCGAGTTAAGAGCATTAGGGTTTGAGCCGTTAAAGCATGCAATCTAGCTTTAGATTTCTCCCTTTCCCTAAGGATTTCGGCCAAGAGTTCGTTATTCTTTTGCGATTGGATGGCCATTTCTTGTTGCATTTGAAGCATCGATTGATGTAGCTCCAAGTTTGGCAATTGGTGGTCATCGGGGTCTTGTAAAGCTCCTTGATAATCTTGATGATGCCCAAGGGGTGGGGCATCATATTGTTGATAGTAAGGTTGAGGTGATTGGTAGTACTGTGGGTCATGGGGTTCATATTGTGGTTGAGGTGGAGGGTAATATGGCGGGTTTTGGGGGTATTGGCTTCCATAAGGTGAATCTTGAGCGAACATGGTGGGTTCACAATCATAGCTTGAGTAATAGCCACCATGATCGTAGGATTGATAGTCGTTCACTTGTTGGTAGCCATTTCCATATTCTTGAAGATCATACCCGTCTTGATTACCCCAAGAAGCTTGATAGTGGTAGGGGGACGTCATGTCATACCCTTGGTTCATGGAAGAAGAGGAGTAGCTCAAATCGGCTCCCGAGTGTGTGGAGTATAGATCAAACCCCATGCTCGCTCGAAAATCGTAGCTCATACCCGGTTGAGGACCTCTCAATCTAGCAACCGTCCGTTAAAGCGGCTCTAAGTTGCAAGAAGAAGATGGTCACCACCTCTAAGCACAAACTGTAGACTAAGAGCAAACGTGAGAAGCCTAGTGCTTTTTGGGCACTAGACAAGAGAGAAATAAACTTCACACACACAAGAAGCAAGGTAACAAAAAGAAAAAAGAAAAACACAAACACAAATACAAAGTCAAGTAACTAGGAAAACAAAGTCTAAACTAGCACCGTCCCCGGCAACGGCGCCAAATTGATGGTGGGATTTGTCGTGGATCCCGCCGATCAAATAAATAACCAACTAATCCTAACTGGGTAGAAAGGGTAAGTCGGGTCGAATCCACGGGGACGGTAAGAGGCGTCTAGACTAGGTCGACCTAAAAATGAGACTAAGTCAACGAGCTAAGCTAA